>OZ014534.1:7100471-7557076 GCA_963966105.1 Volucella zonaria | reverse complement strand
GGTTTTAGGAGCACCTGACCAGATGTGAGCATTGTACTCCAATTTCGGGCGTATATACACCCTGAATGACTCGAGCTGCAACCAACTTCAGACTGCTATAATTTCCAAACCGTTCATGACAGTGAGCTCAAATTTTGACACATGACAGATAATTTTATTGTATTATTTACAAGCCTTTTAAACGATTTACTTCTCAGTTGTGTTGAAAAATTTTTATCTGCGATGGAATTCAAACGTGATAGTGTGATTGCTTTATATTTGGCTGGAAAACCACAAGTAGCTATCGTTAGAGCCCTCCAGCCCCTCAACGTGAATAAATCATTTGTGTCTCGAACCATAGTTCGTTACCGTGATACTAGCAGCGTTGCAAAACGCCATGGATTTGGTCATAAAAAAACAGCAACATCGGCAGAAATGGTTCGGAAAGTGAAGGCTCGAATTGAGCGAAATCTGCGCCGAAGTGGAAGAAAAAAGGCTCGTGAGCTCAACGTATCGTTGGAACGGATGCAACACATACTGAAAAATGAGCTTGGGCTCAAACCATTGAAGTTCCAAAAAGCACACGATCTTGCAACAGAAAAAAGTTAGAGTCGAAAGAGCGAAGGAGTTGCTACGCTTGCACGAAATTTGGTTTTTTCCAATGAGTCGCCATTTGTTATCCAGCAATATGTCAACAAACAAAATGACCGAGTTTACTTGCCAGAGAGGTCCTTCGAAAATTTACACCTTCGGACGGCTACCGTGAAACTGTCTTAGAGGCAGTATTAAAGCCTTGGGCAAACAATTATTTCGGTCGGAGAACGTGGACATTTCAACAAGACTCGGCACCGAAGTGTTCCACACTTCATTTCTTTGACACAATGGATTGCAAATTCTCCGGATGCAAATCCGTCTGGGTATTTTGAAGGCGAAGGTTGGCACTAAAAAATACCAAAGTTTGGACCACCTCAAACAAGCACTTCGCTGGGAATGGGCCAAAATACCGCAGAACCACTTGCGTGTAGCGTGCGATGCTTTCTTCGGCCGTCTCAAGGCATTATTCGCGCCAAAGGTGAACATATTGAAAACTACTGATACAATTTGAAAATTGATGTATTTTCCAACATTTTTTGCTTTGGCACAATAAAATTTATTAACAAATAAAAAATTATAGCATTTTAAAAAGTTGGAGTTCGAGTCATTCACCCTTTATTGAGGCCAGATCAGAGGGTGTGAAATATTTCTTACATCGCTTGAGGAAATCTAGACATTTCGCAGCATTTTTGGCGACATCGAATATGTGGTCATTCCAACGTAAGTTGTCATTAACACACATACAGAGAATGGAAAGTTTTTCGGTTTCAACGAAGCAAGTGCCATTAGAAAAATAATGTATTGTACTTAAAAGCATTTTAAAACGGGGGTTTTTATTGTATAAGAATTTCGCTACTATTTTCATATCTTTTTCCGATTGCGCAGTGCATATTTGCGGTGTCTAGGCGCTAACAATATTAGCAGATTCATTTTGGATTACCAGTCTTATAGCCATTAATCCCTATAAGTAACGATATTATCTAGGAGTTCAGCTACAAACATGATAACTACTTTGTCTTGTTTCCCACGGTATTCCACTTGGGTTTTTTAATGCATATTTTATCGATTTTACGTTTTGTTGTTGAAAAATTTTATTTGTCATTTTGCCGACATTACTGCTTGGATATAGGAATTCCTCATCATTTCGTAAACGTCTTGCTTCTGCCCTTTATATTAAACTTATACAACGCTTTGAATGAGTTTGAAGCATCTCAAATTACTATTTCGTATATGTCTTTTATAATTTTTTAATTTTATTCCGGGCAATAAACCATTCTTTGCCTTCTGAAAAGTATTATTTCGCTTCTTTATTGTTTTATTTCCTTCTGTTATTTTAACATTTTTCCATCATATTCTTTTATGTCTTGTTATTATTTTTCTTATATATGTATTTGCTTAATTGCATAAAATTTAGTGTTTCGAAACAGTTATGTTATATTACTGTTTTTGTTCTGTTTTGTCTTACTTAGGTTCTTTAGTATGCGTTTTATAATACTCCCGGCAGATGCATGTGCTATTGTCCCGTCAAATGCGTTGTATTGTGTCTGTATGAACTTGAAAGATTACATAGGCAGGCTGCTCATTTCTGTCTAAGGAAATTCGTTAACTCCCAAAAAAGGAGGCTTTATGATTTATGTTTACATTTGCCCAAATAAGACAGTGGTAATTTTTAAAACTTGGTTATGACATGATTGAGAGTTATTCTTTTGTAAGTAACTATAAAACTATTTCAAAGTTTATCGATATGTCTGGCGATAGCCACGTTTTATTTTTATTCGGCACCTTCTTGTATGCTGTTGAAGACCGATAGATTAGCCATGTTAACATTTTCCCTCCACGTTAAATTTTGTTTCCAGCGTTGGAATGATGATGATCCCCGATTACAAAAACCAGTATTTGGTACTGCTTTATCAACAAGCTGTTAAGCTCTTCATAGAACGGTTGAGCGTTATCTCCACTGTAAAGAAATGTGAAAATATATAACTGTATGATAAATATACTTGTTTTATTTATTTCAGGTAAAATGCTTTGCTCATATTCTTTTTTAATTTAGGGCTTATACACTTACCACCTTTAGTTTCCCCTATATAGCCTGATATGTATTATAAAATATCATTTCGCTGTGGGGTTTTGGAGCATCTCGTGTTCTGTGGCCAGCCGTACCGTGGCAGTTATATCCTCGACTCCAAGACAATTATTTCTCTCCTGCTTACAAAAAATATGTTTGTATTAATCTGGATCGGTAGTGTGTGGTGGTCAGCTTTCAAAACAAAGGGAAAGCTTAGCTCTGTTTCCTACTAATTGATAAGTGGCAATTTTACGAATTTGTAGGGACAGGCGATATATGTAATTGTAAGTTTATTACATTGACTAATTTTTTTATTGGCAGATTTTGACAGATTGGCCAGCCCAATCCCCCGACTTGAATCCCATTGGTCGACAGCCATTCTTTGACCAGCTTCGATGAATGCTTCGGGTCATTGTCATGCTGAAACACCCATCGAAGTGGCATATTCCATTCGGCGTATGGTAGCATTTGATCTTGCAAGATGTCACGGTAGACAAATCGATCCATTATAGTGTTTATTTGGCAAAAAGGTCCAACTCCATACGCAGAGAAGCAAGTCCACACCATTACACTCCCCCCTTCATGCTTAACTGTGCCTTTGCAATACCGGGGATTCAGCTTTTGACCCTTTCTTCTCCGGACGTGACAGATGCCATCAGAGTTGAACAGGTTGAACTTTGATTCATCACTAAAAAGAACCGTCTTCCACTTGTCTACGGACCAATTTATATGCGCTTTTGCAAAATCTAATCTGAAAGTGTTTTAAAATTTTAACATTCGAGACAAGAAACTAAAGTTATTTTAGGTATACCTTTTTTTTAAATGTTTCTTTGTTAATAAGGGCTTATTAGATGGCGAATAACTTTTTAAGCCGTTTTCCAGTGCACATTTTCTAACAGTGCTGGAACTAACGATGCGATGCAATTCATTCGCAATGTCTCTCGATGACATAAAAGGGTTCTTTGTGATCAAACGGAGAATTTTTCTATTGATCCGACGTGTTGTTTTGCGAGGACGTCCACCGAAATTCACTTTCTCGGTTGTTCCAATTGTTCTATATTTCTTAATAAGCCGTGAAATAATAGATTTGTTGATATTGAACTTTTTAGCTATTGATATTTGTGATTCTCCATTTTTATAACACTTAATTACTTCATTTTTAATCGTTTGTTCATACTGTGTACGCGCCATAATCAATTAATATATCAATTGAAAAAAAGGGTGTGAACTCGAACCTCTTTACACAACAAATGCTCTCAACTAATTTAAACAAAAGGCGTTGCATGCAAAATTGCAAAAAAGTCGTAAAAAAATTACCGTAAGGTACCGTTTTTCGCTGAACAGTTGTGTTTACGTAGAAGTTGCTTAGGTTTCGAACAGCTGCATTTTGAGAGGACTTTGCATTTATTTATTTTTTTTTTCATTGAATGAATTGATTTTTTATTTTTGTTTTTTCTAAATCTATTTAAGTACTTACTTTAATAAATAAAAATTATCTAAGTTCAAAAAATAATAATGAATACATAAATATTCGACTTTGAATAATTTAGAAGAAAAAGTTGCTTAAGTTTCGAACAATACTGTATGTATTAATCTTTGAAATATCTGTCTTCACTATACATTTCCTCGTTTAAAAGAATGAATGTAGAATTGTCGCATTTCACTTAGCCATTAAAAAGCTTACTTCGTTATTTTAGAGTCGAAAAATCCATTTCTAGTATTGTCGTGAATTATGCAATCAAAACAATTCTTTCTGCCATATATTCAGCATATTGAGCTATTGAAAACAATTGTAGACTTGCGAAAACTTTTTTTTGCATTTTAGAGGGGGTGTTCAAACCAAAGCTTATTTTTATTTGGTGGCACTTTTCGATAGATAATGTAACTACTTTGGTAATGAACTAGAACGAACCCATTTGGAGGTAAGTAAAACAATAGGCGTTCTTCTGCCACGCGTATGCACTCAGCATCTCTTCTTCACAAAATCGAAAGTTATTGAATCAATTTCTACTCTCATAACATCCATAGGCTTTTACTATTACAATTTGAAGTTTCGATTCGATACTTTAACTATCGTGCGCCATCATTTCCATTCCATGGAATGGAATCTACTCACTCGAAAATGTGTGCGGTTCTTCGGACGCAATAATTCACCTTCAAAAATACTTAACGACGAGGTATTCTTTGCAAATTTCAAGTTGATTACATGAAAATTGATATTTAGTGGAAGTGCAAAAGTTCACCTGGAAATTTAAACATTGGAACTCAATTCTCAAGCATGAATTGATAATACTCAATCGCTGAAGATTAAAATCTGTATGTTGTAAATCAATCAATATATGAAGTAATCTCGATGCATAGGGTTTGATAACATCAAGTTCAGCATTATTCCCCATCTTTGGGCTGACTCTAACCAATCACCGTAGCGACTTACTACATATATGTAACTCAGCCTGTGGAGTGTTGCGCCATCCGATGTATGCACCTCACTTACCTACCGAGTATCGCTATTTCCTGGTTTGGGCGATCATTTGAGAGGCAGGCAGTTCATAGCGGGAGCGGTAGGTAAGGTGAAAAGTAACCTCCTTGGGAATAAAAAAAATTTTTTTTTAAATGTTTTTTTATTTTATTCAATATAGTCCCCTTTTAGTTTGATACACTTATTCCAGCGATTTTCCAGTTTCTTGACCGTCGGGAAAGTAATTTTTCCGAATGTCTGCAAAATACTCCTCCGTGGCGTCGATGATTTCCTCGCGTGAGCTGAATTTTTTATTGATGAGCCATCTTTTGAGGTTTGGGAAGAGAGGGAGCCAACTCGGGCGAATACGGTGGATGCGACAGCAATTGGAGCCGTAAGTCATTGATTTTAGCCGTGGTTGCGATGCTCTTGTGCGCCGGCGCATTGTCTTGCAAAAACAAAATTTTTTTTTGTTTCATGTGATGCCGTTTTGCAGCAATTTCGGCCTTCAATCGCTCCAATAATGCACAGTAATACTCGCTGTTGATGGTTTTTCCTTTTTCGAGGTAGTCCACGAAGAGTGTGCCATGACAATCCCAGAAAACCGACGCCATAACCTTTCCGATCCATCGAGCCTCCCTCGGCCGCTTCGGAGCACTCGTGCCGGCTTCAATCCATTGCCGGGCAATCACTCTGTTCTCTGGTGTGTAATAGTGGATCCAAGTTTCAGCAACATTTACCAATTGACGCCAAAAGTCCGCCCGATTCCGTATCAGGAAGTCCAAACACTCTTTCGAAGTGCTCTCGCGTTCGTGTTTTTGGTCAGGAGTGAGCATGCGCGGCACCCACCGGCAGGATAACTTTTTCGTATGCAGAATATTGCTCAAAATATGGCGTCAGCCAACACTATTTCATGTATTTTTTTGACATTGTCCTCTGTAACCGTATCGGAGGGCCTGCCACTGCGGACTTGATCGGTAGTGGAGTTGCGGTCACCATGAAACTCTCGAAACCAATATTTGACGGTGTAATCTGACAGAGCATTAGCCCCATAATATTTATCCAACTTTTCTTTTGTTTCCTTCGCCGTTTTGCCTCTCAAAAAATAATGTTTTATGAGAGAACGAAAATCGTTTTTGTCCATACTCAACATGATGCCAAACACGTCAACAACAATCAACTGTCAAAACAAAACTAAAGACAGTATCGCACTGAAATTTGGCATGTCTGCCTAAATATGAACGGACTTCAAGACACCATAAACGTTTTTGCAGTAGCAGCGTATTCTGGCGGTCAAGGAGGTTACTTTTCACCCCACCTAGTAATTACGGGCCGTGAATAAATAGAATTGCCAGTAAAATTAAGCAATTTGTTTTAAGAAAAACACGTTTGACTTTAAAGTTTTTGCCAGTTTCAAAAAAGCAGGTGGACAATACTTTAGTGAATACAGTTGTTTGTACAAAAAAGAAATGCACCACAAAATCAGAAATTTGAAACATAACATTCTGATAATTATGGTATGATAAGTATTGCTGAGATAACCATTACTTTTAAACCTTGGTTGCGTTAACAAAAACACCTAACTCTTTTGATTTTTTCTGGGAATATATTTATTCGTGACATAGTTAAACGCAAACAGCTATAAGATTTCACGCAAGCATCATTGCAAAAAATCAATCTCCGTTCATATCCCATTGGGTCATTTGATTTAAGCTAAATTTTATTTTTTTCTTTAGAATACCATATACATATATTTTCTTGTAATTTATAAACATATAAAAAAGTGTTAAATAGCTTATAAAAGTATATTTTGCTATTGTTTTTTTTAGATAATTCACAGCAGCCCAAAACCAAATCCAGGCGCAACAAGCAGGTAAATGCTAATTGTCATCTATTGAGCTTATAGAAATGTATTGTTTAAATTTGATTGCTTTATTTTGTTTTTATCTTTTATTTAGTCATGATTTCTTTGTTTTTATTTCAGAATATCGTAACACTCAACACGTTTTTATTCATTGGATTATTTATTTAATATTATTTGTGAATTAGTTTTCATTAATAACACATAAATAGCGATAGTTTTTGTTACTGATATTTATATTGTACGTTTCATTTATACTTTTTTTGTTATATCAAATTACTTGTTATGTCCAGTTTGTTAATTTTATGTGATTAATATTAAAAAGACATTTAATTTTTTAAAAAAAAAAAACAAGATGTTTTGTTTTTATTTATCTTTCTTTTGCTTAAGTGAATTTGAAATTTAATTTCGATATACTCTGCAACTACCTTGGGAGGGTTTGTGCCCCAGTTAAAACCACATCGGATTTCAATTCTTTTCAGAAAAGAATTTAGGAGTCGTTCACTCTTAGTTCCAGCGACAATAGAACAACTTTTTAGCAGTTGAGCCAATATTTTATTTGTAGTATTTAGAGTTATTGCAGAATCTACAAAATTATTAATTTAATTTTGTTTAAGTTTACCTTTAAATTGGCACATGCTTCGTCTATTTTCCGGTGACAAATTCCGAGTAATTTTTTCTTAGATTATCTTAAGCCCTGAAACTTATTCCAGATGATGACTCTGATTAATATTCCTCTAATTTCATCATATATTCAAAAAAAAATTAAACAGCAGAGCAGGTCAATTGAAAAAGCTTTGTTTTCTATTGAAAAAATCATTACAAATACACAATCAAATTTGCTATAATATTGGGTCTACAAGTAAGTTTCCAGCGTTTTTTTTCCAAAATTTGAAGTTTTATTATGAAAACATAGTTACAATGCTTTATTCAAAGTATCGTCCATCGGAAGCTACAACTTTCCCCCATCTTTCTGGCAATTTATGAATTCCGGATCAAAAAAATTTCTCGTCTTTCGAGCCCAAGAACGTATCGAGCCAATTTTTGATTTCCTCTACTGAGCTGAAGCGTATTCCCGTAAGAGCGTTCTGCATCGAAAGAAACAAGTGGTAGTCAGATGGTGCCAAGTCTGGACTGTAAGGCGGGTAAGGCAGAATTTCCCATCCACTATTCTCCAAATAGTTTTTCACCGAAACCGCAACATGTGGCAGAGCGTTGTCGTGATGAAAAATGAGGGACTCATGCCTGGTCTGATATTCTGGCCGTTTTTCTTTTAATGCCCGCTTCAAACGAATTAGTTGGGTTCGATATAATGGTCCTTTGATGGTTTCACCACTCGGAAGCAGTTCGTAGTATACGACACCCTTTTGATCCCACCATATGCAGAGCATGACCTTATTCACGTGAATATTTCGTTTCGGCGTCGATTGGGCGGGCTCGCCGGGCTTTGTATACGATTTTCTGCGTTTAAGATTATCATAATAAATCCATTTCTCATCACCAGTGACAATACGATGCAAAAATGATTTATTTTTATACCGCTGCAGTAACATTTCGGACATGCAAAATCGCCGTTCGACGTCTCTTGGCTTCAATTCGTACGGCGCCCAGTTTCCAACCTTTTGGATGCATCAGAGTGCTTTTAGGCGCAGGGAAACGCCTTGTTGCGTGACGCCCAATGATGCAGCAAGTTCTTCTTGAATCTAACACGGATCCTCATCCAGTAAAGCGTCCAATTCCTCGTCTACAAAACTTTTCGGCTTTCCGGGGCGATCTTTGTCTTCAACTTCAAAATCACCACTTTTGAGCCGTTTGAACCACTCGCGGCACGTCGATTCACCAATACATTCCGCCCCATAAGTTTCCGAAAGCAAGCGATAGGCCTCAGCCGCACTTTTCTTCATATTAAAGAATAAAAGCAGCGCTTCCCGCAAATGACGTTTATTTGGCTGGAAACTTGCCATGATTTTGCTCGATAAAATGTACGACACCGATAGAACTGCTCAAATATAACGCTGCAAAGTTGTTGACAGATACAAAACCTACAAATAAAACACATGGGGTCTGACATTTCTGCCCGGGATCCACTGGTGGGGCCATCTCTGACAAACGCTGGAAACTTACTTGTAGACCCATTATTATGTTTACATTTTAAATGATTCGCGGACATTTGAATGCCCGTGTGTTCATGTATAACAAATATCAGGCAGAAACTCTCATGGAGTGTTCAGATCCGGTGGCATGGAGGCATGACCCCACCTAAAAACAGGAATCACGTTCACAGCAACTGTATTTTAGTTGTTAACGCTCGCGTGTCATGTTCTATTGACTGTATTGCTATTTATGGTGTGCCACCACAGAGGACTCGTTTGTTATAGGCATAAGGAACCATATTGGACGGGCAGCACCTAATATTTGATATCGTGAAGTTCTACTCCGAGATACCTGATATCGTAAAGTTATACTTTTTTTTCTTTTATCAACCGTCGAAATAATTAACGCCTACAAGTCCACTTCAGGCTGCGTTCATCGCTATGCGATGCGCAACAAGAGATCAATTCGCACATTTTTGTTCCCTGGAAAATATTCCTCCTATCATGAATTTCCATCGAAATTTATTTCCCGCGGAATCTGAAAATTGTTTTCGAATGTCTTGCGAGTTGTCATTAAAGTTCATATTTAAGAGGCTATGCCCAGTTTGAATTACCATGCCGATGTCAGCGACGGAAAGAGGACAAATTTCTCAAAGCTTTTACGATAAAAAATTCAAATTCCTGGATTTATAGTATGCATAGACGGGAATAAGTTGATAATGGTTTCCAACTGTTTTTGATTGGTTGAATTAGACCTCAATTCAAATAAATCAAAGTTTATGTTAGTGTTTTTAAATAGAAAATTTAAAGAAAATGCTCATACATGACAGAATTCTCGATTTTCGTTTTATTTATTTTTCTTTTAAAATAGCACGTTCTTTTAAGAGTGCCTTTTTGAAATAACAAAACTTATAAACAAAGGGAATAAAGACAACGCCGACTTATCTCTTATCTATACATTGGTGCTTTTGTTTTGGATTCGTTCAACAATAACGAAGGAAAAATTCCGGGGGAAATCGCGTTGGAATTACAGTGGAAATTTTGTTCACGATAGTATTTTTTTTCCCCGTTCGAAATTCACTCACGATATTTTTCGATATTTTTCGAAAATGGGAAATATTTCTGGGGCAATTTTGCTCACGTTTTATCGTTTCCAAGATAGTTTCAAAATTATCTGTGTTCACACGGTAGTATGAATAGCTTTTTTTAATTTCTTCATTGATTGGCTACATTTGATATCTGTTCTATATTTTACACAATACATAATTACTTTCCAGAAACAATGAAGGCTCATTTAATCGCGCACATTGTTCAGTGTTAAAACAAGAATGAATTTGAGAGAAATTTCCTGGTCACAAACGCTTGCTATCGCGTGAATTAGCTTGGTTGCGTTGGTTATATTTTTATTGCTATATTTAGTCCTATGTGCTAAATAGATTAATGAGCTGGGCTTAATAGTTGTAACGCATTGGAAAAAACACGGCTTTTCATTTCATCCAGAATGGGTAAAAAAATCCAGCAATCCGTAGCACGATAGTTACGAACGAAATCGGGTAAATGTTGGTATGTGATGGTAGTATGGATTCTAGAAAGTACACAAATGTACGTTATGGAGAGCATGATGCTTTCATCGCTTAGAGGGACTACGATAAAAATATGCGAAATATCGAATTCCAGCACAAAAATGCACCCTGCCAGTCTGCTTATTCTATGAGGTGGTTTCCTGAAATTAGCACTGAATTCCCATGGCCTGCTCAATTACCAGATCTCAACCAGATTCATCACCTTTAAGGTATTCTGACGCGTAATCGCTTCGCTTCAATTCGTTTTGAAGCTAGAATGAAACGAAAGAAGAGGGAGTTAGTAATATGTATCCAAAAAATATATAACAGTAATTATTTAAAACAACAGTGGGGGTAAAAAATATTTATTTTCATTTAATAAAAACGTATTATTATGTAAGTGCATCCTTTTTTTCTGTTTATTTCGTTTTTTAGAGTTATGAGTATTTTTCAAGGCGCTGTAACTTTTGTCCAAGATTTTTTATTTGTGTATTTACATTGAGCCACGCTGCCTGCAATGTTAGGTAATTTGGGGTCTCTCAGTGGGATTACGGTTGATATTTGTGCTTCTTATAAAATCACATTCTGAATCTTAGCATTCCCTCACTGTAATCTGTCCTTTAATATAATTATTGTTACATCGTCCAACACTACGACACATATTTTGTATCGAGTAAGGTAAACATTTAAGTTTAATAGT
The DNA here is from genome assembly GCA_963966105.1 of Volucella zonaria. NCBI lineage: Eukaryota > Metazoa > Arthropoda > Insecta > Diptera > Syrphidae > Volucella > Volucella zonaria. Next base: position 7,545,761 of record OZ014534.1, on the reverse strand, counting down.
TTTGTCCAAAAAAGACTGCAGCGCTTTCGCGCAATCTGAATCAACCAGCGTGACTGGATGTGCGTTATCGTCATCCCAATTTCCCGGATCGCTAACGAGTGAACGCGATTTTTAAAATTATTTCGTACTTTCAAGCAGATGTTTAGAGTTTTCTTTTGCGGTTGAGAGGTTAGGCCACTCTAGGATTTTCAAAAAATAGATTTTTTTATTGCTTTCAATGGTCCCTTAGAACCTCAAAAATGATATCCCAAAATATTATGACCAGGAAATATCTCGAAGTACTTGTTTTTCAAAGTACATATAGTACAAGGCCGCCAGGTAGGCAGCGAGCCTCTTATGAATTTTAAACGCGTTTATCTCAAAACTGAATTTTTCAAGTTGGCCGCACAGTTTTAAACCAATTCACTTCAAATATATTGTCCAAATAAGTACGAAGGCTGTTTTTTTTATATAGCGTAGTTCATTTTTTATTAACAATTTTCTGGCGATTTTTCTGCGAATTTTGCAAGTTTGCTCTGGAAGTGCGCCATTCGGCCAAAAATCAATATATCAAATCCTACGCACTTCTCTAGCTGTTGTTATGTACAATAAAAACAAATTTAGTAACACATCATAGTTCAAAATTTATAGGAGCTGTTGGTACAGACGTAGCCCTTCCAAAAAAGAAAGGTCACCTGAGAAACGCTCCACGGCCGCCATTTTTAAAGGCATCATTCTATAAAAATTATGTTTTACGGTCAATCATAAGTACAATAAACTCCTACCTTTGTAAACTCGATTTGTTCTATATTTTTCCTGAAAAAAAGTCACAAAAAAGCCTATTTTTACGGCCTCTAGAGTGGCCTAACCCTTTAAGGAAAATGGCATTCCCTCTTTGTATGTACTACTGACTATTAGAGATTAGTTTTATTATTCATAAATGCATTAAACCAATAATTAAGAGTATATACTCTGAAGGATTGTTATGTCGCTACTTACTACGATTGTGATGTTGAAACGTACTTTTACGGACATTTCAAGGTTAATTTGGAATTTTCAAACTTTACACAGGACAAGATATATAGTAAATCATGCAGCGGGAAGTGTGAAATCTCTATTCTCTCCACCCTGCGGTAGTAGGGTATATTAATTTTTAATGTATTTAGTCTCGTTTCCTTTATATAACATCCTCGATCCTCGAATGATCAACCAAATAGTTCAATAACAGCGAGAATATAGGTAGAAATAGGATTTTGGAGTGTTATCCTTCTGCTCCCCACAGCGCATTAAAACAGCTTCCTAGTGTTTCGTAAGATCCAGACAGACTCGCCAAATCTTTTAAAAGCACAATATCGAGAAGGAAGACAGAGACCGGGGATATGAAAATCTCCTTGCGGACCTATCGACGAAAGGATGATGATTTTCGCAAACAATTTGTTGGTATTTTGGCCCCAGCAGTCTTATTGTTTTGGTCCTGTAAAGGTGATTCAACGAATTTATTTTATTACCATTAGACTGATGAAATGCTATCAATATTCCGAGCTGAAGATTGCCAGAAACGCATCCTGGCTGAGATAAAGCGAATTCAAGAAACCTGGTGTTGCCTTTTTTGGTCTCCTATTGAACATGGTATCTTTGGAACAAAATTGTGCTTGTGTTATATAAAATAGGGTATCGTTAAACTCATAATTAGAAGTAGGTACTTTAAGTGTCTAAATGTAAAGTACTCGTATTTATTATCTGTGCTCTAAGGAGAGATTCCTCGACATATTTTGAGAAAAAAATTGCATAGGTGAGGGGGTAGTAAAGTATCCCCACCAAGATACATAGGTTTTAAGCAAAGCCTTGCGCTGCGCTGCTGTGAGTCCTAGTGAAAATATCATCTACCAAATTTATGTGTGTAAGGTAACAAATAGAGTATCAACTCTAGTAGGAGTGGGTATAAATAAAACGAACTAGTAGAACGACGTAACCGTTTTTTTCTTCATAAACAAACAGTTTATATAGTAACTACATTTATCTATTTGCGTATTTAAAATTCATTGGAAAAAAAAAAAAAACAAAAGAAAGCGGGTCGTTTACAAAAAAAAAACAAAACAAAGAATAGGTAAACAACTCAAACGCATGAAGGAGAAAAAGGAATAACATGATTCCACCCTGATACATAGTGGCCCTGGCTGACAGTAACATTCACGAAACGAACGAAAAAGCGTTTTCATATCTTTTAGTGCAAACGAACAAAAAACGGAAAAAACGCAGAAAATGTTAAAAACGAAAAAAACGATACGATCGGGGCAGTAGTTAAACTATAACGATCGGGGAAGTAGTTATCGATTAAAAAAGGATGGAGCTGAACTGAGTAAAGGAGAAATTGATTCATTACGTTATCTTGAGAAAAGTACTTTGATTAATGAAGATGAAGATGCGGTCACTTGCGCAATTTATTTTCATAAATTAGTAAATATATTAATAACTATTCTTCAGTCCAAAAAAATCAGCTCATTTGGAAATTACAGAGTGATTGAATATTTTAAACATATAGAGTTCCAACATCCAGACGCACACATTTTACTATGGCTCGACAGTGCTCCAAAGGATCCACTCGGAGCTAACAAACAAGATGCTATTAATTTGATCGATCAGCTGATTTCAGTTCAAGCAAAAGAAGCCTCAGGAAATATTAAACTCCAGACTCATAAGTATGCCTTTACCTGTTACAAAAAAATCCTGCCAAATAAACAATTGAAGCGTCGTTTTGAAGTTCCGTTCCGACTGAACCTGGATTCGTGAAATATGCAGAGCGGTATAAAAATATGAGGATTGGTTTGGAAGAGAACGATTACCTGGATATAGATGCATTCTTTGAAAAAAATCAAATAATATCAGATCAACATTACATTGATGTCCTTCGTGCTGGAATTACTCGTCCTAAAGTCTTTCTCAAGCGAATGCCTTCTGAGAAATGGCATAATCCATTTAATCCGTTTATTTTTAATACTTTAATGTCCAATACTGACATCCAGTTCATTACAGAAGAATATTCATATATTCCTGCGCAGCTTATGTCGTAGAGAATATAAATAAAACCAATAGAGGAATCAGCAATTTACAACGACAAATAGTTACAATCATGAACGAACATCCTGAATTTGACATAGTTGAAGTTACCAGGAAGATGAGTGTTGACATGTTAAATGCTGTCGAAATTTCAAGCCAAGAAGCTGCTTGGTATTTATTGCGTGAACCGATGTCTAAAAGTTCAGCAGTCATAGCATATATTCCGACTGTATGGCCTGCCGAACGTCAGCGGATTCGAAAAACATTGAAAGAACTCAATCAAATGGATGCCGACGATAACTGTACGGATATATGGAAAGAAAATTGGTTTGACAAATATGAAAAAAGACCAGAGGATTTGGAAAACGTTACTCTGGCCCAATTCGCCGCACATTATACCTTGAATTCGCAAAATGTTTATGCGCGTAGACGCAATACGCGGATCATATGTTATCGAAACTATGACATGACTGAGAATCTTAATGATTACAAACGCGAAATGGTGACATTACATTTGCCATTCCGGAATGAGGAATTGGATATACTGTCTGAGGTGAAGTTTATTGGCATATATGATGGAAATGAGGAAGTGATTTTACAACGTCGTAAGGAATTCGAGTAGCAAATAGTGTACCAGAAGCTGATCCCTTTCAACAACTCTATCGAAATGAAAACTCTGACATGAACGACGACCTGAGGCTGGCAACACTCAACAAGCTTGGTGCGATAGCAAAAAAACGTGAAAATTTAATGCCGAATGATCAATTTTACCAATTAATGCGCCAAGCAAACCATCAACAGCGTAACTTACTGATACATGTGATAAATAATCTCTTATCACAAGACCGACAACCTTTTCAAATTTTCTTCACTGGTCCAGCTGGATGTGGTAAGACTTTTGTGATTCGAATACTCATGGACATTTACAAGCGATTTACAAATACAGATGTTCATTGTCACGCATACATAACATGTGCATCCACTGGAAAAGCAGCACTAGCCATTGATGGTACTACAGTTCATACAGCGTTAAAAATTACATTATCAAAACTGCTTCCCCTTTCTAGCTCAGCAATATCATGCACTCTTCAAATATGTTCAAGTTCTCATTATCGACGAAATCAGCATGATAGGAGCAGAATTATTGGCTCAAATTGATAGCAGACTCAAACAAATAACAGGGCAATATGACATTTACTTTGGCGGAATAGATATATGTAATACTTATTGGTGATTTGCGGCAACTACCTCCAGTTCGAGCCAATTTACAGGCAAGTAAAAATACGAATCGCAGGACCTACTCTTTGCCATGGACTCAAATTTTATGAATTAAATGAAATCATGCGACAAACTGACATTGTATTTTCTTCCATGTTTCATACAAATCAATCAGTGAGTCATTATAACCAAGCAATTCTAAACTCGGACCCTGACAAAATTGTATCAATAGCGACGGACATCTATATTGGCTGTCACAATGCTGAACAAAGTACATTTGTTCGTCAAAAATATAAATGTCGGTCATTAATACAGGTGGTTTACCGTACGAAATTATTTTTGTGTTAAATAAATCGTACATGTTCACCACTAATATAAACGTCACTGATGGTTTAGCGAACAGCGCTGTGGGTAAATTAGTCCACATTGAGCGTGACGAGAAGAATGAAGTAACTAGAGTGTGGTTAGAATTCACAGATTCTCGGAAAATAGGAGCAAAAATACGAATGAAAGTTTCCGCTTACATTGAAGCCAATAAAATTAGCCGCTTTGCTTCAAGCACCGCTTTAAATAACAACAAGACCATGATAGCAAAAAGAAATCATTTCCCGATCATCTCAGCTTGTGCAATCACCATTCATAAATCGCAAGGAGGAACGTTTGATGAAATCGTTTATCAATATGATCGATGTCAATCACAGCAACTTTTGTACGTAGCATTATCGCTGGTCAAGAGCATAAATAATAAACGAAAAGAATGACCTCAAATTCTATCACGGAATAAAAAAGGCACAATCAATGATTCATTTACAAGAAGAATTTCGCAGGCTCACATTAAATCCACTTTTAACGATTGGCTCCATCTTACAGGACTTCATCACTAAAAGAAATGGAATTTCATTTTTCTCATTTAATTGTCAAAGTTTGAAAGCACATGCACAATATTTAACGGTAAACGATATTTACTGCAAATATCGAACTATCTGCTTTTATTGGAAAAAACATGGCTAAACAATGACGAAAGTGTAAATGTGCCAAATTTTAATTGTGTCGTTAAATTCAAACGTACTTCGGTGAGAGCCGGTGGTGTTGCAATTTACGAAAATCTCAACAATACTTTAGTATGTGTCCAAATATGGATGTTTATTCACGTCAAGTTAATACTATTTCTGTAAATTCTGATTTGGCAGTGGGAGAAATATGTTCTTCACAGTTAACTCTAGATAATGGCCAGCAAATTGTAATGATAGCTACATATATCTCTCCCAATCAAACATTGAAAAAAATAATGGAGTTTATTTTCCAATATCTTCTACTTTATACTCGTAGTAATACAGTTCCCGATAGCGAGTATATAAATAAAGATATTTCTCAACTACCCATCATTTTAAGTGGAGATTTTAATATCAATTTCGCTTTAGAGGAGGCACAACCATTGATAGACTTTTTAGATCGCGAATTTAATCTAAAAATGAATAATGATCGTAATACATCCACTACGAAATCTGGTAGTACAATTGATGCAGTGTTTGTTAGATATTTAGATAAATTACGATCGAAAATTTATATTTCATATTTTAGTTATCATAAGCCTATTGTTTCAAGCTTAGAGAATGATTCAGACGATAATGATAATGTAGAATGATAATAAATTGAAAAAAAAAAATTGATAAAATTTCAATTCATAGTGTATAAATAATATCATTTAACAAATTTCCTAACTCTTTCCTGGTATACTTGTAGAATGATAAAAAATTCAAATATTACAATTGATAGTGTGCAAGTAATATCCTCCATCAAATTTTCTAACCTCTTGCCTAGTATGTCTGTGAGTTCGGCGAAGTTTCACTTCAGTAGCGTGTTTTATGGCACGTTTTTTTTTTTTTTTTTTATGAATTTTTCAGTAGTTCCACAGACACACACAGGCGGGTTTTACCAAAAACATGCCCACAATTATTTTTTTTTGTTTTGATAACTAATTATTAGATAAATTCACGAGAAAAAGATAGTTAAGATAAGTAAAAAACTTTTTTTTTGTAAATTTACATATATTTGTAATATTTTATTATATTCGAAAAACGAAAAAAACAAAAAAAAATCACAAAAAGTATAGAATTCAAGTTGTATGGAAATGAAAAAAAAACTAGATAAAATCTAGAATTTTATATCAATCCACTTCTGGTTCCTTCAACAACCGTAAAACGTCAGAAGGATACGATTTAAATTTTTTAGGATTAAGTTTTTTCATACTATGATATGGATCAGAAGAAACCAAAAGATTATGGAAGGAAAATATATTCCATATTTTGTAGCCTTGAAAATTTTCTTGAAAAGCTTTCACGGAAACGCCTGATTTCTTTGTTTCGGGCTTCGTTGGCTTCTTCTCCGATATATCCAATTGGAAAAATAGCATAGACAGTGTATTAAAATGTTGTGCACTGTTGTTATCATATTATGCAACGGATATAGTTGTACAAACTTATTTGCTGTATCCATGCAGTACCCCTTGAATTTACTTAATTTTATCGGGAAGCCACTAGATATTGTTAACAATACTATTCGAAAGCGATAATTATATCTTGATCTATTTTAGTTATTTGAGATGAAGTGGAGGGGTCATCAAAAAATCGACGAAGAGTGTTTCCATCATTTGTGCTGTTATAGCCTTGTTTCGGTTTGCCGACTAACAATTTTTTTTTATTTTCTTCAACACGTGCTTGCCTTTATCCCATGACCAATTTCTAGGACACATGAATTAAAAACTCAAAAAACCTAATCCACGCATGCAGGGGTGACAACCCAAGCCTCAGCTTAGACTGATCCTGAACTTTTTTGTTCACAACTATGTTTATCCATTTTATTAAAATCCTTTGCAGTAAATCCACAGACATAATACCTTTGTGTTGAAGAATTTTTGGTTACTGCATTGAACACCTTTCCATCTACCATTGTCAGCAGCATTTTGAGTATTCAGTATTTACAGGTAGTATTTATTAATTCATATGCATCCTACACAGTAAGGTAATAAATCTTATAAAGTAGTGTAGGCCTACATTTTAACAATATTAAGAATTTAAAATTACAAGTTACTTAATACGAAAAATTTGGTAAAAACAATTAGGGTTACTATAAGGATTTTTTTGTTGTTTAGTTTAAAGAGAAGAACGAAAATAAAAAGTAAAAAAAACAGAATGGGTGAAACAAATTCATTTTAAATTATAATATTAAGATTTGTTATATTAACTATTAGCTATTCATCTCTGTTTACGCCTTTGTTAATATTACCTCGGTTTAGCTATTTCTAAAATGTGCCAGTAAATCTCTTCGAAATTGTGCTTTGCCCTTATTCTCCTTACATGTAATGTAAGTTCCACAAGCGGATGGTGTTGATAAAAAACAGCCATTCAAACAGGAGCAACACGAACTTATTAGTTTCTGGGTCCTGTTGGAAGATCCGAACCGTAATCTTTCATAAATATTATAAGGTTTCTGTGTCTGAATTTTATTAAATAGCAAAATTAGAGACCTGTATCATAAAACGTGATCTAAAGTGATATTGTAGGTTCGGCTTAAGAAAATTGAGACCGGGTCTAATCTATTTAGTCCATATATGTATCGTTCTGTGGTATTATAGGCAACATTAAGCCTTCTGCTCCTGCGAGCTTCACAAAGATAAAAAAACCCCACATATGTCTTCGTGAGCATTAAGCGCATTTTTAAGGGGATAAAGCGCTGTGAAACCCATTGCGTACGAAGAACACCATATACTCGTATATTACCCACATCTACATTAATATGGAGTCCCAAGTCAAGCTTTTGTTAAAGAGCATTGCTAGATTTTTAGCAGTTATTGTGTATTAAATGACAACATTTTTTAATAAAATACGAGAGGAATAGGTTAGATCTAACAGGCGCAATTTTTTATGAGCCCGAGTGGACATCGTCAGTATATACATATTTGTATTGTAGATGATCTTACCATAGTGGCTAGTTCATTGATATGCATGCAGGGAGAACAGAAGAGGTCCCAGTACCAATCCTTGAGGATGCCCTCTTGTGATTGGGAGAAAATCCGACATCCTAGTTGATACCTGAACGGCTTTTTGTCCGATAGGCATTTTCCTAGCCTAAGAAAAAAGGAAATAACATGAACTGATTAAAGGAATTCCTACAACTTACGCACAAATATACGCCGAGGTCAAAATACTCAAGACAAACCAACAGAAAAGCAACAAAAACCTCAAGGTAATCCGGCACCACAACTAGAACATGCAGAATCAGTACAAGAACAAACAAAAGATATAACGGTATAATATAATGGAACTAAAAAAGATGATAAAACAACTTGTGACGCAAATAAGCAACATGGTAAACATTCTCACGTTATTGCTAACAAAATTCAACGGACACTGTTAACAAATTTACAATAGTAGTATGGAACTCAAATGGACTTATCACTGGTGACCAGATAGCAATGATAGTTTTTCCAATTGTTATGTTTCAGTAGCTGCTAAATTTACCGACGACATCCAGCCGTCAAAATATTTAGTAAGGTTTGCCATTTCAATATGCATAGTTTTACGCTTGCCGAATGTGTGGGTATTATTAGAAAGTATTATCGAAATTCTGGCTCAGTTGTAAATACGCAAAAGTTTGAGCATGAGTACACTCTTTTGGATCTACAAGTGTTCAATCAAGCATCAATGTATCCAGACAGATTGATTGTTTGGTTCGGTTTATGGCATGGCGGCATCATCGGAACTTATTTCTTTCGGAATGAGGAAGGACACACTGTTATTGTCAGTGGTCTCAAGCATAGAGCGATGTTAACCGACTTTCTGTGATCAGAGCTCAACAACATTGGTATATCCGAGCTGTGGTTCCAACAAGACGGCGATACAAGCCATATAAGTGATGCAACGCTCGAAGTGTGAAGGAGAAATTTGGCGACTGGGTCATCTCACGGCGAACGTTCATCAATTGGCCGCTACTATCATGCGATTTGACACCACTCGATTATTTTCTCTGGGGCTACGTCAAGTCCTTAGTATACGCTAACAAGCCAACCACTTTGAACTTGACAAACATGAAAAAGACTTTATTCAAGCTACCACAACATTAGTCGCGGATAATAATTGGCCCCTAGTGATCTCAGCACTTTACTACCCACCCAAACACGTAATTAGCAAAGAACAAGTTCGACAGTACTTCAAGACACTAGGACAAAGATTTTTCACAGGAGGTGACTTCAATTGCATACAGATTACAATAAAGGAGCAATTCTACTAGATGCCTTGAAGATTAACAAAATCAACTTATTAAGAACTGGAGAACCAACGTGCTGGCCTACGGACAAGAAAAAGATACCTGATCTTATTAACTTTTGAATCTTTAAAAACAGATGACCTGACAGTAAAATCTTGTGCCTAGATCTATCATCTGACCACTCTCCAGTTATATTCTGCTACAGAGCTAGCACGAAGTCGACAATTAAACCGACAAAATTGTGCAACAATTATACTGACTGGCCTACTTTTAGAGAATTGTAAATCTACAATTGAGGGACCATTACTCCTCAAAGACGCCAAATAAGCTGGATGAGGCCATAGTACACCTCAACGATGTAATACTTGAAGCAACTGGCAGATCTACTCCTACTATAACGGCTATTAAAGAAGACACCCATACCCCTGCCAAAATATTGAAGAAAATAAAAGAAAAAAGAACACTCAGGAAAAGATGGCAATCAACCAGAACTCGCAAGAACAAAGCAAAACTTAATAAAACAACAAAAGAGAAAGGACTTCTAATAGATGATAGGAATAACAAAACCCACAAACACTCGTACTTAATGAATTTGACAGCAACGAAAGTAACAAACTACTCCCTGTGGAAGGCGACAAAAGAGATTAAAAACTCAAAAACACACTTTCCCCCATTAAGGACGTTATTGGTCCCGGGCTGAATGGACTCGGACTGATAAAGAAAAAGCGACTATACTAGCTGAACATCTTAGAGATACATTCACTAACGACAAAAACGGTATGGACAATATTTTACCCACGATAACTACAAACCAAAACGAAAGTATAAAAAAAACAACAATCAAAGAAAATTACATACAATACAAAACGAAGGCAAATAAAATTCCCGGATATAATAAAGGAGCTTCCCCAAACCGCATTAGTCTGTCACCGGAATTTCTTCAATGCGATCTTTTCATTGAAATACTTTCCAAAAGTCTGGAAAGTAGCCAAAATAATATTCATCCCAAAACCCGGGGAGGATGCTACCCAAACCGCGAACTACAGACCAATAAGTCTATTGCCGATGCTATCCAAGCTTTTTGAAAAGATATTTATAGACAGACTATAACCAATAATGGACGAAAATAATATAATTCCTAGTCATCAGTTTGGAATCAGACGTAAGCATTCAACAGTACAACAAATACACCGAATAATCAACAAATTATCGAAAGATAACAAGTTGTGAGATCAGATATAGCGCTGCAACTTAGCTTGGTATATCAAAAGCATTTGACAAAATTTGGCTTTTGACTTTTATATATGTTACAACGTTTACTACCAACTGACTTTTTTCTCCTCATTAAAAGCTACATTGACAACCGCCACTTCATTTTTCAAAGGCAAACTACAGTGAACTTAATAACTTTTTCAATAATGTAAACTGGATTGATGAAATGTCCAATCTAAATTTAGTGCATATGTATGAACGCTTCGTTGAAATACTGACTGACGGCTTCTCAAGATTTGTACCGCGCTCATCCTACCGAAATTCGAATAAACCTTGTTGGCATAATACACATTTAGGGAATCTAAAAAATCTAAAAAATAAAGCTTTTAAAACATTTAAAAAAACTAATTCGCAGTCAGATTACGAAAAATATAGTAAACTTCGTAAAGATTTTAATGTTCTTAATAAATTTCTCTTCAAAAATTATATCATGTCTGTTGAACATAATATTAAATCTGATAGTAAAACGTTTTGGCTTTTTATCAATTCTAAAAGGAAGTCTACGGGGATTCCAAATTCAATGCATTTTAGAAACCGTGAATCGGAAAATATTGAATCTACTCTTGAACTGTTTGTAAATTTCTTTCAGTCCGTATACACCTGCCATGATAAAATTAGCACCATTCCCATTAGTTCCTCTAGTTGCGTCGAAATCGGATCTTTGACTCTAAGCCATGACGATGTTTCCATCGCTCTTCAAGCATTAAAACCTACTTTATGCAGTGGTGCAGACGGTATTCCTGCCATCCTACTCAATAAATGCGTCGGTTCGCTTTCCGTCCCCCTGCTTCAAATTTTCAACCGTTCCCTCTCGGAAGGTGTATTTCTTGAAGTTTGGAAGAAATCCTTTTTAGTTCCCATCCATAAGTCTGGGACCAAAGGCAATGTTGAGAATTACAGAGGAATTTGTAAGCTTTCGGCAGTCCCTAAGTTATTTGAAAGCATTATTAAAACTAAAATTGAATTCCTTATAAAAGAGTATCTGCCGGATGAACAGCATGGTTTTGTCGCTGGTAGATCCACTACCACAAACCTTGCATTATTTTCGTCCTTTGTTCTGAAACAAATTGAGAAGGGGAACCAAGTTGACACCATATATACAGATTTCAGCAAAGCTTTTGACTCTGTCAATCATGTTAGGCTAATTTACAAACTTGAATCTTTCGGATTTCATTCGCAATTGCTTCGTTGGTGGTCTTCCTTTCTTCTCGGTCGAACCCAACAGGTTAAAATCGGTAACCTTGTATCAAAAGAAATTAAATGTAGCTCTGGTGTTCCACAAGGGAGCCATTTAGGCCCGCTTCTCTTCATCATCTTCATTCGTGATATCGCGATAAATATTAAATATGGACAGTGTTTATTGTTTGCCGACGATCTAAAATTATTTAGAGCTGTTAAAAATATTGAGGATCGCTCTTTACTTCAACTAAATTTAAACAGCATCACGGAATGGTGCAAAATCAATGCCCTAACGTTAAACACAAGCAAGTGTAATTTCATTTCATTCTCCAAATCTTCCTCTATAATTCAATTTGAATATTCGATTTTTTCCATACCCCTCTCCCGAATTAGTGAAGTCAAAGATTTGGGAGTTATGTTGGATACTACTTTTTCTTTTAAAACACATTTGAATGGTACTTTATCCAAAGCTTATTCGGCAATAGGTTTCATTAAGAGAAACTGCAAAAGCTTTTCTGATCCGTTTTCTTTCCTGTCATTGTACTCCGCTCTTGTTAGACCTTATCTGGAATACGCAGTTGTGATTTGGAATCCCAATCTCTCTTCTGACTCCGACCGAATTGAACGTGTTCAAAAACGTTTCACAAGATTCATTTTCTATAGAATGCATTGGAACTTTTGCCCCAATTATAAAGCTAGATGTTTACTCCTTGGCTTAAAATCGCTAAAGTCTAGACGTACTATACATGATATAATGTTTGTTAGAGACCTTCTCGGTTATCATATAAGATGCCCTATGCTATTATCCAAAATAGGACTTCATGTCCCTATACGGTCATTGAGAACACGGCATCTTCTTTTTGTTGAATACCACAGAACGAATTATGGTACTAACGAACTGCTTACTCGAACTGTCAAAGCCTTCAACGAAGTCAGTAATCTCTTAGACGTTTGTTTAAATAGAGCTCAATTTAAAAAGGTAGTCAAAACTTTATACATTTCTTAAATTTAATTTATGTATATATTATCATATTTTGTTTTCTAGTATCTGTTAGCACTTAAGTGACTTGTAGATGTATAAATAAAAAAAAATAAATAAATAAATAAATAAAAATTCAGGGACGAGCATTCAACACTATACAGTTGAAGCGGGAGTACCACAAGGGAGCGTCCTAGGACTTCTCTTATATCTTGTGACATTCCAAAACCTTTCACAGATGACGCTGTACTACTCTCTTCGCATGAAAACATAGAATGGGCAACCAACGAATTCGAAAGAAAGAAAACTAGAAGTATTAACAAACTGTTTCAAGAACTAGTGAAAATAAGGCAGAACAAGTCATATACACAACAAGAATAATAACAAATCCACCATCTTTAAAAATTATTGGCGACATAGTAAAATTAGTCAAGGAAGTCAAATACTTGCGAATGTCTATATGTGCATAGACCAAAACCTAAACTAGAAACAAGATATAATCAAGAAACGAAATCAAATCAAGTACAAATTTAAACAACTCTAATGGATGCTAAGGAGAAATTCTGTACTATCAATAGAAAACAAGCTGCTCATATATAAGACAATTATCAAGCTAATGTGGATATACGGACTCCAAGTATGGGGAACAGCGAGTACATCTAACATACAAATTATCCAGAGGTAACAATCAAAAATCTTAAGAACGATAATCAATGAACCATAACATGTTTATAATGACGACATTCACAAAGACAATAATGCAGGAAATACAAAAGACGAGTATGAAACACCAAATCCGACTGTTAACACATCACAACAACGAAATAAATTCAATTCCTCTAGAAGAAATAAACCGAAGAAGAAGATTAAAACCATTAGACCTTAGAATGAGAAATGTTACTAACACTGCCCAAATTCTTGTTTGATTCATAAATGTAAAAAATTTGTAATACTATGTTTGTCATGGCAGTGGCCTTCAAAAACAGTTTGTATCCTATTTATGTAAACATTACTTAATGTCCAACCTGGTCAGATGTAATAAAATAAAGGATAAAAAAAAATTTCTTCGAAAGCTTTGAAGATAAAAGGATTTACTGCGATACGTCTAAAATCATTATTTTTGGGAGTCTTACGAATAGGTAAGATTTTCGCTAATTTCCGTTGGTGAGGGAAAACCTCGGTCATCAGGATGGTGTTGAAAGTATGTGTTAATGACGGAAGGCTGATTTATAAGATAGCCAGAAATGGGAAATGTAATTTAAAAATAGCTCTTTAAAGTCAAAATTACGAAAAATCGTTTCTTAAATTTTTCCACTAAAATGAATCTTTTTTTTTAATTTGTACTTAGATTTTTTTTTTCTAAAACTATTGTCTTCATTTTATTCTCTATGGCTTACATATGCAACGTTTTCACGTAAGATCAATGGACGTTGTAAGCAATATTTGCATTGGCATTCGGAAATGTATACAGTCGTTCCTCTAGGTGTAACCGTTCAATTAGACATCAAAACCAGAAGTGTCTCGCTTCAACGGCCTATAACTATAAAGCGTGAAAATAGACCCTCCACACCCATACCATTTTTTGTTAGCCGGAACTTCAGCAATCTCCACTTATTGAGATACCCGGTGTAAGGTCATGGTGGTAAAGAAGTGGAGCCGATATTTGATCATAAAGGAGTACCTTGTTAGTAACGCTTACAAAAATGACATCCAATAATGTACCCGATTGTGTAAGGAAGTGAGTTAACCGCTGACAGGTTGAATGATTTCATAGCGATCATAAGCCTGCCATAGCTTAATAAATTGCTGTTGGTGTCGCCACTAATTATGATATTGGAGGAGTTGAGGGATAGGGTTTGCAGAAGGGCAACAAGAGGAGCAATGTCGATAAAATTATTTATCATAATCACCCATGAAGAGATTATCTCTTTAGAAATAATTTCGACGAAAACGTAATCCATGTGGCTATCGCCATCAAATCGGTACTTGAAATTGCAGGTGAAATCTTCACGTATATATTGTATATAGCAGCTCCACCACATATTCTACGATGCCTATCAGCTCGAAAAGGCTTCTTATATCCTCTTAAACGATACGCCTCATCGTTGTAGTTAGCTAAGAACTATGGTTACACAGAACCCTCAAGCAGATCCCTCTGTTTAATTGAAAAATTCCCATTTAAAAGATTTATAACGGTTTCACTCAATGAAGATATTTGGCTTTCAACATACCATATTCCATTTCTCTTACTGTTATATCTGTTGCTTCGTGGAAAAAGTGAATTCGGATTGGTCTACAAAATCTTGGAGATGATGGCCGAGCATTTTGCCGTACAATTATTTTGCTATTTAAGAGGTTAAACAAATTTTAGTATATTAAATATTAGAGTACGTAAAACTTTTCTTGTATTATAACATGCGTGAACTCTCATCGCAACCCAATTTACTCGTAGAAATAAAGTGAAACAAACGCTATGTGGTCGCGTAAATTTTGTAGGGATAATTATGCGGCTGATTCGGTTATATTCAAATTCTGAGAATAATACTTTCTTTTTGCTTCCGTGACAGCTTCATAGGATAAATAACGGCGTTGTATTCTTTTGCTGCATCCCTCATTACATTATACTGAAACTTTGTTAATTTGGCCTCAACAAGTATTGATAAAGCCTTATCTATGATATACGGAAGAATATTATTGTCCAATTTTTTATAAGCTTTTTGATACTTTTCTACGCGTGTAGGAGTTAAACAAACCAAGTTTTTCATCACGTTGGGAGAATCTATTGTAATATTCCTTGTCCCCGAAGTTGCATTTGAGCAGCATAGCAAAAATCTTCGGGCACAAATTTGGAATGTAAGATTTCCATTTTTCTCCTCTTGGATTTTTCGTTTAGATCTACACCGAATCCATGGGCCGGGCATGGAAACACAACTTAGAAATCCAACCAAGTTTTGTTCTTATTTTTAAAAGCTTTGTAATTCCTTGAGGAGGTCAACCATCGACTTTCAGACGCGAACTTTCTTTGTTTCCTCTGAGGCATAAATGTTAGTCAAGTTTTTTACCTTTTCTGTCAAAAAATAATTTCATAAATTCATGAGATGGATATAATCACAGACACTATTCTCTTTCGAATGAGATCCTTTATCCCGCATCGGATGAAGAGTGTCAAACCAGAAGAAAAAGCATGGTACGATTCAAGCTGTAAAGAGGCTGTCAGGGTTAGAAAAATGTTTTTTTCGGTCCTAAAAGACCAACCCAAGAGTGGAAAACTGAAAAAAGTTCAAACGAGCCAGGAATGAATGCAACATCTTTCTCAAGCGTGTGAATTTTCAATACGACCAAAAACTTAGCCAAAAAATACTATGTACAATGTCCCAAAAGTAGTGAAAATTATTGGTCGTTCGTTGAAAACATTAGAAATTCCGCCTCATCTTCCATCCCAACGCTCATTTACAATATAATGACAAAGACAATCTTCTTGCTACACACTTTGCGGCCAGTTCAACACTTCCAAATTGTGCTTTGTCTCCGCCTACACTTGAACGCGTTGAATTTTTAATACGACGAATCCACTTTCGCACTCGTGTAGTAGCAAGAGTTCTTAAAGATCTTAACATTAACAAACCCGCTGGTTCAGATGGTATATCTGACCTTTTTCTGAATAGGTGCTCTTCAATCTTGGCAAAACCACTCCGTAAGCTTTTCTATCAATCCTACTCTCTAGGATTCTTTCCAAGCAGATGGAAAACAACATTTGTCCAACCCGTCCCTAAAAAAGGCTCCTCCTGCAGACCTATTGCACTTACGTACCTTCTTTACAAGTTCGTGGAAACGCTGATAAACCATCAGCTCATGAAATATTTCCAAACACTAAAATTTCTCAGTGACCGGCAGTACGGTTTTCGTAGCAACAGGTCCACTGGTGATTTGATGGCATAGCTCACCGAAAAGTGGAACCAATACATACATCAATCTGGCCAAAGCAAGATAGTTGTAGTTTACACTTCTAAGGTATTTGACAAAGTTTGACATCGAGCTCTTTTGTCGAGAATGCGTGCTTTTCGTATAGATGGCTCTCTTTTTCAATGGATTAGAAATTACCTTTCGGAACGTTCAAGTCCGTTCAGTCTCCGACATTGCTTTTAACTTTCATTAACGATCTCTTGTCTGCTACTTAATATCGTGATTTGTTCCTAAACCGTACAACTCGTTTATGGAATGCCCTGTCTAGCTCTTTATTGCCTATTTATTATAACCTTCAAACAATTAAAACCAATGTTCATCGGTATCTCTCTTTCCTTCCTCCCTGATTTTTCTTCGCTGGCGCTGTGCGCCAGCAATTGCTTGAGCGCGTACAAATTACAATATAAAAAAAAAAGGTCAACAGATTCTCAGGAATTTAGTAAGTTGATTTCTTGGCAAAGACTCAAAGCTGTATTGTGAGCCTGTAGTAAAAAATTAAAAAAAAAATTTTTTAGGCTAATGTTACTTATTATGTTTTTAAAATTAACGATATTCGGTTACTTCGTAAAATATCGCAACCCTTTATGGTGGTCCCTTAATAAGCAGGGATTAAGGTAAATTTCAAGCTGCAAGCTCCTCTGGAAAATAAAACTTTCCCTTTTTTAAATTTGTCCCAAAAAGGCTTAATTTCAACACTTTAAAATCTATTGTACATAAAACTTAAAATTACTAAAAATTTTGCATTAGAATAGTTGTCTACTTACCTTAGTTGTCTACTTACCTTTAGCAACAGATTCCATAATATTATTATTACAAGGGGCAAAAGTAATGTCATAATGTGAATTGGCTGCAATTTTGTTAAAAATGAAAAAAATTGGGATCTGTTTCCACGAAACTTTTATTTGAAGGCGTAAAATTGATGACGTTAAGTTGAATAAATGATATCGGTCAAATAACTACCTTCTGAGGTGATGCACATTTAAGTTCGTTTTACGGCATGTTGAATTACTGCTCGCAAAACATCTATCTCCAAATTGGTGATTTCTTGTATAATGTTGGCTTTCAAGCCGGCGATCTGGCTGGCCAGTTAAAATCGCCAAAACGGGAGATTTCATGGCCTGGAAATTGTTGATTCGAAATCTCCATCGTTGCCCGAGCTGAGCGGATCCAACAATGATCAACACCCAATCCAGCAACTTGCGGCAAAAAAAACTAGTTTATGTTACCATCTGTCTGTAGCGCTCCCTGTAACGGCAACGGTAGAGCCGTCGGCGTTTTCAAAAAAATAAGGGACTTCGCCGCTCATTATGATTTTGAATACGCAATCATCATCTTCTTGCACCAGGCTTAACAGAGCATGAGAGTAAGTTTACCTCACTTAACCTTCAGCAGGCAGCAATTGGTGAACGGTTTGTACTTTATAAGGGAACGTCTTCAGGTCTTTCACCAAAATTCGTCACAGCGAATGTTTGCGGATGCCAAAATGTGTCCATCGTTGTCTCGTCGATGTTTGTGGGCTCTCTCGGACGTCCTCGACTACAGCATTGATATTCTCGGTCGAACGAGCAATACGGGGCCAGGAATATCTTGGTTTGTGTTCAGCAACTTTTTTTCAGTCCCCTTTGATTAAGGAAATGTATTGTGAAATTCGTAATTGGTCTTGATAACGGTGGTCTTAGTCTAACCGTTTCACAAAAGTCTTGGCCTGATATTTCAGTGATGAATCTCTAAATGTGTTATATGATTTTGATTAATACTGAAAAAATTTCGATAGAGCCGAGTTCATCAAATAATATGCTACTGTTATATGTAAATCATTTTGCATGAAAAAAAACAACAAATTGTAAATTTTTTTTATAGCTTTAGCCATGTTTTTATAAAAATCAAAATTAAGATCATAGCTTTTATTTAAATTGTTACTTATATTATATATAATAACTTTGATCATAAATAAAATAAATTATATGGAACATTTTACTTATAAATACTTTTACTTTACAATCAATGCCCCTTTTACCCATTCGCTATAAAGCAACACACGCATATTTTTGCACCTCAATTTCTGGCGTGCAAAACATTGCTCAACTTCCAATATTACTGCAAGTAAACGAGGGTATCAACAGCACGTACATAAACATTTTGCATAACCACACCAAAACTGCAGTTGAACAACTTAAGACACTTTTTATTTTTTGCCAAATTACACAAGCCTAAATAAACCGAACTATACCCTATTCTATAACAAAAATCTGCAATACAGGGAAGACATCGGTTACAATGAAATGCATAAGCAATTCGGTTTTGAAAGCTCTCATAGAGATACTATGATATGCATATTTGTCCACAGAAATATCTTAAGATAATTGGCATACGCTTGTCATCTACCTTTTTAGATGATGTTATGGTTTTGAGGAAAAAAATAAATAAATTGCATAAGTTACATTTTTTACTTCCAAATCCAAAGAAAATAAAATTATTTATGTCTTCTAGTTTTTGAGAAAATTTAAAATTACTGTTTTTCTTTTGCTTTTTTCGCATTTACGTGGTTTTCCTTTGAGGTAAGTGAATGAACAATAGATTAAACGTCTGGCAGGCGCATATATCAACAGTTTTCTTAATTAACAGTACCTGGGTGGCCCGCTTCGCGGGATTAAGAGATTTAAACTATCTTATCGCATGCGGCAGGTCCCGCAACTTCGTTGGTCCGCTCGGGGTAGGTGCTTTGCGTCAGTCAGGCACCTATGTCATCAATACTCTTCATCTACAGTACTCATTCCAAAATTAGAAAGTTCACATTAATGACAGCTTTGCTGATTCGCATTATAGAAAATTCACATGTTCGAATGTTGCAGCAAATTATTTACTTTGCGTAATATGTATATTTGTACTTATGTAATAATGACGCAAAAATATAACCGAACAAACTTCGACTTTTGTACCGTTGTTTTTTTTTCATACGCATGTTGTAAAGCGTGTCTAAACTCTTTTTTTTATTTTTTTTTATCAAAAGTTTGAGTTTGTATGCGAATTTTTCAAAAAATATTGACATAAATAATTTAATTTGAATTTAGGATTAAAGAACAGGTTTCTGGCTTTTCATTTTAAGTATTTTTTTTAAATTGCTCCTACCTCCTAAACGGGGTGAGATAGACCCCCCTCCCATAGTAAAAAATGCTTGTGTTGAACTGTTCTACCAAAAACCGTTATCAATTTTTGGCGCCTACGATGCGTACTCTTCTCCACAGCTATGTCACGTTAATTAGTATATATTTCGTTATACAAAGTTAATGATGATTAGAGTTCTATTCTCTTATTGAAACCGGTTTAATTTAGTTTGAGAAGTAAAAAGGGATCCAACAAAGAGTATTAACTTCAGACAGTGGCATCACCGGTTTATATGCACAAGCACATTGGCGACGGGGTGAAAGTCCTCACCATGAACGTCGTGTTCACATTTTCATGGTGTTGAAAGACTTTTTGACAAGCGGAACCCTTGAATCGGAGCATTTTTAAATTTGATCAGTTGGCCTGAAACATACCTTTTTCCCTCTTTTTTACACTTCTTTGCTCATCAACAATCAAAACCAAAATGAAATGGAACGATACGGAAAAAAACGATGTGCTTCACCCGAGAATCCACTTTAGAAATGAATTTTCGGTTCAAGTAACCCTTCTTCTTCTCACTTTAATAAAAAGCGTTCCATCTCTTTCGGAAAATCTTCCTGCCCGCGCCAATGAGAAAACAATCTTAGCTGATTTTGTTTATTTGAACTTTCGACTGCCAAGTGTATAGAGTTCATTTTCTTTTTATATACTCTCAGTTTTCGAGAAGCAACCAAGTCCACATGTCCTCATTGGAACTTGAAATCATTTTTAATTAATTACAAATATTTTCAGACGACTTCAAAATAAATTCGAATTCAAAAACGAATATGAAACGTTAAACCAATGTTATTAGATTCAATGAAAATGTAGTAGTTTCTCTGAAAGAGTGAAGTTTAAACAGAAATTTATTAAAATATTACTGGCTCAGTTTAAACTTAAGTCTGTATTAATATTTAAGTCGACACCTTTTTTAAGTCGCGACTAATAATTCGTTGTTAGTAAGGCCCGCTCTAAGTGAATTAGCAACAGATTGTATATCTCTATAACCTGTCGGAATTTGCTAGAACCAGAGCAATTTACAAGTAAAATTGCTAGAATGAGAGCGATTTGCATGTAAAGTTCATTATGCGTGTGTGATGTGGATGACGTTTTTTTGAGTAAAATGTGTGGGTTTTGTGTAAAATGGGAGAGAAATTGACATTGATGACAATTCACACGTATTCACAGGCAGGATCACACGGTAGAGGCTATCAGTGGAAAGTGGGTTTTGGTTGGTTTCCCAATATCTGGAAGGTTTGCCATTTATGTTAGTTCATCTATGGCCCAATGTTGACTATTCACACGTATTCACAGCAGGATAACACGGCCTGGGGCAATTAGTGGAAAGTGGTTTTTCGAACGGCCAAAATCTAGAAAGTTTTCTATCCATTTATGATTTGGACTATACAAAAAGATAAGAAACTAAAAGACTAATAGATAAATAAACTGTGCAAACATAAGATGGAGTGAAAGTAGAAAGGGGCAGAGGATAACAAATATAGATGAATACTTTTTAACAAGTCCAAATTCACCAGAGATGGAATCGCGAATTTCCACGGTATGTAGCCTTGTCAAAAAGAAATTCCCTCACCATAAAACACAGAGCTTTTCAGCATAAGTTCAACGTCAATGTGTGGGCAGGCATAGTGGGTAACAAGCTGATCTGATGCTAACGGCTTCCTCCAAGGCTGAATTCGTATCTCTACCTGAAACTTTTGTGAAACCAGGACTATTATGTAATATACCACTGTTGCAAAGAACAGCAATTTAATACGAGAGCCCTCAACATGTTGAGGGTAGCCATTTTGCCAAAGCTGATTTTCACCCATATGGAAGGTCTTGTATGGAACACGAATGAAACGACCTTCAGCTGCCAAGATGAGAGTGAGAGTTGAAAACATACAATAAAAAAAATTGATAATTATAAAGCTGAACATTTTCGTATAGTTACCAGCTTGTTTTTATCACGTGATGAAGGTGATTTCCCATCATTTATAGTTATAAATAAACTGTACGAAAAGTGTCGCGGGCTCTCGAACTAATTGTAAACCAGCAGGATGGCACCCTCGCACACTCTGACTATAGAGTTATAGGGTGGTTAGGTCATTTGCATGAAAATTATTAAATAGGGCGGTATGGACCCATTCTGTGGCCTCCAAGGTGTCTAGACTTTTATATTGTAGAATTGGAAAGTACGGACAAGGTTAGAAGCTTTCGAAGACAAATTTTGATGAAAGATATAAAAATAAAAATGAGCAATGAATACGTGTATACAGGGTGAGTTTTTTAACTTGAGACATCCAAATTACTCGAAAAATACGCGATATCGCTAAAATTTGTTTCAGACAAAAGTCACAAGGTTCTGAAGGGGACATAAGATGGTGACCACGAGTTTGACCTTGAGACCCATTTTCAAGTCAAACGAAGGTCACTTTTGATTTTTCAAATGATAATTCCTGATTTTCATTGCTCAGTCGTATTGCTCGTAGGTTTGTCATTTGTTTTTACATAATGCGTTTAGCATAACCCATAAACAATGACGTGGACGTAGCAGTATTTTGTTTCCTTCGGGGTGATTAATTAGAGTGGGTCCTCTTGTCTCCAAATGTGACCATTCACTTCAATACACTTGTCTATCCGCGCTCTGAATGAACCAACAGAATTGTGAAGTATTTCTGACGTAATCTTCCGGCATGCTTCAATTATTCGTCTTTTCATGACCTCAAGTGTTGTTGGCTTTTTTCTGTAAACCTCAGTTTTTAAGTAGCCCCACAAGAAGAAATCAAGTGACGTAAGATCAGGTGATCTAGCAGGCCATTGCCTCGGACACCCTCGTCCGATCCATCGTTGATGGGAAACATTGTTTAATACGCCCCGGGCTACTTGGGAATAATGGGCTGGACAACCATCATGTTGAAACCACATTGTTTGTCGCACAATAGTAATACTGGAAGATGGTCCCGCAAGAAATTTGCATACTTTTCGCCATTCAAGTTGCCTTCAATAAAATATGGACCTATTAATTTATTACCAATAATTCCCGCCCAAACATTAACATTCCAAGGGTGCTGGCGTTCAACTTGTCGCAACCAAAAAGGGTTTTCGGTAGCCCAGTAATGCATATTATGTTGATTGACCGTACCATGATTGGTGAACGTCGACTCATCAGAGAATAACACCTTGGCGAAGAAAAGGGGGTCTCGTTCAATTTGCTGAAGTGCCCATTGACAAAAGGAAACCCGGTTGCGAAAATCCTCACTAGAAAGTTCTTGATGCATTGAAACATGATAAGGATGGTATTTATGCCGATGTAATATCTTACAGACAGTCGTTTGAGAAATTCCTGATTCACGACTTATTTGGCGAGTGCTAATGTGAGGATCGGCAACGGCAGCTAACACTGCTATTTCATTGTCCTCAACATCTGACTGATTCCGTTTCTTTGGTTGCACACTTCCTTCACCAGTGAATTGTTGAATGACCCGATAAAAGGAAGCGCGCGATCGTATCTTGGCTGGGAAACGTTGGGCATAAAGAGCAACAGCACCATCGATGTTCCTTCCACTTTCTCCATAAATCAATATCATTTCAATTTTCTCTTGAATTGAAATAGCCTGCATTATTAATCTTGAAAACGTTACAAATAATAATCAGTTCCTCAAAACAAATATCGAACTTCTAAATGAAGTACAGTTCCGTTCAAGTAGAAAAAAAGGGCAGAGTGCACATCATACACTCTCAGATAAGTTTAGGACAATTTGTCTCTATCTGAAATTTCTTTGAGTTTTAACTCCACTCGAGGCAATAATGACTTCCTCAAAACAAATCTCGACCTTTCGTTGGAAACCGACTAATGATTTAGGCGTGCCAGTGCAGAGTGGTATCTAGCACTGAAAGAATAAGACCTTTGAGACAAAGTCGTGTGCCCTATTGAGGAATACGACTGAGCAATGAAAATCAGGAATTATCATTTGAAAAATCAAAAGTGACCTTCGTTTGACCTTGAAAATGGGTCTCAAGGTCAAACTCGTGGTCACCATCTTATGTCTCCTTCAGAACCTTGTGACTTTTGTCTGAAACATTTTTCGCGATATCGCGTATTTTTCGAGTAATTTTGATGTCTTAAGTTTTATGGCGCCCTCTGACGGGAAAAGAACGCATTTTTGAAAAAAGTGTTTCATGTAAAAGAATTGTAATTTTTCACGAAGATTACGAATCTGTCAAAAAAAATAGGGGTTCCCATCAAAAAAACAAAGGTGACCTTCGTTTGACCTTCGTTTGACCTTGAAAATGGGGCCCAAGGTCAAACTCGTGGTCACCATCTTATGTCCCCTTCAGAACCTTTTGATTTTTGTCTGAAACAAATTTTAGCGATAACACCCTGTATTTTTCGGAAAATTTATTTTTAATAATTTTTCATTTAATAGGTCTGTTCCAGGACTCCAAATTTGTACAAAAACCTGTTTCCGCAAGAAAAAATTTGTAAAAGAGAACGCATTTGAAAGAGTAATTCATTTCCCCACCCTGCCAATTCTTAGAAATTTCTACACGAGATTTTTCTTTGGGCGGGAATTGTAAACAAACGTCAAATCAATTAAATTTTAAAAGAACTATCAATTCGTAAAAGTTAAAATTTGCGTCAATTGCTACATTCTTATGCAAATTAACTCAAAAGATGACTTGGACATGAACTAGTAGGAGAAAAAAGAGCTTCATATTGGAGTGAATTGTTCGCCTAATACAACGGAGGTCATTAAACGCATATTACATCAATAAAATAGTAATAATAACATATCTAAAAATCTTCCTACTGTTTACAATTTCCATTTTGCTTTGTTCGTACTTGTTACTTTTGACGTTTCAATCACATTTCACAAAAACGTGTTCCCGCGGGACTTTGCTTTTAAGAGAGAAACTTAAGCAAACAATTCTCTTTTACAAATTGTTACTAAAATCACGTGGGAACAGACCTAATGTCTTACCTGTTTCAAGAAGTTTTGTCGTATCTTGAAAACTACTGAGATGAAATGACCTGACTTTTTTTGCTTGTATTCTAAATACTTTCGAAGTTGCAAAAAGTGGGGCTTAATTACATATTTTTCGGAAAAAAATTATGACAAAAATAAAATTTACAGTTTTTTAAAAAAAATCACATTTGATTTTCAATAACTTTTGACACATTAATTTTATTGCAAAATTTACTTTAAAACAATTAAAGTACTCATAATTACGAGCTCAACGATACCCCATTTCTTACCATACACATATAAAAATGAAAGATGTTATTTTCAATAGGAGTCAAAACCGGGCAGCGTAAGGCTTTGCTTAAAACCTCAGTGTTTCGGAGGAGTTGCATTTTCGGCCCTCCCACCAATACGAATTTTTCCTGAAAATATGTCAAAAAGTCTCCCCTTAGAGTTTTCGACACATTATTCACGAGCATTCTGTATATTTGTATGATTTCTTCTCTTTAATTCTTTATTCGCCGCAAATACTAGGTGGAGTGAAAAGTAACCTCCTTGGGAATTATAAAAAAATTTTTTTATATTATTCAATATAGTCCTCTTATTCCACCTATTTTCCAACTTCTTGATCCCGTCCGAAGAGTAATTTTCCGGAAGGTCTGCAAAATACTCCTCCGTGGAGTCGATGATTTCTCCGCGTGAGCTGAATTTTTTATTGATGAGCCATCTTTTGAGATTTGAGTCCGAGGGAGCCAAATCGGGCGAATACGGTGGATGCGACAGCAATTGGAGCCGTAAGTCATTGGTTTTAGCCGTGGTTGCGATGCTCTTGTTTTTGGTCAAGAGTGAGCATGCGCGGCACCCAGCGGCAGGATAACTTTTTCATATGCAGAATATTGCCCAAAATATGGCGTACGCGCTCAGTACTAATCTTTGTGGTATTTGCTAGCTCGCGTACCTTCACTTTCCGGTCAGCAAACACCATTTCACGTGTTGGCACCATAACCTTTTTTGCAGTAGCAGCGCATTCTGGCAGTCAAGGAGGTTACTTTTCACTCCACCTAGTATTTCCGCCGCTAAACAATTATATCATTTTCTCTTGATGATCAGTGATTGAGCAGTTAGCTTTCTTCTGAGGTGGTGGATTGTGGCCTTTTATTTTATACTCTTTAAAGCACTGCGTACTTTTCTTACGGAAACTAAAGCAATTTTTGTTGTTTTTTGTATTGCTTCTGATTTATTTTTATAGTAGAAATTTATTTTTAAAAATAAAATAAAATTAACAGGAGTCAATTATTTTCTCTATGTTTGGTACATCCTTGCTGAAGCAGCTGATCAAATAGAAGACCGTTATGAAAACAAACTAAGGAATGCTATTTGGAATTCAAACAAAAGCGGTGATAACAGTCAAACAGACAGAATCACTTCATAGACACTAAATAATTTTTTGGAATAATAATGAATTATTATATTTATCTTCACAACCATTTTATAAACCACAATCAACAAAAAATATTTAACCATCTGCAGATAAGGAGTAGCTTTGTTGAGAACGTAAACAAACTGTATTAAAGTAAACGTTAAATAAAACGTTAGAAAAAGCGAACATTGTGATTAGTTATGGATTACGTTTTTATTTATGTGGCTGCTTCGGCTGGCATCGCAGTAGCGCACCCTGTCTACCCAATTTTCCAATACCTTATTGACTGTTTCTGGCTCTAATGGCTCGGACGATATTCGCTTTAAGGACTTGAATCATTTCTAGATTGTCCGTATAACATCAATCTTTAAGGGCACCCCACAAAAAAAGTATAACGGGGTCATATCGCAGCTTTGAGGCGGCCAATTGGCATCGCCAAGACGCTTGTAACACGGTTACCAAACTTACGTAGCAAAAAATGGATTGTTTGATAGGCTGTGTAACATGGCGCATCATCGTACTGAAACCAACAATCGTCCAAGTCTATTCCTTCAATTTCAACCCACAAAAATTAGGTAATTATAGCTCCGTAACGGTCACCGTTGACTAAAATGACCTTTCCAGCTGAATATTTGAAATAAAATAGGCCAATGATGCAACCACACCAAATTGCACTCTCTGCAAATACATTTCCTTCTCAGCAATCACATGCGGTTTTTCCGATTCCCAGATGCGGCAATTTTGTTTGTTAACATAGGCGCCGAGATGAAAATGCGCCTCTTCAGAAAAAAATATTTTCGACCAAATTCGACGTCCAATTCGAGCTGCGATAACCTAGCGGATAGTCGTTTGCCTTTAGTTGCTGAGTAAATTGGACTTTGTTAGCGATGTTAGTCTGAGATCTTTGAGCGAAGTAGTGATCAGGCTAGTGCGTGAAATTCTGAGGTGTTGAGATGGAAGGCGAGTCCACGTTCTGAGAATGAGTTGAACACTTTCAGAAACATTTTCCTCGATAGGTACCGTAGGACGGGGGGGGACCATGAGTGTTGTCGGTCAAAACTTTTTTTCAACACATGCACTGTTTGGGCAACACAGCACTCACTTTTGGAATAAGTTTGCAATATTTCACAATTTTGTTCAAGTTTGCAATATTTCCCAACGTTGTAAGGCGATTCATTACATTCTGCCAAAGTATCCGTATGTCAGTATCAAAATAACACATAATTCAATAATAAATTTGTATATGGACCACCCGTTATATGTATTTCTTTCTCCAAAAAACTGTCTTTTTTCTCCTAAACATTCTACAAAGCATTTTTTTTTTTTTGTCATGTCAGAATTTTCAATTGTTATTAAATATCAAATCACCTATTATATTAAGCTGACAAGCTTCATTTATTTTTAGCACAGTTTGTCATTTGATCATGACAAAACTGACGCCACAACAATGATTTTAAATCGTTGAAATTTATTTCCAAAATCGAAACTTATAGAGAACGGTAGACATAATTGCTGGTTAAACTGCTACGTAAACAAGCAGAATTGCAGTATTTGGAGCAAGGGCAATCCTCAGAAAGTTCACCAATTGCGAAAAAACTGCCTCCAATAGGATGATTCTACCAACGAAACTATCAGTTTATTAAAAATACTATTTGGCAAAGTCATCTCAAGAAATGGACCCGTCAATTGGCCACCAAGATCGTGTTATTTAACGCCATTGGATCATTTTCTGTGAAACTACGTCAAGTCACTAGTTTATGCCGATACAACTGCAACGATTGACGCTTTAAAGAAAAACATTGTTCGAGTAATACGCGATTGTCCTACAATATTTTTAAATATTGAATGGTATGAAATAATATTTCCAATGAATTTAATAAATCTTCAAGTTAATTTGCATTTTATTTAAACAGAAATAGCTCTAAAAAAAGCACCCTTGTACATTTGTTCAGATATTTGGAAAATATATTCTGCAATAAATTTCAAACGAATGTTCTACTATACATTTTATTTTAAGACTCATACCGGAAAAAAACAACACGTCATATAAAAATAGTGTTTAGAGCATGGGAACACCTATCCCGTTCATTGATTAGTTAATGCCGTCAATAGCTTTCTAAAAGTACAAAAACGCAAAGCACTAGTACAAAAAAAGCGAAAAGAAAGTTGACTTCGTTCAAATTATATATACACTGCTAGTTCTGGTCATTTAGGAAAATGCAGCGGAAATCAATGTCGCATATCATTTCTAATTCTGCGTCCGACTGTCGTAAATGGCCTAAACTCGTTCATTTACGCAAACTTGGAATTGCGGTTTTTAGAGCAATTACAACAATAGTTCCAATATATAGTAAATCAGTGGTTGCTTAAAAAATTTGAAGCCAGAACTTAACGCAGGCACCCATGTTTGATAAAAAAACAGCTATTCTATATTAACACAGATAATAAATATATACAGATGTCTCATCCCTGTAGAAAAAAGTGGTTCACTTTATAGATTTATTATCTGTGATATTATTCTACAAAGTACAGTTATTTTGACTCCAGAAATTATTCATATAGTTTTCACTTGGTTTTCAATATGCTATGTTCTAATATCGCTAGTTACGATACCTCGAAAATCGCTGTTGTAGAGGGCTTCTATAAGGATGAAGGAAGTGCAGAGCCTTACGGTTTTAATGTAACATACGAATATGTTAGGTTGCGCACGAATACAAAAGTGCGCTTTCAGAGGGCAGTCAGAGATCAAAGCTTTTAAGTTGTACTCGTAAATGTGAAAACATATAAAGGCATCAACAGCACATATTCAGGCCGTCTCTACAGGGCATGAATGATGCTCGGATTATAATCATGCCAGGAACATGTCTAGGGAAGACACAAAACCCCAAGCGCAAACTAACATTGTGAATCAAGACATGAAAGGGGATGAAAGTCAGGGCATGAATTTAAAATTTCGTGTAGGTATATTTGATATGTTTTTTGTGGAATACAGTGGGAAATGTATTTTTTTTCAGAATATCGAGTTAAAATACGAAATCATGGTTTGTGTTGTTGCATATTGTCACGTGAACATCTGCTCCCAAAATTAAATGTCTTGCAATAATTTGCCCAGCCAAAACAAAAAAAATCTGTGGTAGACGATTGTAGATGTCAGATGTTTCGTCTGAGATAGTTCTGTCTCATGAAGACGGGCTGTACCAATGGCAACAGTATCTTTAACGGTAGCTTAGGGTTTTATTTATTGTTTTCCAAACGGTAAAATATTGAAATATTTTTATTTCGATGTAAACAAAAATAGTTTTAATGTGATTGTTTTTTATTTCGATAAGATGTGGAAAACCCAATTCAAACGGTGAAAGCAATTATTTTCTAGTACGGTAAAATGACTAATATATTGTAATACGTAAAAATAATTTTTTTTTTGTATTTTTTTTTAATTGTATTAAATTGTATGGCATAAAAATTTTTGGTTTTGTTTTGACATAATTGAAAAAATCAATTTTAAGGCACATTAAAGATTTTGAAAGTTTTCGCTGCAGAAGTTTCTGTTTCTGTCCTTATCTGTATCTGACATCAGTCGGTGCAGCATCTATATATTTGCTGTCCTCACTCTGCACTATTGTGATAAAATTTAAGGGGGAACAAGTGAATTGAAACACGTCTGTATCGGACGCCGCATCTCTCATCTAAGTAGGTACTCATTATTGTCCACGAAGTTCACTACTCAACGATCGAACTAATAATGACAAAATGGAATACGGACGGAACATTTAGGTTGTGGAGCGTGTCTTTGCTCGATTTTTATATTTTCTTCGTGACCGTCCTACTCTCTTGACTCCCCACTCTTCTCACCTAAATACTATCAACATGGCGGACTTATAAGTCGCCATATAAACTGAGTCTTATGGCGTTCTCCATTTTGCCTGTTCACGTTGGCGTGGGCAGGGAGATTGTCCGAAAGAGAGAGAACGCTTTTTGTTTAAGCGGGAAGAAGAAGAGTTATTTCCACCTAAAATGCACTTCTGAACTGGATTCTAGGGTGAAGCATGACGTTTTTTCCCTTATCGTTCCATTTCTGACATATTTTTTCATTTTAGTTTTGATCGTTGATGAGCAAAGAAATATAAAGAAGAGGAAAATAGGTACGTTTCAGGCCAACTGTTCAAATTTAAAAATTAAAAACGATCCGATTCAAGTTTTCCACTTGTCAGACAGTCTTTCATCACCATAAAAATGTGAACACGACGTCCATAGGCAGGCCTTTCATGCCCACGACAATGTGAACAGGCACATTGATTTCTCTCCGGTAGCTAGTCAATTTTGACTCCAATCCAACACTAAAAACTTCTTCTGACTTTGCTGTCAAAATTTTTACAAAAATGGGTTATATTAAATTTTTATTTTGCAATTTCTTTGGCAAAATGGAAGGAGACCGATTTATTGAGTTAAAAAACTATAAAATTGTGAAAGATTCCAATAAAGAAGCCAAACACAAACGATTGCTCGAAAATAAATATCTGGTTTCACATACAATACTATTTGACTATTTACATATATGTAGGTATTTATATGTGTCAGTACATTTTGACAAAAAATCCAGAAGAAAAATGTTGCTCCTGGAATGAAAATGTTTCTGACACTGTGAAAGCTTTCTTATTACTTAATTTGTTAATATTGGGTTGTTCTGAAAGTAATTTCGTTTTTTTTTTTTCATGAAAATGAACGACGACTTTCTTATAGTGAATAAGTATGTTATTGAATTATACATATATTGTCCATTCTGGTCCAATAGGTTTTGCGATCGTTCTGGCATCAGCATGATTCCACGTTCATAGTTTTTTTGTTCTTTGCTGGCAAAAAACTGATTAGGTGGTTTTTGACCTCGTCATTCACTTTACTTCAGGTTTTACGGTCTAAACATTTTTGTAGAGACTGAAACAAATAATAATCAGAAGGTGCGAGATCTGGAGAATATGGTGGATGTGGCAGTATATTCCATCTAAACTGTAGAAGCTTTTGGCGAGTTACCAAACTTCTATGAGGTCTCGCATTATTTTGGTGGAAGACTACATTTGTCGTCCCCAAATACGCTTCAAAAATGGATCATTTTCTTGACGTTTGACAAACAAATCACAGACATCAAAGCGATGGGACAAAATTCTTTCCATAAGAACATGAGGAACCCATATGTCAAACCATATGAGATTAAAGCTAGGCGTTTCAAATGATAATAAACGCTCAAATTCGATAAATTTAATCTCTAAACGATCTCACAAGTTTTTATTCGCCGGTTTGCTTGATGCAAATAAATTAATTAATCAATTAATTCAATAAAAACGAAATTACCCAATATGATCAGATAAATTAATTTCAATTAAAAACTTTTTTTTCGAATGTTTAGTAATTTTTAAGACTATTGCTCTTTTTTTGTTTACTCATATTACCACCTTTGTGTTACTTTTTTCTTTTCTACATAGTTTTTATTATATGCATATTCTTACATATGTACGTACATGCCAATAAACATGTATAAATATGCGTATACTATGTTCATAAAATATTTATATTCCTGCTTTTTTTTTTCATTTTTTTAATATTTAAATACATGTTAGTTTACGATGTGGTTAATACAATTATCCTACAACACATATTTTACAGCAAATTAGATGATGCTGATGATGCTGAGAAAGAGGAAGTTGCAATTGATTCTTTATGTGAAGATTTGCAAATTTTGCAAACTTCGCAGTCCGAACAGGCAATTGTACCCGAAATCGAGACCATCGTTAATGATGATGCAATATCAGAAATACCACAAGAGAACATAAATAATTTAACTCTTAATTTCGATTATGATGATGCAAAAGTCGAAACAGATAATACTACTGAAAATGTTTCACAAATAACAAAACCAACTACCTTTCAACTAAGTAAACAACACACTGGTCTCAAAAACATTTCGTTTAATGTAGGTATGGCTGTTACACCAACCAATAAGATGGAATTCGATCAAGAACAGACAGATGAATTTGGGATCGTTAAAATTAATCGCCCCCCTGGCAAGTTGGTTTCACCACCGCCACCCGACAACACCGATGTGATGTCGACCATTTCATCAGGAGAAGGTTTCACCGACCAGGGTTTCTATGATTTGAAATTTTATCATAATAAACTTTGGTAATTTTTATTACCGCCATAGTCTCCGTGTATTTAAGAGTTGATGGTACATATATTTGGTATTGAACTTAGACTTATGGCTAGAGCGTATATTTAATATAATTTACTTGCTTTTACCTGGTTGTTAGTTTGGTTGTTTATTGAATATTTTTATTTGCAATTTGTTATATTCTGCACATACTTATGCACCAATCTATTTAGCTAAAAAATAATAAATTTAATTTCAAGTACCTTATATGTCACTTGTTTTACAGCTCCTTGGTTGAAAAATATGCTTAAAATCGTATGCATCATACAGAGCATTACTAATATATATATATATTTACAAATAAACTTCACACGCGACGTAGCAGAATTCAAGCTTCAACAAGCATATGCATTATTATACTATAAGTTACATTTTTATATTAGATTAAAGACAAAATGCAAAATTAAAATTCTGTCATCATTTAAAATGAAACTTCCAAGTTAATTGTTAACTATAAGATTGCAAAAATACAAAATACAATGTATCGCATTTATGTAACAAAACAAAACAAATTAACAAACTGACTCATTTAACGAGATTGTGTCCCATTATATTAATTCTATAACGTTTTTATAAAATTATTGAATTTGATAAAAAAGATGTTTATAATACGAATAATTGAAATTGATTCATACATACATACATACAAAAAATTGATTTATACAAAAATGTGCATAGCCACATTTCTAGACATTTTTCGCTAAAGCAAATAAAAAATAAAACATTATACCTATGGTGTTTTTCTTTTTTAAATGAAAAGAAAGAGCGGATCTACTGGCACCTGGCTATGGACGATAGATTTAGAAGGTTATTTGTTGTTATATTAGTTTTGTATAACACAAATTCAATCGGTGAATTGGAAATAAAGGATAAATAATGGATAAGTATTTATTGTAGCTTTTGGAATTTGAATGAGTTTTTTTAAGTTTCTGAAGATTAAGAACTAAAATGAAAAGCGTATACTACAAGAGTAGGTTTGGTTTTTCGGTAAACGTACCAAACCAAGCTAAGGTCATTGTGTTAGTCTAGTGGAGAAGTTAAAAAATAAGAGCTTTTTTATCGGTCTATTGCAATTCACCATGCATACACTTATCTAGTGCAATATAAAATGCAACTTCTCTGAACATTAACGGGAAATCAGCCTTAAAAATACTATTCCATCTAAACAAAAGAAAAAATCAGAACATTAACAGATTCGGCAACACGACAATTTAAATGCTCGGCTTGGCCGTCAACACTACATTTTTTTTCTTACGACAATCTGGACAAGGCAAGTGGACCGCAATTTCGACGACGCATATAATACCACTATTACTAATGTAATATTTTTCTTATTGGACCACTTTTCGCTATGAAAAATCATATATATGAGTTATAGAATGAATAACTGATCAGTTTAGCACAAAATAAAAATATCCAAACATCCTATTGCAACATACAAAAATTTGCAGCTACTCCATTCTACTTATCTGTTATGCTGAAGTTCAGGACAGCTAATTTATGTAAATTAGTTTAAAATGAATTTTGCTATTATAGTTATTACAGGTGACATACAAAATATGCACATACGTATGTATGTATAGATTTGTATAGGTATTCGCATAAAAAAAGAAAAAAAACACGAACCTTTAGTTGGTAAAAACACATCAATGTGTACATAGCTTCGCGTTCACAGTTGCCGGCTGTGTAGATATTTAAAACAGTGTATGTATCTGTAATATTTTAAATTAACCATCAAGCTATATACATAAATATATTATATAAACAAGAAAGCACAACATTGACAATACCCAGAAATAAAACAAACACGATTTTAACGATTCTATATATTTGAGCAATCATCTGCGCAAGAGTGACAAATTAAAAAGTAAAAATGTTCACCTGGTTAAAATTTAAAAAATAAACACATAAATTGTAGAATATTACAATTCTAACGACTTTTGTCATACGTTGAAATCTTCTTTTCAATTGCACTTTATTTAATATTAAACTCGTATAAAAGGTAAATATTTTATATGCATTTTTGTGCTAAAAAATCAAATTTCTACAAATTCGTAAGCACAATCATATGTTTAATAGTAACCAAAACCAAATTTATTTGAATGGTAACAATTTTCGAGACGATAAGAGTTATTTTGTGTTTTCTCTGACGATTATTTGTACTTATATTTTTTCTATGTAACTGCGATTAAAAGTATGTTTTTATTTGTTATATGCAATAGTATTCGTAAGTAATACATTTGTGTTGCACGCGGAATAGTTTATATAAATAAATAAAATGAAAGCAAAGTCAATTTACTTCTTAATGCCCATCTTTCTTTCTTCTCGAATTTTTTTAAATGCATCTGTTTTAACAAAATCAACAGAATTGTAAACAACACTACTTTTTATTGGGATTCTTGCAGATGAATCAATTGAAATTCCTAGTTTTGATCCCGATGTAGTTAAATTATTAGTACTCATGCTGGCACGATTAATTGTTGGTGGATTGGAAACATCCAAATCAAAATATTGAAGCTTATGTTCGTTTTTTTGTGGCGACGGAATTGCTTTACTTAGCGACATTGCTCTATTCACCGTATTACTATAAACATTAGAAATATGACCACGTGGCTGACGTGGTAATGTTCGAGTTTCAATTACATAAGAATCATTTTCGCTTTGTAAAACCATTGATGTAGGTAATCCTGATCTACGAGTTATGCAACTCGGAGAAGAAGAGCCTTGTCCCTGTTAAAAATATTAAACTGTTAAATAGAAATAAAAAATAAAAATAATAATTATTATATACTTTGTATGCGTTTGGTTTTGATTTCCTGTCAATTGAAGGCGGATACAAGGGGGAGCTTTCACCACTACTATGCATACTTGTTGTCATGAGCTTTTTGGTTAAATTGTTCATTGAACCTTGACAAACGTGTACAGGTGGTTTTGCTGGTAACTCTTCGGGTGGTTTATCTTCAAGGTTAAATTTTGGTTTTAAATTTCTATTTACTGGTGGGACACTTGTCTAATAAGCAACGAAATCATGTAAAGTAAGTACCAATTAATACAAATATGCAAATATTCGCTTACTTGGTCAATCAAATCGAATCGAAATACATTTGCCTCTATTTTTGAAGGTGCTGCATTCGTGTAACAATGCGCTCGTGGTAACGTGAAAACTGAACTAGTTGCTGATAGTGGTTCTACTTCTAAAAATAAATTAGGTGTCGACGCCGCAACAGGATTGTCCGGACTCATATTATAATAAGGCAAATTATGTGAACGGGGTATATCGTAACTTTCATCGACACACTAGAATTTACAAATGAAAATAATGGAAAAGAATAAAAACCTTTAAAATGTTTTGCAAATATACCGATGTTGCATCTCGTGGCCCAATAGCTGGTGAAGTATTTTCTGTATCTGAGAATTGAGGTAATTCCCTTAAAATTCTGTTAAAATACTAAGCTGTGTTAAAATCTTTATATTTTTAAATTATTTAACTTACTTTTCACGTTCGTTTGGTATATCCAATACTAAGGTTTTTTTTCGTTTAACAGCCTTTTCAATTGGATGCTCGGCTACTCCATCATCTTTATTATCTCCAGGATGTTTTGAATACCTTTGTAAATAGGTTAACACGAATGATTCATTTTCAACGGAACTGTCGGATGGGCGCGTACTGCGATCTAATTAAAACAAAATATTAGTTATATAAAATAATATATTAATTAATATATATACCCGAAAGTTGTTGCAAGTTAATATGAATATTGCTATCAATTTTATATTAATATTCTTAGTTATTAATTTGGATAGAAGTAAAAACTGATTTATTCAAAGCACAATATGATTCCAAGAGGTTTAAGAAAAAACAGTGTAAGCGCCGAAAATCAAAGGATGAGTTAGAGGTATATTTAAAACGATTCTTAATTTTTCTGATAACTAAACAATACGCACTTATATTTTCATCTGGAAATGTCCGACAGATCGACAACTCAAATAGTTATATCTGGGTTTATGGTTTCTACTCTTCTTATGTATTCGATCAACAAAGCTCGTTTTGAGCCTGAAAACATAAAAGCCATGATCTTCCGGCCGATGGTGTTTCTTTAATTTTACTTGGAAAATATGCGCACTTATACCATTCCATGTACTGCTGCTTGTTTTCGGGCCCATAGTGATGAGAGAAAACTAATGACCTGGACTTAACACTCAAGTGGGTATGAATACACTTATAATGCCTCAGCATGTGTTAAGTTTTTTTGGAAAATGGGATAGACAGAGAAAGAAAGATGTTTGTGCCCAGTGGTTATTTCGCTCCATGGGTGGCAATATTTAATGGGGAGACTAAATTCTTAGCGGAAGTTGGCTTGATGTTGATTTTCGTTAACTGAAAAAATGGATGATATGTCTTTCGGGCGAGGCTGGGATTCAAACACCAAACCTTCCGATTTGGTAGCCAGTCCACCACCTCTTGAGCCAGGATGTACTTTAAGAAAGAAGATGAATTTTTTGAGCAACGCATTCCAGCAATCATTTTAATTGCATTAAATTATCTAAAATATACTGGCTAGCAGAGAAGTGTGGAATAAATATTGTATGTATCCTCAATATAATTGCACCGTCATGTCAGATATAATGAATATAGAGAAAACCTCGGCTGCACCAAATATATGAGAATAAATAATAAAATACATCTAAGTTGTTCCAAAGTGCATCACATCGCCTCCGACTTGTTACGATCAATGGAGCATGGTGTATGTATCCCACAGAGTCAGTAAAAATACTATGCTACGAGCAAACAGACAAATGGTGAAACTTTTTAAAATTTCTAATCCACTTTTACGATGACACAATTACAGATGCGAATATAAATTAAGCATTTGGTATCAGATCAGAGCGAAACCATAATTTTTAAAATACTGACAACACTTTATTTTCTAGTTTCCTTAATTCAAAGGGTGAACTTGCGTTTAAAAAACGCAATCGTCGATAAAAGTAGTGGTTTATAAATATATACGAGTATATAATTAAAATATGCTGCCCAAAGTACCATATGAAAATGGGATGCCTTCAATAGAGCCTTCGGTCCTTCAAACTTCTACAGTAAGATTAATCCTGGGAAAAATAACAACGTATTCAGGATCTTGAAGAAACTTGAAGAAAACCTAATGTGGTCTGTTAAGTTTGGAATCTTACCACATCCATGGAAGAAGATGGACTGTTATCTTATTTATTTACGTGAATTTAAGTCGGAAGAAAATATCTTTAATAAGATCATTTATTATCCCAATGGTAAAATATATGTACATACGTAAAGATTATCGACTATTTACAGTTAAATGTCAAAGTATTTGGGCAAGTCAAAATCTGTCGCAACATACGGTGTCGAAAACTATTCCAAACAACAAGGTTAAGATACCGGAGTGGAGTCCACCAATCAATGCAATTTTAGTTTGCCTGAATTTAAAGTACGAGGGAAGTAAGTGATGGTGTACATACATACATACATATATAACCATAATCATGTCAGGTCTATAACGAAAGGGTATGAGGGGCACCTGTTAGGAAATCAAAACAAATACCGGACAAATTTGAGAAAAAAGTTTTTCATCAAATGTCTGATGCTTTTGCCATGTGCTTTTTGCACCCCAAATTGAGAGAAGCTCCAACGAGCAATATATGTACATATAACAACGCCTAATTTTCAAATTTCATACCATGGGTTGAGATGATCAGAAATACTTGAAATCTGTTTTAAATACCGAGCTGAGAATAATTTAAGTACTAAGAATGTGGTAGCTCAAAAATAGTGGTAATTATACAGTGTTGGCCAAAACTAAAGCAACTAAAATCGCAAGTCCCTGTTTTGCGATACATTCCATATAAATTTAGTCCAAAGTTAAAAAAAAAATGTTGCCAATAGCTTGGAGTATTGCTGATTAATTTATAAAATCAATGAGCAGCAATTTTACGGCATTAAAAAAAATACAGACATCCAATTGAATTCACTTTACTTTTCAGCTGGGCAAGACAAAAGCAGTCCAATTTGCTCCGTAATTTTTCCTTAAACTACTCATATCTGAATTGCAAATATTAAAAAAAAAGAAGATAATTGACTCATTCGCTTTTCTGCTGCAGCAAGATCTAAAAATCTTGTTCCCTAAATTCTATCTAAAGTGGCCAAAAATAAATACTCCAACGAGATTAAAGAAAATAATTATTAGCGAATATACAGTGTACATATAAAAGAAAACAACCGCTTGACTTAGGGAAACAAAATTATTTATTTTAAAGCTTTTAATATTTCCCTTACTGCCCAATGTACTTAATATGTTGTCCAGTCTGCTATATTCCTAATTATCGCCGCGCACCTTTATCGACAACTTAGAGCCAATTTTTTTGCGTAGTTATGCGGTAATTGTCACCAAATTCTTTTTAAAAGCAGTTTAAACTGTTTTATTGCCCTTACATTTTTTCCTTTAATCCTTTGCTTCATAAGTCTCTAGACGTTTTCAATCGGATTGGCATCTGGAGACTAAAATGGCCGATCCAACACATTGACGTTATTTCTCTCTTTGAAGCCCTGACAGATACGACTACGATCGTTGTCCTCTTGTAGCGGCCTATCCACGTCCGAATAGCATTTCAGCGGATCCCAGCAATTCTTTCTTGCACAGTTGGATCATTCTTTGAGCATTGGGATTCCCAGTAATCGTCACCGATTTTCCGAAACCCGCCGCACAGAAACAGCCATTTGTCTTGATTTAAAATTTGTAAGGACTTTGTTTTTAACGCCTTTTGAAGTGGTTACTGTTTTTCCCGCTCTGGCAAATCGGCAACGTTTCCATGTTCGCTAACTTTCTCACAAAACTCTCTGATTTTCTGAGATACTTTGCTGCAGCTGTAACGGATAAGTTTGGTCCCGGTGGATTAGCAACAAGCATTCATTACGGGTTACAAGACGTAACTTTCAAAAACGCGATGCAACTAAAGTAAGATTTGACTGCTGTTTAGAGGGGGAATAATTCTAACGGAACTTTTTACGATAAGAGTACGATAACTTAGGCGCCAAGAAATAATTACGGTTTTTTGTAGAACAGTTCAATGCAAGCATTTGTTACTATGGAAGGAGGTTTATCTCGCCCGTTTAGGAGGTTGCTCCTAGAAAAAAATGACTTAAAATGGAAAAAAAAAATATTAAAAAATAACGGCAACACTTACAATGAACAACATTTTGAATTTGCATGCGAACTTTTCAAAAACTATTAACATAATTAATTTAATTTAAATTTAGGATTAAAGAACAGGTTTTTGGCTTTCACAACCGGTATAGTACTTCATTTTAGGTGTTGCCGTTGTTTTAACATTTTTTTTTCATTTTAAGTCATTTTTTTAAATTGCCTCTACCTCCTAAACGGGGCGAGAGAACCCCCCCCCCCCCCCCCTAGTAAAAAGATGCTTGTATTAAACTGTTCTACAAAAAACCGTTATCAATTTTTGGCGCCTAAGTTATCGTACTCACCACGTAATATTTCACAATCTGAATTGTCCAAAAACTATTCAATCCCAAAATCGGTGATAAGCCAAGGTGGTAGTCCAAGAGTTATCTCATACCGGCAAGTCAAAATGATCATTAGGACGATAAAAAGTAATCATCAAGAGAATTACGAAACGAGCTTAGTACAAAAGTTAGCGCCAAGACACTTCGTTGGTGGTCTTTCATCATTCAAGATCGCAAATAAACCATTTATTTCAGCCAAAAACAAAAGGGTAAGACTGAAATTTGCAAATGGCCATATTAAGTATTTCCACACAGTATCGAAGTGGAAAACGGTACTATTTTCCGACGAACCCAAGCGGTCAGATGGTTTTCGCCGGCCATTCAATGAAGCATTGGATCCTCGATATTTAAAGGGCATTGTGATGCATGGAGGAGATAACATTATGGCTTGAAGATGTTTCTCTAGACATGAAATTGGTCGGAAACATAAAATAGATGGAATTATGGTCCGACTTATTTACAAAAGTATACTTGAAAACAATATACTGCCACACGCTGAGGAGGAATTGCCATTGAAATGGTTATTTCAGCAGGATAATGATCCGAAGCATGCTTCAAAAATAGTTCAAGAGTGGTTTGCGGATCAGAAAATCAATGTTATGGAATGGCCAGTCCAGTGCTTCGATCTCAACCCGATAGATTTACCGGAGATTGTAAATCGACGAATATTTCGGGAGAACTGCACGAGTAGGGACGAGCTTTATATTTAACTCCAGGCTTGAAAAGACATCCCAAGCTCTATAATTTCCAATCTGAACGAGAGTCAAGAAGGTGTAGTGCAGCGACCAAAAACAAAGGTTTCGTCGCAATGATTATTATTAAATGTGAAAATTTACTACGTAGTTGCTTTTGTTTTGGCCAGCTTAAAATCAGTATTACAGTATTACAGTATTTTTATTTTTTCTTTTTTTCTGCTTATGAACAATTATTTTGTTTTTTTTTTATTTTGTTTTCGAATATATTTACTTGTTTTGTAAAGAAAATCATAATAAAATATGTTGAAAATTAATCAGTTTAATAAGGCAACGTGAGGGACAAAGGGAGCTGGTAAATTCAGAAATACCTGAGCAACATGAAGCCAGGTTAATAAAGCAACGTCAGAGACAAAGGGAGTTGGTAACTTCAGAAAAACCTAAGCAACATAAAGCCAGGTTAATAAGGGACGTGAGCGTAGCCAGCAACACAGAGCTGAAAATCATCTACAAGCGTTCAAAAATGCTATTAACACATTGTGCACTTATGTTTGTGAAATTTGTACCAAACGTTGCTATCCTAATCAAGTTCATAAGTACGTTACAACGTTACTTTTATGTTCCCGCTGCCAAGCACATATCACCAGTAATAAATCAAAAGCACCACCAAAAGCTTTCTGGATAATCTCTATCCAGGTTCTATACCAGACATGATTCAAGCGCTGACGCAGGCAGAGCAGCGTTTACTGTGCAGAATCACCCCGTTTATTAAAGTCGTAAAATTTACTTTGCTATATGGGCACTACGGTTTCCGCGGACAAGCTATTTTCTTTGTAAATAAAATATTTAATATTTATTTATGGGCTTCCACTGCCCCCAAAATGCAAGGCAGTACTGTAGACCACGCAGTTGTGTATTTAGACTCGAAATTATTTGTAGAAGGACAAGTATACGTGGCGCTGAGTCGAGTAAAGTCTTTGGAAGGATTATATATTGAGGAATTAGATTGTAACAAATTCTCAGGAAAGCAACCTTGTAATAATAAGCACTAAATGAACTAAATGGAATGAGAAATCTAAAAACTAAAAACTTGAAAATAAAATAAGTAAAAAAAAATGTTTAAGTTAAACGGTTTTATTGAAAATAAAGATAATAATGATGTAGATAATGCACTAAAAGCTAAAAAAATAATTCAGTAAGTCCTAGGTATCAGTCATCACACCACTCCCCTCATCAATCTAGGGCATTAATCAGACAAAAAAAAAAATAAAATCGTGCCGCGTAGCGTAATTTGAGTAAATATGTCAATAGCATTTATAATGATATGAGCGGTTGATTGTTGATAGAAATTCAGGCGCCCAATGATTTTATTTTTTGGTCTGATTAATGCTCTAGATTGATGAGGGGAGTGGTGTGATTACTGATACCTAGGACCTACTGAATTATTTTTTTGTTTTTAGTGCATTATCTACATCATTATTATCTTTATTTTCAATAAAACCGTTTAACTTAAAATTTTTTTTTTACTTATTTTATTATTTTAAAACAGAACCTTACCAATATTATCTTTTGAGGTCAACGGATATGTACATTCATCATCGTCTGTAAAAACGCTTTCAGAATCAGTGGGGCTAGAGCGTCCACTTCGAGTTTTGGCTGTATTTTCCTTTGCATCCAAAGAAAAATAGTAAAAATTTATGTATGTATGCGTAAAAAGATAATTTCCATCGAATAATGTAATACGTACCAACCCACAATTTGTTATCTTCGGTGAGTACGACTGATCATTTGTTAAATTCAACCCTATGTTGTTATGGCTGCGAGGGGTATCATAGAATTTTGGATCCAAATTATTGAGCGGAGTTGAAGGATTTCCATCCGTCTAAAGAGATAATAACATAATGTATCAATGTATTATGTACATATATATATATATGCTTACCATAAATTTTGGACTCCCAGAAAAGCATTCACTTATTGGAATGTAAGGCCCTGATGATGTGCTTAAAGCTGGTGATGGCTGTACGTTACCCTCAATTAATGTTGTAGAATTCAATACCAGATTTTCGGGAATTTTTCGAATAATACCCTGTGAACTCACAGCTAACCGCGGTGCTTCTGAGCTTTTCACAACGGGTTTGGCATTATTTTGTCCAGAATCTGATTTTTTAATATAAGGTGTTTTGCTGTCACAGACCATAGTGGCCCTATTAGTATAATCGGTGTTTACGTAAGAGCAATCATTACCAGGACATGTACTACTAATTGACAGTCGTAAGCAATCGGAATTTAATGAAGATTGTCGCGTTAATAAAATTTCATTTTGAGAGTGTGAAGTATTTGCAGTGGTATTAGAAGTTTCATTTGATGGATTATATTGTTCAGTTGTAATGTCCTCAGTATGAAGTTTTTCTTCTGCAACGATTTAGATTTTCAAAAATTAACGGATTAAAAAGAATATATGTATTAAGCTATTATACCTGGAAGCTCATTCGACTGTTTGGTATCATGTAAATGACACACCTGACATATGCAGTTCACCCAATCCCGCATATCAGCTTCTGTATCAGCCGCTAAATAATACGTTCGCCCAGGGGTTTTTATATCGAACATAAATTGGAATTTTTGCTTTCGATTTTCTAATCGAAGGCCACAGTCAACTTGCTCGCATTGATCAAGATCTATAACGCCTTTCAGTTTCCGACAATTCCTGTCTGTATAATATTCCAGGCAGAATTGTTCCGGAATTTCCCCTTGTTTTAAAGTAAACCATCGACGCCTCCATCGCTGTAATTTCAAAATACATAAATATTGATGACACATATGTACATGCATACATGGATATTGCATTATATTAGATTTTTTTATACTAAACGAGTAGTGTAACTAATATTAATACACAGGAAACCAATCAAATAATATGCATGAATCACCACAGATGGCAAAATCTGCTTTGTTTCTAAGTAAATTCAACTACACAATTCGACATATATATCATGAGCAGGTGATATTAAAAATATCCAATTATTATAACCTAGGGACGAGGAAATAGGTCTACATTTTAATTTTCAAAAATTAGCAAATTGGGTGCATTTAAAAAAAATGAATTATAACCAAACATCAATTAAATAAAATGTACATTAATTTTAACATCGACAATAGGGTGGGATGATCGACATATGTATATAACAATCACATTATTCTGGCTTCCTTTTTTTTCATTTAAAACAATTTTATTCAACACAAAATTCTGATTTATGTAGATTAAAGCATTATAAAATATTTAGTTTAGGCAGATATATTGGATCTGAATGGTAAAAGTCCATATCAAAATGACTCACAGCTCGCCATATCCTTCTAGTTGGTGGAGATTTTGTCAACCAGCCTTCATAATGTACTTCTTTGTTCATTATAGTTCGTTTATCAATGCATATCTGTACCGTAAATGCATCAAATTATTTAGAAATTGTAACAATTAAAATATAAACAGTCTGTTTTCAGCAACATCAATTTTAAATGAAGAACAATTTTGTATATAACATAAATATTTCAATTTATTTCTTGGGTTTGTTTTACCGAAAAGAAAAATATTGTTTTTACTTTCTGTCAATTAAGAACATTAGGGATGGGTGGCTCTTGGATACAATGAATTTGTAATAGATTAACGGTCGGCAATACAGGGTGTGTGTATTTAATTATCATGTATTTCAAAAGTATATGTGCAAACATAGTTATGCGCATTTATGAGAGTATAGCATTCTCGAATTTTTTGTCAGGTTCTTTGAAAAACTGTGAACGAAATTCTTTAGGTAAGGATACAAT
Source organism: Volucella zonaria (assembly GCA_963966105.1). Classification (NCBI taxonomy): domain Eukaryota; kingdom Metazoa; phylum Arthropoda; class Insecta; order Diptera; family Syrphidae; genus Volucella; species Volucella zonaria. The sequence goes on along the minus strand of OZ014534.1, from coordinate 7,501,053 downwards.
TTTAACATGCAATTAAAAAATATTGAGGCCTTATAATGGGTCGGGATAATTGAAGCAAATAAGGCGGCGTTGGATAGAAATTTAATGTTATTTACGAAGTTTTTAAGTGCATTTTGTAACTAAAATATTTAGGAGAGACAAGTATTGTAAAATCCCTTAAATGTAAGCAGCGCCATATAAATTTCAATAGTGAGGGATGTCAATCTTTGGTGAGTGGAGAATGGAATCGAAATTTCTGGTAAGATGGAAACTTGTATAAAACGCTGGATGGCACAGATTGTTCTCGAAATACGTCGTTGGAATATAAATATCAGCAGGTATGCAGGACAGTTCATCAGTTGAATTTGAAGTATAAATTAAGAGAGTGATTAAGTGGTTTAAGTAAGTTTAAGTTAAAGTTAAATAAAAGGAAAAATGGATAAGATAACCGTTTGGATTGTGAATTGTAACTGTATTAAATAGATTGTATTGAAAAGAAATAAGTTTTATTATTTGTACCGACACAAACATTTTATATTGGTGTCAGAAGTGGGATAGGACTTATTGTGTGGGGAAAGAAAAGTGTTTTATGATTGTTGATTGTTTGAAAAAGCTATAATGGGACGAAAAATATTGCAGTTGACCCTCGTCCAACTCAAATCCTGGTTGAACACGAGAAACCTCAGCTCCAGTGGAGGAAAAAGTGACTTGCTGCTCCGAGTTCAGGACGCTTTGAACAACTAGGGATATGATCCAGTTACATATTTTGACGTTGACGAAGAAGAACAGATAAGTACCGTCAATAATATAGCTGCGAAGATGCAACTCCTCTTGTTATTGTAAAAATGGACGACCAAAAGAATATCCTCGTACAAAAGATGGACGAACAGAAGAAAAATCTAGATGAACAGAAGAACAGCATAGGACAAAAATTCGACGAGCAAAAGAATAGCCTCGAACAAAAAATGGATGAACAAACGAATAGCCTCGAACAAAAGACGCACGACCACAAGAAAAATTTGGAAGAACAAAAAAATATTCTACAGCGAAAGTTCAAAGAAATCAACGAAAAATTTGAATAAATGGACAGCAAAGTTGACCAACTGGCAAAAGACCTCGACACCGTGCGAAAACAGAAACTCCGAGAATGTCTTTAAGTGGCCCAAGGAGAAAAGAGTTGAAACCTCTCTCATTCGATGGCCAAACCTCATGGTCTACTTATAAGAAGCAATTTGAAATGGCTACCTGTGCAAACGACTAGGATAATGAGGAAAAGTGCTTTGCCCTAACAATGTCCTTGCACGTCCTGCAGCAGAATTGTTGCAAAAAATAAACATCGAAAAGTATAAGGATTATGTGGCTTTAGAACAGGCTATGGAGAAACGGTTTGGGGATAGCCGCATGCAGAAGTGAAATTAACGATGAAATCGCAAAGGACGCATTCATCAGGGGAATTGCAGATTCGAAGCTACAGTCAGCAGTAAGGATGGCCGGGAAAAGAACCATTGCTGAAGCACTTGCCTTCGCTCTGGCGATGGAAGCAGCCAATCAGGCTTCCAAGAGAATACATTTCGTCCGGGAAGTAGCATCTGTAGAATGCTCCTGCGCAAGAATTAATGCCGAGGAACTTGATACTCTGCGGAATAAACGAAGGATGCGCAGCTGGAATTGCAATAAAATAGGACATCTTCATAGGCAGTGTAAAGGACCACAAATAATAATACTCGTAATAAAAAATGGATGGCAACAATAGACACCGGTGCCAAGGTAAGAACAGCTACGGGGGAAACGGCAAATCCACTGGCCGGAATAGTCTTCTCAGGTTTTTCTGGTGGCTGACATATACGATGAGTGTATCATCGGCACAGATTTCATGAAAGAACATGGAGTAGTAGTTTACCTTGATATACGGAAACGCCAACACTTCAACCTTAAAAGTAGTCATCTGCAGAAATCAGATTCTAGAGCCTTCGTCGGAAGCCATTATTTGGGTAAAAATGGAAGGTGGTTTTGGTAGCCACCGATTCGATTTGATGGAGCCAGGAAATAGGAGAGACTTCATTGTTGGAAAGACCTTAGAGGAACCAAAAAACAACATATCAAGAATTCTAATGGCACAGTGGGACTCGCTTTGTGTGCAAGATGGTTTGCTGAAGAGAAAATGGGAAAATGCAGCTGGAACTTTAATTTTTAATTTTAATGGGGGCGAAGGCCTGGATGACCTAAATGAGTAGATGAATGAAGAGAAAGTCGGCTGTATCTCTGCATTCCTCAAGGGTGTTTAAGTTAATAAGGTTGAGACCCTTTTGATAGGGGGCAGAATAAAAGAATCGTTTCAGGGCATACCTAGAAGAGCAAATCGAAGAAAACGGCGCTGGATGCTTTCGATTCTCGAGATATGAACACGATTATATGGGGACCACACTTGACTGGCGTACTCTAGGAGTGGCCCAATGGTATCGTCAGCGTAAAGGGAGACAGATGAGCAAGGTCGGACTTTGCATTGGAGCAAGTGGAACAGCCGCACCGGGCGCAAGATCATATAGATTCATTAAATAGTACATTTCAATAATACATTTCAAAATTAACAGAAAATATTCTTCCCACTAACCTAATCGCATCGCGGCAACACTTCATCGTTTACATCCTTATAATAATAACATACACACCAAATGTATGTACACTGATACCTAACATCAGCTTACAGCCTTTACCACTGCCTGTGGGTGTACTCTGTACGCAACTTCAACAGCATAGTAACGCAGTTGTAGTTCTTCCAAAAAAAACTACCCTCTTTCATCGAACCTATAACTTAATATCCTCGGCTTTTTTGTTGTATGTGCTTCTGGAGCAGTTGTATCATGCCGAGCCATACGTCACAAATTCTGCGCCATAACGCCATAGTTTTTCCAGCTGAAATCACAGAAAACACTAACAAATTAAGCTTCTATGGAGCAGAGTTTCGGATTTGCGCCAAATACAACAAATAAAGTTGGTTCCAACAAACTAAGGCAAACGTGTACTATGTAGCAGGTAGAAGAGAACGTGTTGTTAGCTTCAATCACATTGAGTCGTGCCTCTGGCTGACAATGAAATGCGAACTTAAATATGTAAATTTCACAGTAGGTACGCACTTGTTATGATTGGATAGTGTATGTTGTGTCAGAGAATGTTTTTTTTTGCACATAGGTACCTACGCATTATAGCGGAAGTCTGATCAGTAGTAGCGGGTTTTTCCTTGAAAATTGCAATTGTTTTTCTTAGCTCTGCATGTTTTGTTGTTTAACCAGTACCTACGTGATAGCGGTCAATTCGACATGGTTCTAGCAGAATACCTACGCAGAATCCATCATCAAGAGAAGCACACATACCTAAGTAAGGGTATTCAAAACTTTTGGCAGGCGAAGTTAGAAAAGCTAGACAAGCTATACAAAATAAAGCAAGCTAAATATTTTTCGAAAATTGAAGATTGTACGCCTGATATTACTAGGAAGGTACAGCTAACTTTGATAGCTAGAATAGTTGACCGTGACAAAAAAAAACTATGAAGTTAGGGAATACTTCTTCGGATTTGAAGTTGCAGAAGAGACAACCAGATATGGATTAACTGAGCTAGTATTAGGTGAGCTTTCAAAGTTAAACCTTGCTTTATCAAATTGCCGGGGCCAAGGATACGACAATGGTGCAAACATGAAAGGCAAAAATTGTGGTATGCAAGCTAGAATTAAAGCTCTGGAACCAAGAACTTTGTTTGTCCCATTTTCCTCGCATTCGCTGAATCTAGTCATTCTTGATATTGTCCAATGTTCTTTTGACGCAGTGGCATTTTCTGACACGTTTGAGAGTTTGTATGTTTTTTTCTCTAGCTCTGTAAACAGATGGCCGGTTCTGACTAGATGGGAGAGCAGAATAGATGCGATCAGGCCATCATAACTATACTTAGGAGAAGTTTATGAAGCCCTTCGCGAACTATCACAAACTGACAACCCTAAATCCAAAAATATGGCCCAGTCCCTTGGCGCCAAGGTGACTGCTTTTGGATTTATTTGCAGCGTTGTAATTTGGCACAAAATTTTAGATAGGATTAATATTGCTAGCAAGTTCTTTCAAGTTGGAATATGTGGCAGTTGCGATTTTGTGTTCAACAAAACAATTTCTCATAGAATTGAGAAATGATGAAAAATTCTCCTTGTTTTTAGAGGAAGCCAGGATCATAGCTGTTGATCTAGAAGTTCCCTGCACTTTTCCAGCTAGCACAGTGTGCGGTTCCGAAAAAGGGCAACTCAGTTTTCCTACGAAGGAAGAGATGAGCCCATTATAGAAAGATCTAAGGTAGAATTTTATTTTAAAGTTTTAGATCAAGCCATTTCATCAATTTCTGAAAGATTTGAGCAGATAAAAGAGCACAATGAATTCTATCGATGTGTATACAGGGTGTCCAGTTTAGGTTTTTACCCTGATAGCTTAAGATTCCTGAAGTTATCTATTTCACCCCCCTCCAAGTTATACGGCGTTAAAGTGAGGAACCTCTGATTTCGAGTTAAAACTTCTTAAAAATCCGTAGCTTTCTAACGGAGTCAGCTTAAGAAACCGTTGTGCATATTTTTGAAAGAGAATTTCAGTGTGCATGAAATACTAAAATTTCGTCGAGTTCAATGAACGCCAGCCAAAATTATGGCATTTTAAAGCTAACATTTTGAAAAATCGTCGAACAAATGTGTTTATCTTGAAATTTTCAACTTTTAGGTTAACTTTTTTCAATAACAAAAACGGAAGTTATTGTAAATTACTATTTCATTCAGGCAAATGGGTCACAAAATAAATATGTAGTGTGTTCAAAAAAAAAAAAAAATTGACTAAAAGCTGTCAGTTAACAAGTAACACAAAGTTGGACAATTAAGCCAATGGTAAATTTTCCGCTATTTTGTGGAATGTTTTTGTTTAATTCGGTGACAACATTTGAAATGTGTCGGTGTTACTTTATTTACTGTCAAGAGTGAACGAGTAAAGTATTTAGCAAATGTTTACGAAAAAATGTTTTCGATTCGCGAATACGCCGGTATAATTTTCATTTACGGTTTCTGTAATAGGGATGCAGGGTTAGCTAAATTAAAGTACCAACGGCGACTTTTGCCTACGCCAACTTTTGTCAATGCTTTTCACCGCCTTTCAACCGTCGGCTCAGCATATGGGCTAAGAAGAGAAAGATTGTCTAACATAATAGCGGTAGAAGAGGAAGAAAGAATTTTAAATGCTGTAAGAATGCAGCCATCTATTAGCACCAGAAGGCTTGCAGCACAGTTGCAAACTCCAAGAACTACAATCCGTAGAGTTATTCAAGCCAACCGCGTTTACCCCTTTCATTATACGCCCGTACAGGAACTTTTGCCAGGGGACTTCCAAAAAAGGATTGAATTTTTCCAATGGCTGCTGCATCAACAAGATGAGAATGAGCAGTTTACGAGAATGGGCAACGAAATTGCCACTATTGGACAGTTTCTAATCTTCACTTAGCATGAACAACATTTATCAAAGGTAAAGATTCAGTTGAAATGCAGATGTTTTTCTTAAATGTATACCAATTTACAGAATGTTTAGCGTGAATGTCTGGGCCGGCATATTGGGTAGTACTTTCATCGGGCCATACCTCCACATGTCCTAAATACAACATTCTATTTCGAATTTTTGAGAGACCAGTTGCCGGAACTTCTGGAAAATGTTCCTCTTGCTCAGAGGCAAGAATGGTTTTCCAACACGATGGAGCTACTTGCCATTGTAGCAATAATGTAACTTCGTTTTTAAATCAAAAATTTAATGGACGGTCCTTTTCCTTGGTCACCTAGATCTCCTGACCTAACGCCAATGGATTTTTTTTCTAGGGAGCCGTAAAAGAAAGGGTTTATTTGACTGAGATTTCAAGTCGAGAAGAGCTCCAAGAGGCAGAGGAGCTAAGAGGCATTTTACCAAACATTAATTTGCAGTCAGAAATCATCAAACGCGCTAGAACGTGCCTCCAAAGGCACGGGCAACATTTCGAAAATTTACTATAAAAGCGATTTGAAATCTTAAAGCATAACGGTCCTTTTTAGCACCACAAAAACTATTTAAAGGGATGTTAAATTTATTTTGTGACCCATTTGCCTGAATAAAATAGTGGTTTGCAATAACTTTCGTTATTCATAAGTGGAAAAGTCATACATAAAAATCGTAGATAATGAAGAGAAGGCAAAAGTTTTGATAAAAAAAGTTAACCTAAAAGTTGAAAATTTCGAGATAAAGCATTTTCCTGATGAAATTGGTCCAACGATTTTTCAAAATGTTAGCTTTAGAATGCCATAATTTTGGCTGGCGTTCATCGAACTCCACAAAATTTTAGTATTTTATGCGCACTGAAATTCTCTTTCAAAAATGTGCACAACGGTTTCTTAAGCAAAATCCGTTAGAAAGCTACGGCCTTTTAAGAAGTTTTACCTCGAAATCAGAGGTTCCTCACTTTAACGCCGTATAACTTGGAGGGGGGTGAAAATAGATCCCCCCCGCAATACAGTTTTTTGCTTGCCAACTTCAGGAATCTTTAGCTATCGGGATGAAAACCTAAACTGGGCTCCCAGTATAATATTGGAAAGTTCAAATCAAATCCAAGTTTAGTTTCAGCTGAAGACGGTTCCAAATAAAAAAAAAATTATTTTATAACGGCAATTCCGATATAAGTGGCTCAGAATTTTATCAAGAAATCATCATGTTGTCAACTTTGATTACTGAAAATGATTCCGATTTTTAATTTTATTCATAACAGAAATATGAAGACTCTTTTTTCAAATACTTTTATAGCCCTAAGAATAGTTTTAACTTTACCAGGTACTGTAGCATCAGGAGAACGCTCATTTTCCAAACTTAAGATTATAAAAAATATTTTTTTGTGACTTCTTTAAGAAACCTTATTTTTTTAAAATGTGTACGTAATTTAATTTTAGCTTTAAACTTTTTCATCTTTTTTCTTTTATTGGCAATAAATTTTTACCAAAAAAAACACGCAAGTGTAATAATATGTGTGTATGGTTTATTATTTACTCAATAGTTGCGTGAACGTATCTAATTTATTTAATTTATATTTGTTAGTTCTTAAAAATTTTTTCGTTGTTGATTTTTTTGGTTATTTTTAAGCATGAAATGTTTAACAAACCTTATCTGTTTTTTTTTAATTTGTATTTATATGTATATAGGAATAGGCCTACTAGAGAAACCTCAAGAAACAAACGCATTGGTATTCTACCTCCTTGGGTGATGCGGAAATGTATTATGTATGTATACAAATATTTTCGATTTTGTTTGATGATCCTATTGGGATCATCTATAGTTAATATAAAAAGAAGGGGACGGAGATGGCTGCATTGTGGAACTCCAGAGGTAGCCAAAAATGGAGCCGAGTGGGCTGACCTAAATCGAACACTGTAAAAACGGTTTTTGAGGTAAGAGGATATCCATTTTAATGGGTTCAAAGCCGAGAACAGACAATTTGAAGAGTATTAGTCAATTAGACATTTTATTGAAGTCCTTGCTAAAATCAGTTGCAACTACATCGACTTCGTTGACATTCTCTAGGACAGAGAGGGCAAAGGATACGAATTCAACGAGATTTGTGGTGGTTGACCTACCCTTCAGGAAGCCATGTTGTCTAGGGGAAACAAGTGATTTGCATTGGAAGCTTAAAGCTTCATTCACTTTCACATACTTTCGAAGAGTTTGGGTATATGGGAGGGTTTACCAAAAATGCTGCTGAATTGACTTAGTTTCCTCAAGCGATGTAAGAAATATTTCACGCCATCTGAGCTGGCTACAATATATAAGGCGTTTATCTGCCCAAAATTGGAGTGCAATGCCCACATGGGGTCAGGTGCCCTAAGACCTCCTTGCACTTGCTAGACAGGGTCCAAAATCGCACGATAAAACTCATCGGTGATGCCAATGCAACACAGTCACTCGACACCCTCGAACACCTGCATAACGTCTCCTGTCTCACCCTTCAAACTTTTAACCGTAACACCCGTCTCGCTTTGAATGCTCATCAGTACACCCTCAAGCCCATCTTCCCTCCCTCCCAAAAAAACGACCCTGGGCATTTATTTAGTGTGCGGTTGAAGTAAAAGATCCCCGGTTTTAGCCCGGGGTAAAATTGATCCAGTGTGCGCTGGCCTAAGGAACACACATTAATTTTCATCGACTGGTCACGAACTAACGCGTACTTTTTGGACCAAATGTGTAAAAACTGTCAAATCCGGAGGAGTGAGGATAAAATTCTCTCTCGGAGAGTAAATTTGTTTAAAAGTGAGCGAAACGATTTGAGACTGTTTTACACAGGCAAATCCAACCTAATAGATTAAGCCCAAAAGATGGCAATGATGTAGTTTAACTAAAAATGGACAGGAGCCTTCTTTTTGCACTCCACTTTTGGGCTTAATCTATTGGATTGGATCTATTTTTTCTTGAACACAAAATTCTACAAGCTGTGGAGCTAATATCTGTTTAATGAAACTTGATTCCATAAGTGAACTAAATCGGATTGAAAACTTAATTAAAATATGTACAAATAAACTGTAAAGAAAATCGAACACTCATTTAGAAACGAGTGTCCTATACGAAACAACCTTAAATTTGTTGTCTTCAGTTTTATGTAGAATTAAAAGATGGATGACAGCGGATTATTATTATTTTTTCAGATTAAATTTTATTTACATACTATTATAATACGGAGATCTGAACAAGAAGAAGGGAACTTATTTTAACGGTTTTTTCAAAGTGACAGAGTGACAATTGCAAACAGCTTTCTGTGTCATCTTCCGTGGTGCCAAAGTACCTATAAGACTACAGCTCGCCCATCCTATGTCCAAATCGACCGCAATTTGCTGGCAGTATATAAATGATTGCGAGACTAAAATTTAAAATAGAATGTCTTATTTGTAAATAATCTTAACACTAAACATACCATAGCGGGTCAAATGACCCATTTGAACTTTTGCATTGAAAATGCACGTATCATCTTATTGCTTTTGCACATATGACTTCATGACTTTTCGAACTAATTAATCTACAGTTAATATAGTATTTTTTATTTTTTTTTGTTTTGTTTATTTTGAGTAATACTTGTCGTATACTGTTATCTACCACAACGGGTCATTTGACCCTGAGCATTCTTTTGTTTTGTAAGCTTATCGAGTCATATTGCTTACCGGTTTAGTTGCACATTTCTGCAAAGATTATTGCGTAAAGTAGTTCAATCAAAATAGCTGAGAATAATTTCAAGAAAATATCAAAATTTTAGATTGGACGTAGCTTTTTAGTGTTTGAAAAGGTAGCAAAAATTGATAGTTTTGGTAAGTAGCTGATATTTTATTTTGATGGCTTTAGAAATACAGGTCGCTCTTTACCCAGAAAAATGTCGAAGCAAACAAGACAGTACAAGTTCTTGGAAGATATAAATAATATTGGCGAAGAGTTTTCGGAAATTGGTGAAGATGGATTTTCTGGAAATAAAGATATATTGGTTTCAAATGAAAATGAGTTTGATTCTACAGATACTGACGATGAAAAGGAAAATATTGTGAATATATATTGTGGACGAAAAAGAATAAGATTACTCTCAAGTTCTGAAGAAAGTGAAGTAGAAATAAATAAATAACATATTGCGAACGATGGATCTGTTTGGGAAGAAATACAAGTAGGTGGCACACCTGGAAAAATACCACTTAATTTTTTATTTATTTATAAGGGTTACGAATACCCTTATACTATTGCTAGGGCGCAGGCGGAAAGATAGAAGGAGGAGAAAGGAAAGTTTGTGATGTAGTGGTTTTTACTCAGGTGTGTTTGGTTTCGATATTGACTCTCCAGGGGTGGGAGTCCAAATAGGACGGAGAGATTTTTCTTCTCTCGGAATGTGAGGTTGTGAATTTTAACGGTTGTTTTGTGCTTGAAAACCCTACAACAGCCAAATCTACGGGTCAGTGTTATGCCTTCACACGCAGATTTTTCTGACTGAGTTCCAATTACACAAATTAAAACTTGCTGTGGCTAGGATTCAAACCCTGACCTTCCGAGTGAGAAGCGATAGCTACGAGGGGCGTTCAATATATTCTCGGTATCGATATGAAGGAAAATGCGAATTCAATTTAAATTGTTTTTATTTTTCAATATAATCTCCCCTAACATCAATGCATTTGTTACATCTTGAGATAAGCTTTTTTATTAAACCCTCAAAAAAATAAATTTCCTCCTCCTCCATTTATTGCCGATTTGAGTTCTTCATCATCCGAAAATCTTTTTCCACGAAGACATTTTTTCAAATCCGGAAACAAGAAATAATCACTAGGGGCAAGGTCTGGACTATAGGGTGGGTGTTGGATTTCTTCGAAACCACAATCTCGCGCAGCAGCCTTGGAAACTCGCGCCGTGTGAACAGGAGCGTTGTCATGAAGAGGCAACACACCCGCTGCGAGTTTACCCCGCCTTTTCTTTTTAATTTCCTCCCGCAAATTATGCAAAGTGCAAGCGTAGGATGTGGCGTTGATGGTTTCACCTTTTTTTTTGTACTCAATGAGCAAGATTCCCTTTGAGTCCCAAAAAACTGTGGCCATGAGCTTCCCGGCAGACGGAGTGACTTTGAACTTCTTCGGGGGGTCTGTTCCTTTTTTATGCCACTGCATGGACTCTTGTTTGTTTTCAGGGTCATAGTGGTGGACCCAGTAACAATTCGATCCATAACACCGTCCGTGTTCTCACTACACATCTCCAAAAGCTCTCTACAGCATGCGATTCCCACTTTTTTCTGAGGCGCTGTGAGCATTCGTGGCACTAACCTTGCACTGACCTTTGAAAGGTTAAGATGGTCATGAAGAATGGTGTGAATGGTACCAATTGAAAGCTTGGTGATCTCTGCCATCATTTTCACCTTTATTCGGGCATCCTCAAGAACAAGTTTTTCGACTTCTTTGATGCTTTCTCCCGTACAAGCAGTAGCCGGGGCGCCGGAGCGGGGGTCGTCTTCAATGCTCTCTCTGCCTCTCTTGAACTCACTTGACCACTTTTGCACAGTTGATAATGAAGGTGCGGAACCCTGGTAAACAGCCACCATCTCTTCATGAATAGTTTTTTGACTTTTTCCTTGCTTAGTGAGAAATTTAATTACAGCGCGATGCTCAATTTTCACCATCATCGTCTCAGTTGCCATTATGATTCTGTTTAACTAGAGATAAAACGCGAATTAATAATCACATTTATATGAAATTTTACATGAATGCACTAAAATAATAGTATTACTTGATAAATAAGTCAATTTATATATACAACCACAGCTTCACCCCGATACCGAGAATAGTTTGAACGCCCCTCGTAGTACCACTACACCACGGCCATCCCAAACATAACATTTTCAGGCAAAAAGTAGGCCCAAGAAGATATGCAAAACATCATATAATGAAAGGTAAAGTTAGTACTGCATTTTCATTGATAATTGCCCACCGTATTATGAGCCATATAAGATCATGCACAATAGAAGAAGCAAAGAGAGTGTTTGGATCCGATTGGGGTTTATCTCAAGAAAAATTAGATGCATTTATTGCAATTTTATATGCCCGAGCTGCATATAGAGCAAATAATTTGAATATTTCTTTTTGTGGAATAACATATGGGGGCCTAATTTTTTTTCTGAAACAGAAATAATTTCACCGAAATTCTTAGATTTATTCGTTTTGATAAAAAAAGTCAGCAGAGCCAACGTTTGAAAACAGACAAATTCGCTATGGTATCTACGATTTTCAATATTTTCATTGAGAACAGCCAAAACTGTTGCAAACCGGGTGGTAATATTACTATAGACGAACAGCTATTTCCGACTAAAGTAAGATGTAGATTTACGCAATACATGCCTAACAAGCCGGATAAATTTGGAATCAAATTTTGGTTGGCATCGGACGTCGATTGCAAATACGTCATAAATGCACTTCCATATCTAGGAAAAGATGAAAATAGGCCGTCTTCAGTACAACTCTCTGAATATGTTGTATTCAAATTCATGGAGTCATTTACGGGTTGCGGAAGAACTGTGACCACAGACAACTTCTTCACAAGCAAATCCGTAGCAACACAACTCCTAGCAAAAAACACTACGTTAGTTGGAACTATTCGGTCAAATAAAAGGGAATTACCACTAATTGCGAAGCAAAAGAAAGATGATATGGAACGATTTTCATCGAAAATTTTTACAACAGATAATTGTACTCTTACAATCTATAAAAGTAAGCCAAATAAAAAGGTACTTTTGCTTAGTTCTAAACATAAATTTGTAACAGTAGAAAACAATGATAAGCTGTTTCATATTACAATAAAAACAAATTTGGTGTAGACATGACCGATCAAGTGGCGAGAAAATTTACTACAAAATCTAAGTCTTGCAGATGGCCTCTTCAAGTTTTTTTCAATATCCTTGATTTAGCTGGCATAAATGCCTGGATTTTGTACAAGCAAACGACAGGTGAAAATATCTCGAGACAAGATTTTTCACTCAAGCGAGCAGTAGAACATGGCGCCGATTTTCGAGAAGCCCGTGAACAACTAAAAGAAAGAACAAATACGAAAGAATCGTTGCCTGAGTCTACTACAGAGGTGTCAAATAGGATACTGAAACAAAAATTAAACCAACAAAATTTGCTCTAAATGTAAAAAATATGTTTGCGGAAAATGTACAATGGGCACACCTAACATATATGTAAAAAATGCGATGAGCAATGAATTAAAAACTCTTATTTTTTACGTTTGTAATAGAAATGGTCAATATATTTTTTTTAATTATAATAAATTTTATTTTTATGTTTATTTCCTTCCTAACATCCATATTTCATACATTCAAGCAGGAAACGTGAAGTCGGGTCATTTGACCCGCTATGGTAGAAATAGGTATCTAAAAAAGTGTTAGTATGATTACTGTTAATTGCTAATAGGTTCTATCTCTAATTTGATAAGTGTTTCTTCACCACCCTCCTCTTCAACTAGGTCCGCGAATGCTGATGCCCATTTTCTCAATTTATTTGCTTCAAGTATCCCATTATACTTGTGTGATCTTTCATCCATCCACATCACACATCACATATCTATCATTAGGCAAAATTTTTCAATTACATAGGGGCCGCGATACTTCGGCACAAATTTTTTATTTCGACCAGGGCTAGTACTAGTGTGTCTAATCGCTACATAGTCCTCCTTTTCATAAGTTTTCGCAGGGCTATTGCTCCTCAAAAATCGATTTTCATTTGCATCTTGAGACTTTTTGAGATTTTCAGATGCCCTTTTTCGCATCAAGGGTAAATCTCTCTCAATTGCATCACTTCGTTCCTCCAAATGTTCGACCATTCATCAATAATTGTGCCTCGTTGAGGGGTACCGAAAATAAGTGCAGCAGCAGTTTCTTTGGTAGGCATACGCCTGTACCGTGTTGTTTAGAACATGTTCCACATTCTGAAGTGTATATGACCAATCAAAATGACCGATTTTTTCCCAAGACTTAGCTATCATTGGCGTAAGAACGCGATTACCACGCTCCACCTGTCCATTAGCCTGTGGAGAAGCAGTTGCATTCATGACATGATCGATATTCTTCTCGGCCAAAAATTCTTGGCACTCTTGTGAAGAAAAAGCAGTACCTCTGTCGCTTACAATGCGTCGGGGTCGGCTGTAATTGTCGTAGTAGTGCTGCATTGCTGTACAGGCCTCTTTTGTATTGGTAGTTACCACCGGGTAAAGTTTGGTCAACTTGGTAAAACTATCATTTACAACCAAAATATGTTTTTTCTTTGACGTAACAGGCGGAAGGTAGCCTAGGCGGTCAATGTGTACCGTATCAAAGGGGAGCGGAAGTTTAGGAATACTGAATAAGTTTCTTTGGTTTTTTCGCGGAGGTGCTGAATAAACAATACATTTAAAGCAGTTGCGAATGAAATTATGTACACGCGTTTTCATCAGGGGAAACCAGTAGTTCTTCTTGATTTCCCAACAGCACTTATCTACACCCAGGTGGCCAATTTTTTCATGAGTCCATCGGATAACATTGTTAATCATTCCTTTAGGTATATAAATTCTACGTACGCCAGAAGGGCCTAGTTGGTACACTACATAGTTCATCTTTCAATTCATAATCAGTACTGTTAGTTATTTCTAGTTGGGACCGAAGTTTAGATATCAAACTCACTGACAGCAGCTATATTCTTTATCAAATCAAACTCACTGACAGCAGCTATATTCTCTAAACGACTAAGGGCATCCGACAGCTCCATAGCCTTTCCAGGTCGGTGAATTATCGTGTAATTGAAATTCTCAAGAAATAAGGCACAACGAGCAATTTTCGAGTTTCTACTTGGGTTAGCCAAAGTTCTAGCCAAGGCGTCGCAGTCAGTGATTAATTTAAAGGGTCTACGGTCCAAATAAGTGGCAAAACGTTTCAGAGTGTATACAACCGCAAGAATTTCTAATTCATAACTATGTAAATTCCTCTCCTCTTCGAAATTCCTGAATTTCGAAAACTACGCTATAGGGTGGAATTTGAAATCACCTTGTTTTTACATTAGTGCACCACCAAATCCGTGCAAACTGGCATCACATTGTACCTCAGTTTCCCGTTTGTGGTTAAAGATACACAAAATGTGTGGTTCAATAAGTTTTTGTCATAAGGTGAGAAAGGCTTGCATACATACATCAGGAAATACAAAAGGAGTGTCTTTTTACAACAGCTGAAGTAATGGAAAAGCAATTTTTGAGAAATTGGGTACAAATTTACGGGAGACCGAGAAAAGTCCATGACATGAGTGAAGTTGTTTGTAATTTTTTGTCACCGGGTAATTGTACGTACTTAGTAAGTACTCTTACTGTCCATCAGGTGTAACGAAGGCAGTATATTTGATAGAGTCCCTGCATTTTAATTTGATGGAAACCACTCTTCAGATCCAGTAACGTACAAAATTTTTTGTTTCCCAAGTGCTCGATACAATCTTCAAGTAGCGGAAGTGGATAGTTATCACGTACAGTGACTTTGTTCAATGGACGGTAATCGACACACATTCTTATTTCACCTGACTTCTTGGGTATTGGGACAATGGCTGAGGCATGAGACGAATTACTAGGGCGTATGAACCCCTTTACTCGAAGATCTTCAATAATTGCACGAATTTCCACACGTTGATGATATGAAAGAAGTCGGGGTCTACGAGAAATAGGGGTGTGACTCGTCAGTTCAAGCTTAACACAATAGTCATCAGGTGTGAGAGGTTTCAGTATCGTATTGTGATAAGCATCGGAGATGGATGAACGAAGGGATGAGTATTAGTCTGAGGGTAGTGACTTATTAATATTAAAAAGTTCATCGATGTTTGAGGAAGTATCAATAGCACACAAGTGGTCAAAATGTTTGCTTATTATTTCATCAGAATCGAAAGTGTTAGAAGAAATCAGATCAACATTACTATTTGTTTTAATAGACTTATTAGACTCTCGGTCGAAGTTATCAGAAGATCTAAATATACCAAGCGAATCAAGTGTTTCTTTCAGTTTATGATTAACAAGAGCACAACAATTCATTTTCAAAAGTTTATTTTTCGAACAAATTAATTTTGTGCTAACCGACTTAATACTGGCTTTCTTAAAAAAATCACGTCCAATGATCAAAGGCATAAATATAGAATCATCAGGCACAACAATGAAATTATGCTTGATTAATTTATTACTAAGTTTAATATAGCCGCAGGTTTGCCTAAATGACATCAGTGGTGTGTTTCCTAAGCCTTTGTATTTCGTTTTGATCAATGGTTGCACTCTGAACTTCGGAATGTATGACACTTGTATGAAACATCTAGGACTACCAGAGCCAAAAAGAGAAAAAACACTTTCAAACCTGGCACAATTTAGATCAGGATATCCCAAAGCAACACTTAACATACGAATATGTTCGATGCTCTCTACAATGACATCTTCCTCATTTTGAACAAAACTGACACCTCGTGTTTGGGAATACTTTTGGGTTTAAACCATCTTAACTTTCATAAATTGTTAATTGCTCCTAACTTTATTTCATCTATTTGCTAGTCTATCATTGTCTTGAATAATGTAGTAACACTCTATAAAGTAATGCAGTTTTCCTTTATTATGTGACTATTTGAAATTTGAAATCTTGTTAACTTACACTATTCTAATCTCTCTCATTCATTTATCACGAGTCACTTTAATTTGTTCAACTGTTATACTCAATATTATTCATATCATTAATTTGTATAACACTTTACTCTATGAAAGATCTCTAATAAAATTGTCTCGTCCACTTGGATATCGAACAGCGGAAAGATAAGTAGCATTTTTCATTTCATTTCTTTTACATTGGCTATCTATCCATCGTATTCCTTTACTCCGCGCTGCAAGTGCTGGTCCTTCACATTAAATTTGTTTGATTGCTCGATTATTATAAAACACCTCGGTTTGCAACGGGTGGGACTAATTGAGCAGCAGGCCGATTAGGGCAATTTTTGTAAACGTGATCCAATAAACCGCAACAGAAGGCGGAACCATCTGGTCGTTTGGGCTTCGGGTATGCACTTTTGGAATTCCCAAAACCGGAGCAGTTGAAACAGCGGACCGAAGAATCAGCATTCGATGAAATAGCAGCTGACAATACAGTGGGTTGTTTAACCGTGGTGACTGAAGACGTAGGATTGTTCGAGCCTATTGTTTTTTGGCGACTGGAAGCAACGTAGGCGTTCATAACGAATGGCAAAAGTCTTCAGATGACGTAATATGTAGCACATAGCAGCAGTATTTGAAACATCACCAATGCCAGATATAATCAAATTGATCAATTCACTTTCAGGCACCTCAGCACGAGCGGG
Organism: Volucella zonaria; assembly: GCA_963966105.1. Taxonomy (NCBI): domain Eukaryota; kingdom Metazoa; phylum Arthropoda; class Insecta; order Diptera; family Syrphidae; genus Volucella; species Volucella zonaria. The sequence continues at coordinate 7,484,158 of OZ014534.1, read as the reverse complement.
ATTTCTTGTATTTCAATGACATACCGATGAACAGTTTCGGATGGCTTCAGGCGTTGTTGAAACACTTCCTCAGTTGAATATTTGCGACCGAATTCTTCCATCAATGCATCACGTAGTTCGGCATATGCATGAACCGCAACTGCTCAAACGAAAATTTTAGCAGTACCACCTAATAATCGTCGCATACCCACGAAACGTGCACGATCATCAAATTGTAGCAAGTCGAAGCCATCTTCTAAGTCATCCAACCATTTGTGTACATCATATGTATCGTCGGCAGTGAAAGATGAAACTGTGAAGTAAAAGTTTATTGGCGAATGAAATTTAAAGAGATGTCACATTTGAATTTTGTTGTAACGTACAATAAGTGATACCAACTTCCAATATCATATGAACTAGATTGTGCCATACACGTTGGGTATTGCCAGCTATTTTCAACACGCCCCCTCAACGTGGATGTCACTTACATTTTGAAAACCAAAAAATAACAACAAATTCTCATTTCAATTTCAAAAACATTATTCAATAAAATCGTTATTTCAAATTTAAATTCAAAAATCGTTAATTTAAATTTAAAAGCTTAATACATTTATCGTGTTTAAGTCTCACTAAATTCTTTGTTAAAACATCGGCTATATTATCTTCTGATGGACAGTATTCTAATACAATTTGCTGACCCTTTATTACCTCCTTGATGTGATGGTATCTTATGTCGATATGTTTACTTCGCTTGTGAAGTACTGGATTACTTGCCAACTTCTGCGCCCCCTGGTTGTCGATGTGTACTACTACTGCTTCGCAATTTGACCATCCGACCTCCATCAGCAGTCTTCGCAGATTCGTTTGCAGCTTCCGACACAGCCATATACTCTGCTTCAGTGCTACTCAATGCTACTGAGTTCTGCTTTCTCGACTCCCAGCTTATCGGTGAATTGCCAATGAAGAAAATAAATCCAGTGAATGACTTCCGATCAAAATTATCGGCACCCCAATTAGCATCAACGTAGCCATTCATGGAACAATTTTGTGACCGCTTTCTTCTCAGAAGTTCCGGATAGGTACCGAAAAATATGGTTTAATGCTTGAAGATGTTCTATGTGAGGATCTGTGTTGCATTGCGCCATTTTCCCGACGGAGTGTAAAATATCTGGCAGTGTTGTTATGGCGAGATACAATAAAGATCGACATTGGTTTTTATCAACTTTCTGAGACTCACCATTGCATATCAGCTTATGCCCAGGATCCAAAGGAACCGACACATTTTTACACTTGTCCATACCAAATCGTTGAAGGATATCTTTTATATATTGCTTCTGGTTCATCTTGATATCTCCCATGTCACCATCGCATTCTATTTCTATGCCGACGTAATGATGAACTGCACCTTTATCGTACAAGTCAAATTTAGCACACAGATTTTTTTTGACGTCAAATACGCTTGTCATGTTTTTACAAGCTATCAATAAATCGTCTACATATATCACAATGATTATCAATTCCTTGTTCTTTCTGGAAAGATACAAACAGGAATCATTTTGACTTTGTTGGAATCCCATGCTTTTCAAAACGCTATCGAGCATTCTCTACCTACCTGCTTTAGACCGCAAATTGCTCTGTTCAGTCGCAAGACCTTGCTTGGATTTTTGTTGTCTACGAAGTACTCGGGTTGTTTCATGTAGATTTCTTCGCATAAATCACTGTTCAAATATGCGTTTCCAATGTCGACTTGGTGTGAATGCATTTTCCATTCCACTGACAAAGCTATTAACATTCTAATTGTTGAGTATCTGGCCACTGGTGAAAATGTCTCTTTGTAATCGTAACCATATTGTTGGCTACAACCATTTATCGCTTTCAGCCGATGAAATCGCCTCTTGAACAGTTTGAGGAACTTTGACATTTGTCATTATCTGAAGTTCATTATAAGTTTTTCCGCCTCTTAAAACTCGATAATCTTTTTCCTCAGTTTCTGCAGCATCATAATCTACATTATGGACTAAATCAATGTTAGCATCCGTATTTCGACAATTTTCATCATCACCATTGTTGTCTTCGTCTTTATCGTTCGTACTTATATTCGTTAAATGGTGCCCTTTGTCATTTTCGCCATCGATGTGAGAATAAATGTAGTCATCTGCCTTGTTTACATCGTTGTTGTTGTTGCTGGATTCGACAAACTCGGAAAGTTTTTCATCAAAAACGACGTCTCTCCGCTCTACGACTTTCTTGGTGTGTTTATCAAAAAGCCGGTATGCTTTTGAAACGGTTGAAGATCCGACCATGATATATGTTTCACCTTTTGCTTCGAATTTTCCGCGAATTGGTTTCTTCATGCTCACAGCTACACAACCGAATGTACGAAGATGTTTCACGTTTGGTTTCTTATTAAACCACATTTCAAAAGGAGTTTTACCATTTAATAAAAATAGTTTTACCATTTGAATTTCTGACCTCTTTACTGAAACAGCAACACTGCTCCTGTCAACAGGCATCTGTCAGTTGACTCCTGTCAAAATTTAAACTTGCTGCGTCAGTTAGTTTGTGTTTGACAGCTATTTTTATCAGACTACTCACTAATTTGAGGAGAAAATGGAAAAAAGTGAATTTCGTGTGCTTATTAAGCATTATTTCTTGCGAAAAAAACCATTACCGAGACCAAGGCTAAGCTTGATAAATACTATGGGGACTCTGCACCATCGATTTCAATGGTAAAAAAGTGGTTTACTGAATTTCGTTGTGGCCGTACAAGCACTGAAGATGCCGAACGACCTGGACGCCCAGTTGAGGTCTCTACACCCGAAACAATCGAAAAAATTCACGATATGGTGTTGACCGACCGAAGATTGAAAGTGCGAGAGATTGTGGAAGCCGTAGGGATCTCGCATGGCTCAGTGGTTTCAATTTTGAATGATCACTTGGGCATGAGAAAGCTTTCCGCAAGATGGGTGCCGCGTTTGCTCACAGTCGACCACAAACGCAATCGTGTAACAACTTCACAGGAAGGTTTGGCGTTGTTTAATCGCAATATGGAGGAGTTTTTGCGCCGTTTTGTAACCGTGGACGAAACATGGATCCATCACAACACACCAGAGAACAAACAACAGTCAAAACAGTGGGTTTCTAAGGGTAAATCGGCGCCAAAGAAGGCCAAGGTGGGTTTGTCAGCCAATAAAGTTATGGCGACTGTTTTTTGGGATGCACGCGGGATAATCCACATTGACTACCTTCAAAAGGGAAGAACAATCAATGGGGAATATTATGCCAACTTATTGGACCGATTCAATGACGATTTGAAAAAAAAAACGACCTCATTTGGCCAAGAAAAAAGTTTTTTTCCACCAAGACAATGCAAGGGTGCACACATGTGCAGTTGCCATGGCAAAAATCCATGAATTGGGCTATGAATTGCTCCCTCATCCACCCTATTCTCCAGATTTGGCTCCGAGCGACTACTTCTTGTTCCCAAACCTGAAGAAATGGCTTGGTGGAAAAAGATTTGACTCCAATGATGAAGTCATCTCGCAAACAAAGGCCTATTTTGAGGACCTCGACAAATCATTTTTTTTGGAATGGATAAAAAAATTGGAGAAGCGTTGGACAAAGTGTATAGAGCTCAAGGGAGACTACGTTGAAAAATAAAATTATTTTTTTATCAAAAAATCTGTGTTTTAATACAAAAGTCACGGACTTATTGACCCGCCCTCGTATATAAGTTGGACATGTGTTTCTAATGTAAGCCGCCGTCATCACAACTTCTGCCCATAGACTCTTTTCAACATTGGAATGAACCAACATTGACCGTGCCATTTCAACTAAAGTTCTGTTGGCGCGCTCAGAAACGCCATTGAGGAGTGTAGTAAGTTGTCTCTAGATTCCATTCTTTTGCAGAAATGCATCAAATTCAGCATTCACGTACTCCTTTCCGTTGTCCGTCCGTAAAGTTTTTATTCTACGTTCCGTTTGCCGTTCAACTTGGAGTTTAAAGAGCTTGAATTTACTTAGGACTTCGCTTTTTGCCTTCATAAAGTACACGTATATCTTACGGGACATATCATCTATGAAGGTGATGAAATATCTTGAGCCGCCTAGTGATTCTGTGTCGGACGGTCCGCACACATCCGAATGCACAAGTTCTAGTAGCTTCTTTGATCGTTTTTCGGACTTTTTAGGAAATGGCAATGAATGTATCTTGCTAACCATGCACGTTTTACATACTCCTTCTTTGATGCTTTTTACATTCAACCCTTTTACCATTCCTTTCGCACACAATTCATGAAGACACTTGTAATTGAGATGCCCAAATCTATTGTGCCACAACTCATCTTTACTCTGCAAAACGAACATCTTTTGCTTAACAATCTCATCTACCAGGAACAGGCCATCTTTCTTTTTCGCATGAAGGATAACAGACCCATCTCCGCGAAGAACTGTAACATGCTCCGCATTAAACTTCACAGTTAGACCTTTGTCAACCATTCTGCTCACAGATAGGAAGTTTGCTTGAAGCTCTGCGGAATACAAAACATTTTGAAACAACAAGTCTTTGTTCTTGTATTGGAAAAATACATCACCTTTTCCTTCTGCAACAATTGATTTGTTGCCTGCTAAACCAATGATTTCTTTATGTTGTTCAAAATTTACAAACCGGTTCTTGTTGTTGCACATGTCGGTTGTTGCACCGCTGTCAATATACCATGCATCACTTCATGGTTGAGTTTCAGCTGCCGCAATCATGGTCAATGCTTGTTGTGAATGCGTTTATGCTTTTCTCTCCTTATCACATTCACTAGCACGATGACCAGGCACACCACAGTTGAAGCATTTGCCCGAAAAGTGTTTCTTGGTCTGATTCTTCTTCCCATTCGCCTTTTTGAATGTGCGAGCCACATACGCTTGTTCGTGCGCATCTCCATGAGCGTCTTCTTTTCTTCTCTCTGCTTCTTCGAGGAGTTTTTGTTTGATGAAGCTGAATTTAGGCAACGAGTCACGTGTTTCCATTGCGATGACAAAGTTCTCAAATTCTTTGGACAGCAACATAACCCAGCTTGTAAATGAGCCCACACGAATACCAGACGTTGATAGTCATACCGCCAATACTGTGGACTTGTTTTTAACTTCTCACCCTGACAAGTACTGCGTTGACGTGCTCTCCCCTCTAGGCTCGTCGGACCATTGTGTCATATCAGCTAAATTCTCGTACACCCACCACACAGTTAGAGAAAAGATCCCTAAAAGAACCGTATGGCAATACGAGAAAGCCAACTGGAGCGGCCTTAACAGCTTCTTTAGGAATTTTAACTGGTCGTTATGTTTCCTCGATAACGACGTGAATGCCGCTGCTGACATGATCACAGAAACTATTCTCTTTGGAATGAGATGCTTTATCCCTCGGATGAAGAGTATCAAACCAAAAGAAAAGGCATGGTACGACTCGAGCTGTAAAGAGGCTGTCAGGGTTAGAGAATTGTTTTTTCGGTCCTACAAGACCAACCCGACAGAGGAAAACCGAAAAAAGTTTAAACGAGCCAGGAATGACTGCAACGTCTTTCTCAAGCGTGTGAAATTTCAATACGACCAAAAGTTGAGGCAAAAAATACTACAATGTCCCAAAGGTAGTAAAAATGTTTGGTCATTTGTCAAAAACATTAGAAATTCTGCATCATCCTCCATCCCAACGCTCATATACAATGACATTCCAGTTGTCAGCTCTTTGGACAAAGCCAATCTGCTTGCTGCACACTTTGCGGCCAGCTCAACACTGCCAGATTGTGCTTTGTCACCGCCTACACTCGAGCGCGTCGAATCTTCAATGGGACGAATCCACTTTCGCACTCGTGTAGTAGCAAGAGTACTTAAAGATCTCAACATACATAAATCCGCTGGTCCAGATGGTATATCTCCCCTTCTTCTGAAGAGGTGTTCTTCCACGCTGGTACAACCACTGCGTAAGCTTTTTCATCAATCCTACCTACTCTTTGGGACTCTTGCCGAGCAGATGGAAAACAGCATTTGTCCAGCCCGTCCCTAAAAAAAGGCGAATTTTCTTCTCTATCTTCCTACAGACCCATTGCACTTACGTCCCTTTTCTCCAAGGCCATGGAAACGCTGATAAACCGTCAGCTCATGAAATATCTCGAAACAAGAAAACTTCTTAATGACCGGCAATATGGTTTTCGTAGCAACAGGTCCACTGGTGATTTGATGGCACGTCTCACCGAAAAGTGGAACCAATCTGGCGAAAGCAAGATAGTTGCACTTGATATTTCTAAGGCATTTGACAGAGTTTGGCATCAGGCTCTCTTGTCGAAAATGCGTGCTCTTGGGATCGATGACTATCTTCTTCAATGAATTAGAAATTACCTTTCGGAACGTTCAATTCAAGTTGTCTTGGACAGTTTCAAGTCTGATATTCACAAAATAAATGCTGGTGTGCCCCAGGGCTCCGTTCTGTTTCCGACACTCTTTTTAATCTTCATTAACGGTCTCTTGTCTGCTACTTCTAATCCAATTTATTCCTTTGCTGATGACAGCACTCTCTGCTTCTCATATTCGTTCCCGGACTCACGCCCCTGTTCTTCGCCTGTAGAACGGGAATGGCAGCGTATGCTAAGCTCATTAAATTCCGATATTAACAGCATAACCAACTGGGGAACTATCAACCGAGTAGAATTTAATGCTTCCAAAACTCAATGCTGTCTGCTGTCATTAAAGCGAAATTCAAATACCCAGCCATTATCCATGAATGGCACTTGCATCGTCGAAACCGATAAACTTTCCATTCTCGGTATGTGTATCAGTAACAACTTACGTTGGAATGACCACATATTCGATGTCGCCAAAAATACTGCGAAACGTCTAGGTTTCCTCAAGCGATGTAAGAAATATTTTACCCCCTCTGATTTGGCCTCAATATATAAGGCATTTATCCGCCCAAAACTGGAGTACAATGCCCACATCTGGTCAGGTGCTCCTAAAACATCTCTGCACCTGCTAGATAGGATTCAAAACCGTGCGATAAAACTCATTGGTGATACTAATATCAGTCAATCAATTGACACCCTCGAACACCGACGAAATGTCTCCTGTCTCACCTTGTTTTATCGCTATTTCCACCACCAGTGCTCCATTGAAATCGCCAGTAGCATTCCGCCCATTCAAACTTCCAACCGTAACACCCGTCTCGCTATGAATGCTCTTCACTATACCCTCAAGCCCATTTTCGGTCGTACTCTAAAATATCGTGATTCTTTCCTAAGCCGTACAACTCGCTTATGGAATGCCCTGCCGATCTCTGTGTTTCCTGGTCGTTATAACTTACAAACATTTAAAAACAATGTACATCGGTACCTGTCTTTTCTTCCACCCTAAATTTCCTTCGCCCGCGCTGTGTACGAACATTTTAAGGGTACAAAACCCCTTGAGCGCGCGTTAATTATATAAAAAAAAAAAAAAAAAAGAAGCTCATCTTGCATTTGTATTCCAGCTTCAGACAATTTTTCTGTCACTTCAAGGAACGAATTCAAATGCTGCACCATATTACCCCCATCTACCATGTGGAGGCGTTTGTAGAGACACACTTTTTGGATTGGACTTTTGGGCGCATTGATTTCGTTTAGCTTTGTCCATGCTTCGAACGAAGTCTTTGCGTTTTCTATATAAAGTAATTGCGCAGGCTTCACACTCAAGATTATATTTGCAAGAGCCTTCTGATCGTCAGTACTGAATTTTGAAATTTCTGCAGCATCCTTGATGGACTCCTTTTGCACCTTGCCACATGCAACTTCCCAGAATCCTGTATGCACTAGAACACTCTTCATCTGTATGCTCCACACATCGTAATTGGATTCGTTCTATTTCTCTATTTGGAAATAATTCATTTTCAATTTAAAAAAAACTTTTAGAGAGCACTCCTGGGCTGAAGTAAAAGTTTATTGGCAAATGAAATTTAAAGAGATGTCACATTTGAATTTTGTTGTAACGTACAATAAGTGATACCAATCTACAATATCATATGAACTAGATTGTGCCATACACATTGGGTATTGCCAGCTATTTTCAACAGAAACCATTGACTCGATAACGCTGATGTCCGTTCGAATTGGTTGAGAATTCACATTCGATTGATTAGTTTGCCGAAGTTCACTCAGTTCTCGTTGCAACAACCATAATTCACGTTCACGCTTCAGTTGTTCAATTTGCTGTTCAACCATAAAATTTGGCATCGGAACACTTGATGTGGCTGTGTCACTTGAATTAATTTCGCTTGTGAGCATCGGAGCACTTGGTGTGGTGGTAACAGTTGCACTGGTGGTTGTTACAGAAGTTGCACCTTGAGTACTTGTGGTGGCGGTCGTTCGTGTATGTTTGGCGGCGGCGGACACAAGAACATCGGTTAAATCACTTTTATCAGGTTCTTCAGGCACAATTTGGCGTTATAATGAACAAATTTCGGTTAAATTAACATCCGATGGCTTAACAATACCGTAAACATGTCAACACGCGTTGGTTTCATATTGGTGGACATCAGTTTTTTTTTGTTAGAAATTTTAAAAACACGTAAATTAAAAAAATTTTCGTTTATACTGTCCACAGAATTGTAGTCTTCAGTCTTATGTAGAATCAAAAGATGGATGACAGCGGATTATTATCATTTTTTCAGATTAAATTATATTTACTCTTATAATACGGAGATCTGAACAAGAAGGCAATTTATTTTAACGGTTTTTTCAAAGTGATAGAATGACAATTATAAACTGCTTTCTGTGTCATCTTTAGAGGTGCCAAAGCACCCAGAAGACTAGACATTTCAGTCCATTTATCATGCATTGAATTCCCAACAAGTAGTTTTTTAAAGAGCTGAAGTCTGGAAAGTTTTCTATTTAAATGTCCATTCCCGGCTCAGAGAATTGCGAATGAGCTGACTGCGAACAAATATTTTTAGTACATGTAGGGACAGATGAGAGACAGTTTCACTATTCTGAATCCACAGAGCTCAATTTATCTGTGGGTTAGTAAAAAAATCAAATTCGATTAGTCTTCGCGAAGAAATCAGCGATTCTCTTATTTCTCCTAAAATAAGCGAATGCTCTATGCGAACTGTCAAATTCTACTTACACTCCACAAATGTAGAACCCAATCTACATTCGCACGACCAAAAGATTCGCCCGAGATTAAACTCTAATTTATTTTTGTTTTGAAAACACAAAACGAATAACAATTTGTCTTCACAAATCGCTGCGACGAAATGAAAAAAGTAGCTGAGAATAAAATGCAAATTCACCTTCGCCGTTCGATGGGCTGTGAATGGTCCTTAACGTTTAATCCAATTCATTTACTACATCATATTTTGTATTTATGCTCAATTCACTCGTTGCTTATTCGGTTGTCATCTTGAACTGAACTCGATTTCAAACCTTAGGAATCGTACTACATTAAAGTTCATTGAATGCCTTTCGAGACTCGTAATCATATTTAATATAAGTTGACCGGTTTGCTTAGGAAACTATTCACAATAGAATATGGTGATTGGTGACAGAATTAGGCAGAAGTCAAGTCGGCTTGCACAAAAAGTACGTAAAGCGGCGTAATATAATTGCTTAATCGAAGTTACTTAAATAGAAGACAATCAATTTTCTGTAGTCGTTTAACATTAACTATTGCGTTCAAAATTAATATAAATTGAAAAATGGCGTCGCAAGTTGCAAACAAAGCTGGAACAGGTTGGCCTAGGCGAAGTAGTCAAGGGCAAATTGAAGGAGCGGCAAATAATAAAGTTGGTCAGAGTATGACGATAAATAGAACAATCAATTTGTAAGTTCAGTTGTGTTAAATATATATTAACTAATTGTGAATATAAAACGAGGTAGCTTTAATCTTAATAAGCGTTTTTGCATTTACCTAAGCAACGGACAAAATTGTTTAGTTTAAGCGATTGCAATAAAATTTCACATGCGTTTTTGTTTATTGATCTAAAATCTGAAACAAAAGTGGTGTTTATTTAATGGTGTTCCATGTTTACTGCCAAATGCACCGTAAATATTTTTCATTCGTTAAAAAAAAAAAAAAAACAAATTGCAAAGTTAAATTTTCTGCAAAGTGCATCGTCGAATAAGGAATAGTTTTTCTTCACTGCTTTACAACTGCAATAACAAGCCGTAAATATTCTAAAAAGAGCTAAGTACTTCAGCTCTGGATAGATTTGCCATCTATTTAAATTTTATATTTCTTTATTCGTCCAGATTTAGTTAGACAAATGTGATTTAACAAACTTTATAAATTAATGTGATATTGCATAATTATCCCAAAAATTCTTTAATAGAAAGATTACATTGAAAATAAATGCATGCAGTTTTTTTTTATTTCATATTCCAAAATTAGAAAAACCTTTTGTCGTCTTTAATTAGATTTGTACCCCCTTAATAAATGAATTTTTGAAATTGACTTGGAACCGTGGTCTATTTTTTGTATAATACATACTGCTAAGGATACAAAAATTGATTAGTTCCACCTGTGAAAATTATTGAAAAATTATAACTTTAAAGGAATTTTTTTTTAAATATACAAAAGATATAAAAACAAAATGACAAGTGAAATCAAAATGTAATCCAAAAGCTTCAGCTTTTTTTAGCATTTGGGTTCACTTAGGTATTATATTCCCTATATGTAAGCAAAAAAGGTTGAGTTGTACATAGTACAACTGTTTTGTAGTTTTTAAATACTAAAACAGAAAAGAGATGATTTTTACACTTGAACTGTTACGGCGATGTGTTTTGGGTCCATATCATATTTAAAGATTTTTGTCGTAGGGGGTAGATATATGTACATATGTTCATTATTTCTCAAGACTGTGATCTTCAATCTATAATATATAACTATCTATCCAATAGTTTAATTCCCTTTTGTCAGATTACCTTCCCTCACTTCCTTTGTGGTATGATTTAGCAAATTTTTCTTTATTATTCAATGATGGGGTATGTGTTGCGGCTGATTCTTTTCCCGGTAGATCTCTTTAGCTCTTTCAGCTTCTACAACCTTTGCACCGGATCCGGATTAAATACACCCACATTTTGGACAGGAAAGTAACGCTTTTGTAAGTAGGAATTACACTTTTTCTTTAATTGGGTAACGAGGTGTTAGGGCATAGCTGAAAATCATCAGTGTTTACATCATACTTTAATACTCTGTTTAATGTCTAACGTAAATTTAAGTACAAAAACTTACTTAGAACTCTAACGAATCTCTATTTTGCTAAGCAAAAGGGACCCATCAACAGTACGTTGATTCAATTAGCTCAATTAGCTATTCAAGTTTGCTGAATTCATGTATAATTGTGAACATTAAAATAGCGGTGCCGAAGAAAGTTAAGAAAACAACCTTTTTTTCTTGTAATGAAATATTAATCAATGGGTATTTTAAAGTATTAAACTCATTACAGCATTTAATGACTAAAAATTGTGCTCAGAAAGTTTTATATAAATGTAATGCTAATGTGAGAATTTTATAATCGTTTTTGTGGCGAACATGAAGAAAATAGCTATTTTTAGTACAACCTTCGATTTTTGTTACAAATCTTAAAATAAATAGCGTTTATCTAGTGCTTATTAAGATACCTAATACTTTGTTGGATTACCCAAATTTTGAAAGACCGCCTTACGATGCCGAGGCATAGAGTCCACTTGTCGCTGACATCGCTGCCAAATTTGGATGCTATTGGATGGTTTCGCGTCATAAACAACTTTCTTTACGTCTGTCTATAAATTTTCAAAACGATTCAGGTCAGGAGACTGAGCTGGCCAGACCATTACCTGAATCTCATTATATTTTACAGAATGTTGACATAACTATGTTGGTTCATTATGCCATCACTCTTATGTATTCTAGTAGCAAAAGCAGCCCCTTACCATAACTTTACAGCTACCATATTTCCTTGTAACGGTCTTTGTAGTATATGTGGACGACAGACATATTGACGAGAACCAGTACCGCTACATGACACAGTTTTAGACTCATCCGTCCATAAAATATTCCGTCATTTGTGAACGGGCCACTCAACATGATTGTAGGCAAATTGGATGCGTCTCTTATGCTATTTTGGAAGGGATGGTTTTTTCCTGGGGCTGCGTGCTGCTAAATGGTTTTTCAACAACCTCCGCCGCACCGTCATATCACTCACAGGAAAGTTCATCTCTGTTCTAATCTTTACCGACAATTTAAAAAAAAAATGCATTTATTATTTACGTAAATGAAAAACTATTAACATATCTATTAACTATTAACTATAAGTAAATGATTAAATTTACCTCTAGCATGGTAGCTGACAAATTAGCACATGGCATTGCTTATTAAGAGTTGGCATTTATATGTAAACAAATTCATTTTACAGCTGCTACAGATAAAACAAAAGGAAGTGGATATAGTGATAATACAAAGCTAGGCCTACAATTATTTTAATGTTTTCATGTTGGCTTTATGTTTTTTTTAATGTCATGAAATTTGATGAACATCGATAGTATTTGCAAAAGGCTTTATACCTTCTGGCAGAAATGCTATCGAAATAAGGCTAGAACAATCAATATGTCAAAATGGCTTAAATGCTAAAGGAAATGGCTACTTCGTTTTTCTGAAACTTGACACACAAGAAATAAAAAAAGTTTTTTGGCCGGATGGCCAAGAAAAGACTTCTAGATATGGCTCAGGACTTCAAATACCTGAACAGTCTCAGTTAATTTGGTTAGTTAGAGTTAGCTCTCTACTGAATAAATCTAATTACTCTGAAAATTTTTTCAATTGTGACAAATAAACAATTCATTTGTTTTGTAAGAAAAATTACCAAATCAGTGAATTTTGTTAAAAAGAATATTTATTTGTATTTACAGCTCTTGACATTTTTTTCATGACAAAGTCATAGATAACCAAAATAACAAGATATCTTTGAAGACAACCGGTACTATCTCAAAAGAGTATATTCTTTTGACTGCTTTACTGATATAGCATTAATTAATAAATTGAGCTTTGACATGAGTAACTGCCAAAGTGAATAAAACAAGCATATTTGAATTTAAGATTTGAATTTCAAGTGTTAAGGATGCCAGTTTATTTGTAATGCCTTATGTACCGCATCGTCTGGGTTATAATTCTAATTTTTTTTTTTCACAATTATGACCTTCTATGACATTTGCCATACTTTGAGTAGAATTGCTCTTTAGAACTAGTTCTAACACTTCGTTTATAATAGGCATTACTAACAACTAAATCAAGTATACAGTTTAAGCACAATCTCGTCACTTTCGAAAATGTTTGTACCAATAACGATTTTAATAGTCGGATTTAGGGAGCTAAATTTTAATGTACAGAGAGAAATTTGTTTTTTGTTTTTTTTTAGTTTTTTTTAGTTACTTTGAATGAATTGATTTTGGATTTTTGTTTTTACTATAACTATCTAAGTATTGATAACTATCTAAGTACTTACTATTAAAAAGAATAAATACATAAATATTTGACTTTGAATAATCCAGAGGAAAAACTTGCTTAAGTTTCGAACAATATTGTTTTTAAATTGCGGAGAACTTAGGGCTGCAATCACTGCATCATTTTCAGATGCGTCGAAGTTTAATATGTCTTTGAACCTTACATCTAAATTTTTTAATATAGCTTGAACAACTGGACAGCAGAACCTTATATTTTCTTCTGACTGGCATTGCATAATATTAACCTTAATGCATATTTTTCTGACTTTGCAGTCTATCAAGTGTATCTTTTCCAAGTATGAAAATTAAATTTCTGTGATATGATCTAAGTCTACTTTATCATAGAGTCATGATTTTATTTTTGTAAGGAAAATTTTTGTTAAGGCATCAAACATCGTTAAAGCATGCATGGCCGAGTGAAATACAAACTTGTCGAACTTTTAATTATCTCCGCAGTTTGCAAGTGGGCCATGGTTTGCAGCACTTTCTCATGGCTGCATTATGCATTTCAACAATATTACAATATTGTTACAATATTTTCAATGTCTTTCACGACAATCTTTAGTAACAATTAGGCCCAACGTCATCATCTTTTATGCTTGGGGAGGTAAACATTAACTATTAATGTATCAAAACGTGGCTCTCTTAAATCAGCATGTTTTTTTTATTTTTTTTAGAGGTTTATTAGTTCGTAAAAAACTGTTAATAATTTAAAAAGGTTATTTTTTAATAAGTACTTTACTTTAATTTTGAAAACATTTAGGTTTAATAAATTCTGAATTTCACTTGGAAAGTCGCCAAGGTTTCGTAGATTATACCTGTCGTTCGTTGTATAAATCACATTGTTTTGCAGATGTTTTGTTTTATTTTAAAAATCATAACTAGGACATTGAATTTCAATCGTTGGGAAACATTTAGCCATCGTAAAGGTTGTAGTATGTCTAATATGGAAGTTTGTCTGTTACACTTTAAAATGAGTCTCATAGCTCTGTTTTGGAGTATTTTAAGTTTGTTTTGATATTCAAGGGGACATATATATATGATGGATGAACAATAGTTAAAATACGCTATAGTTTGAGCGCAATTCGTTGATATATTTTCCCTTATTCTCCAAAGGAAGCCTATCTTTTTTGATATTTTCGCACAGAGTTTTTCTAAATGGGAATCGACCTTAAGTTTATTGTCAATATATACACCCAAGTATTTAACTTCTTGAACACATTCAATGATTTCCCCATTTATTGCAATGTTTACATTAAAGTTGTTCCTATTAATACACATACACTTAGTCTTTTGGACATAAATCTTAAGTTTATTCTTACACAGCCAATAATTCATCTTGTCCATTTCACTCTGAATTATATTTTCACTAACATTGATATCCTCTCCACTGAGGTATATTAGAGTATCATCTGCAAAAATGCATACTTTTGAATGAAGTAAGGAATATCCGAGTCGTTTATGTAAAGAGTAAAACGCCAAGGACCGATCCTTGGGGTACACCAGTGGGTATCTGTTGCGGGCTTGAATATGCTTCTTTAATACGCACTTGCTAAGTTCTTTCATGTAAATAACTTTTAGACCACTCTAGTTCCTTTTCACGAATACCATATTTATAGAACTTACGTGCTAATATATCCCGATCTATTGTTTCGAATGCTCGCTTTAGGTCCAAAAACATTATAAAATTGCTCTTCTCGTTTTCTTTTTTCAATTCATTTATTACCCAACTAATAGATGTTTCACATGAGTGTCCCCGTCTAAAGCCGGATTTTTCCATACACAACATTTTCTTTTCCTCCTACAAACTATTGTCTCCAATATTTTTTCGTAGATATGTAACATATTTATAGGTCTCCATTCTTCTGGTGTCCTCGCATAACTTATTTTTCAACAGGTATGATGTGCGCAGTCTTCCAACTTTCAGGGAATACTCCATTTCGGAGAGGTAAATTAATAATTTTTAGTAGAAAAGGTAAAATTTCACCTTTACAGTCCAATATTTTACTGCGATTTAACCCATAACAATCACATTTTTTATTTATTGATTTAATTATCTCTATAAGTTCATTTATATTAATTTTACAAAATCTAAATCTACTTTCACAGAAGGGAATAGTGTCGGAATATTGAACATATGGGATACTGTTGTTTATGTCTATAACACTGATAACGAAAAAAGTATTTAACGTATTTGATATTTCTAAATCTTAATCCAAAGTAATACGTTGATTTTAAGTTCACGGGGAACATTTTTATGTTCTTTAACAATTTGTTGCTTTAGCGCTTTCCATAGGCCTTTTTGGTCAGCAGCCTTTTCACTAATTTTGCACTTTTTGTTCTATTACATTGATGTTTGTTTGTTCCTAGCTACTTTGTATCTATCCCAGTCCACTCCTAAATTAGTTACTACGGCTCTGTTATATAAACATACTTTTTCCTGTTTACGCTCCGCCAATTCAATATTAAACCACTCCGCACAGTTCTTTGTGATGGTTTTTGTCAGTGACGATAATGCACATTTTATTGCATCCTCAAATTTATTCGGAGAAATATTTAAGTCTTCAAGTGGGTACTCTAGCATGTAACTATTAAGTTCTCTGATAAACCGATTTCTCTCATATTTAATAATTTTGAATTGATTGGGCTTACGTGATTTAGACGGATTTGTGAAAAGTCGTATATATAAGTTCTCGCGATCCGATATATTAAGAGCGCTTCTTACTTTAACATCCGCGCTCACATTATAGTCACTTAAAACATAATCTATTAGCGTACTTGAGGTAGCTGTTATTCCCGTTGGTTCATTCACTAGTTGCCTCAGACCAATATTAAGTAAAAACTGTTTTATGTAGTTCAATTCATAGTTAGTTGCATTACTAAAGTCTATATTGAAGTCATGCGAAACTAGCATATATTCATTATCACTCACATTCTTGGAGCCCATTCATTCATTCTACCACAAAAATCATTTTTACATTCCACATTTCTCTTTTGTATGTTATTTTTACCGATGAGATCCAGATTTGTTTTCTTCGCACCAAGGTATTCTTTTGGGTTGATCCAAGATTTTGTTTTAGATATACATTCACTCCACCCGTATGTCTAGAGCTACTTAAAACAATTATACATCCTGTAACCAAGTAAACTCACTTCACATCTTTCTATATTACTTGTTAAATGCGTTTCGGTTAGTAATATAAAGTCTAGGTCATTTTCCGCAACAAAATCTTCAATTAACGCGAAGATGCCTGCTATGCCCTGAATATTGAGAAGCACTCCATATGGGGTATAATGTTGTTTTAATTGCTAATATAGAACTCGACTACGCCTTACCTCCAGTTTCCTTAAGTAAACTGGACAATTATAATCCATAGTTTTGTGTTTAATGTCCAAATTTAAACCTAATGGTGTATTTGTTATTGCACAGTTCATGCCATCATTTCTTTCCCCGCTCATTACAATTTTTAGATTCCTGATCACCACAACATTTTCTGCAGCTAGATTTACGAGGGTTGTCTGAAAAGTTTCCGAACAATGTTACAAGACATTTTTTCTCAATTTTTTTTTTTTATTTTCCTACATAGTCTTCTTGTAACTCTACACATTTCTCCCAGCGATGCTCCCATCTCACTAACCCGCCCAAATAGTACTTGGCGTTTTTCTCTGCAAAATAATTGTTCAAGAATGTGATTGCGTCCTCATTTGACGAAAATTTCTGTCCTCCGAGCGCAGTGTTTAGATGAGGGAACAAAAAGAAGTCGCTTGGGGCTAGATCTGGTGAATAAGGCGGATGGTCAAGTAGTTCGAACCGTATTCCATGTATTTTCACCATAGCAACCGTTGAGGTGCGAGACGGCGCGTTGTCTTGGTGAAACAGGATTTTTTTTTCTGCAAATGTGGCCGTTTTTCCGCAATTTCTGCCTACAGCTTGGCAAGTAATGATGCGTAGTATGCTCGCTCCTGTAATGGTTTTTCCTTTTTGAAGATAATCGATTAAGATAACTCCTTTACTATCCCAAAAAACAGTCGCCATCACTTTCTCAGCCGAAAAAACAGTTTTTGCTTTTTTTGGAGCCGGTTCGCCCTTTGCAGTGCACTGTTTTGACTGAATTTTTGTTTCGGGCGTATAATGGTGTATTCAAGTTTCATCTACAGCAATTAATCAGCGCCAAAACTCGGACTTATTGCGCCTAAACTGCGCCAACAGAGCGTTGGAAATGTTCATTCGAACACGTTTTTGGTCTAACGTAAGCAAACGCGGCACCCAACGCGCGGACAGCTTTCTCATGCCTACATCTTGATTTAATATGTAACAACCACGTTCTTTGCATATTTTCATAACCTCTACTATCTCTGTCACTTTAATTCGGCGGTCGTCTAACACCATTTGGTGAACTTTAGCAATGTTATCGTCAGTGGTTGCAGTTTTTAGACGTCCTGAACGTTCATCATCTCCCAAGCTCTTACGGCCACGTTTAAATTCAGCTACCCAAAATTTCACTGTGGTAAATGATGGTGCAGAGTCCCTATACACAGAGTGCAACTCATTTTTGATTTGCGTAGGCGTATTGCCTTTCAAAACCAAGAATTTAATAACAGCTCGATACTCAATTTTTTCCATTTTCACAAAACACTCACATCGACTCACTCAAACGACTTTCAACTAAAAGCTGCGCGTCCAAAATGACTGAAACTATGATAAGTAACTGTCAAAAGATGCACAACTAGCACTCACTAGCTTTTATTGACGAGTGCCCCTATCTTTACGTTGCGGTCGGAAACTTTTCAGACAACCCTTGTCGGTGTCTTCACAACTCATTGTTCAGTGTTTACATTCTAATTCATGTTTTCCTATCCTAATATGGTTTGCATCCCCAGCAACCGCAAACGATTTCCTTAACTTTTATATCTATGAGTATGTTAACATTAATTAATACATAAAGATTGTCAATAAAGTTATATATACTATGTATTATGTAAACTTTACTTAAGCACCTTCATATCTTCACATATAAGAATCATATAGAGCAATACAATATTTTCGAATTCATTATTTTAAATTAATTCAATTAATTTATTTCAAAATAAAGAAAATGATGTATGTACTCCTATTTGCAAATGATGTATGTATTTGCAAATAATATATATTTTTAAATAAAGAAAAAAATCATTTGAAAAGTTATTTATAATACATAAAAATTATTTGCTTACATTTTTATTCGAAAATTGTATTTGAAAATTAGTTGAATAATTTTTTAATTGAATAATGCCCATCTGTAGTTCTACTTAAGGCTGTAGACTACCCAGTAGGGGAGACAAAACCGCACATGTATCAAGAACCGATTCCTTGGTTCATGGCCCATGACCCCAACTGGTTGTCGAGACGACCGCCCGCTTCATGCTTCCCTCTATTTCGTAGGCCGTCTATCTACTTTCTATTTTTCGAATATTAATCGTCCGTCCAATCTTTTTTTGTTGTATTTCCTGGTGATGCGAGTGTGCACTACTCTCCCAAGATCTTGAAAGCCAATTGGTTTCAGAAACGAGAAAAAGGGAGGGAAGTTGATATATAGTGGCCTCTAAGAGAGAAGATGGGGGTGAGCAAGAGGAAGAGTTCAGCTTGTTGTAAATTTTACCACAACGTACCTTTCTGTATTGCGTTTGAAAGGCAAGCTGGTAATCTGAAGTAACTTTCATATCGCCAATAATATGGGTAACATATCTTACGTATTTTTTTTAAATACATACCGCTACCAAACTATATTGGTTTAATTTTGAAATTATCCTCAATGCCTTATGTTGTAAACATTGAACATTTAATACCATCTCGTCACCTGAGTGCAAGAACTAGATAACCCAATTATTTGATTTTTTTTTTTGGTTTTTGGCTACCTGGATTCAATGACTGGATAATTCATATTTCTTACTTGCTGCCATCTATCGTATGGTTTTGTCGGAAATAGCTTGTGAAAAAAGTTTGGTAAATTGCAACGTGCTTGTCTGCTGGAGGAAAGAAAAGAATACATATTTAACGTTTTTAGGGATAGACTGGAGTCAAATTGCTTTTCTCGAAAGTATAAAAAGTCGAGTTACCTAGTTCTTGCACTCAGGTGACGAGATGGTATCAAATGTTCAGCGTTGAATGTATTGACCAACGTTTCATCTTCTCTAATAATAATTGTGAATATTAAATGTCGATTTGACTAATAGATGGCAAAACTACTTCATATGGTTGGTGCCAATTATAACTGTTATGGTATTCTGGAGGGTAAACATCTGTCAATAAAATCCTGTATGTCATAGAGTGTGATTGTACAAACAAAATTTTGTTCGTCGCCTTGAAAATGTTGAATTTTTTCCAGATAAGAATCATTTGCGGGCAGTTTTATTTCATTATTTTTTTTTGCAAAGGAAACCGCTGCCGAAAGTCATCGATTGTTAATGGAAGTTCATTATGAGTATGCTCCAAATCTAAGGTCTTGTGAACTTTGCTTTGTTCGTTTCAAAAGTGGTGATTTTGGCATCGACAACAAAGACCGTGGAAGACCAGTTAAAAAAAATCGAAGATGCAGAAATACGTGCATTATAAAATAAAGACTCAACTCCAAAAAAAAAGTACAGTTCGCAGGATCACTGAAAGTTAATCGTGCAACTGTTTCTGAACGTTTAAAAGCCCAGAAAATGCCCACATGTTCCAAACAATGTTCTCCCACATGTTCCAAACTAAGGAAAAAACTATTTCGCAAATATTAATTGGGAAGTTCTGCCCCCCACCTATATCAGACTTGCTCTCTCCTAATTACTACTTGTTTCAATCGATGCAGCACGGGCTTTCGGAGCAGCATTTCCATTCTTACGAAGAAGTGAAAAATTGGCTTGATGAATGGTTGGCCTTAAAACACAATCAGTGCTTTTGGAGCGGAATCCATTAATTGCAAAAAAGATGGGAAAAAGTTATAACTAGTGTTGTTGGTGACGGCTAGTGTGCATAATTGTTGTCTTTTTGGCGTTTTTCCTTAAGCCAATCAGTAAATGACACATTTGGTGAAGGGCACCAATGTTGTTTGCCGGGAAACATTTATCATCAGCGTAGTCCAAATTCAGCTTCCATAAGAACCCTCATCGTCCCAATGGGAACATTGACGTTTACATCCACAGTTGACCACTTTATCGTTTAGGGTGTTGGCAAAATTACGGACAGAAGCTATGTGTGGCTAGTAGCAGATGATGATCACTTCCTGCATCCGCACTTCTCTCATTCTTTAGTTGGCAAAGTAACCTCCATCGTTGTATAATGAAGTGGTCGATTCGATTTAGTGTTTGACCATCAGGGCAGGCCCAGGTTTCTTTATGGCAGGTCTTGTGTGGAAACAAAGTTCTACCTGCCACAAGCAGGCGAGTGTTACAAAAATCAGCAAGTATATCGCCATTGTTATTTCGTTGGCTCAAGCCATGTCTACCCATAACGTTGTCCGGGCTAACCTTGGCATTGAGGTCCCCCATGATGATTACGATGTCGCCTTTCGGAACGTTGCTGTACACGGGGTTAAGATGAGCATAGAAAGTGGTTTTGTCTTCCTCGTCTGCATCGTTCGTCAGACCGTAACACTGAATGATGGTGACTGCGAATTTTGGAGCTAAACCTTGCAGTCATCATCCGCCGATACTGGTTTCCAAAAAATTAGACTTTTTTTGGCCTTCTTAGTCAGCATAATACCAACACCATTCAGTCTTAGACCACTGCCTGTCTCTTCCTCCCCAGAGTACAACATCCTAGTCAGCCCTGACTGTATGAGCTTTACTCTTCCACTTAGCCTCACTTAATCCGAGAATACTGATATTAAGCCGGATTATTTCACGCTCTACCTGTTCGTATATTCCATGTCCATACAGAGAACGAGGGTGCTGGAATTTTCGTGTGTATTCGGTTGCCAAAAGTAATATCTGCAGTATTAGAAAGGTCCAGAGTTTCTGGCTGTCCATTCATTATTGGTAGCGTCTCGATTGCCGTTGTTACATGAAGGATGCCCCAACCCCAAATCCAATGTGTGGTTTACTACTGCCATTGGGACCGTAGAAAGATTCACCAAAGTTTGACTACCACTTGGGGATTCATTACCGTTTGTTGTCATTTTCCATATAAAAACTTTCTTCGCTCCACCTTTGGTTTTTTTCCAGGATATGATTAGTAACCCCATAAGTCTTCGATTCGATAGTCATACCAGCCTTTTTGGATTGCCGAACACATTCAATTACAGGCCGCCCAATATGGGAAAACAGACGTCTTTTGTAGCCGCCCACTATGGATACAGACGCTATTTGCTACTGCCGTTGGTCTTACAGGATAGTGTCATCCACCATCAGACTTGCGTACCGTTGACCGCCATATACATTTCCTCCGCCTTTAGGGCGCTTTTGTACCACCCAAGGACAAGATCGTGCCCAGATCAGCAACGCTGGTTTGTTTGCTTATCCCGGCAGCCATTCGATCCTGTTCATGTACGTTAGCGTTACCCACTCTCTACCACGAGCAGGTGTACAGGGATTTTCCTTTCATCGAGTCTATGTGCCACAAGTCATTGACCTAGACTCTCCAGTACCAGTACTTTTAGAGAACTATCTCGATATAATTGTGTCTGAGTCGCTCCACATTACCACTTTTGTTGGCTTTATGTTATGCCTCAGCAGTATTGTTTGATGAAATCCGCAACTCTAAACTTCGGAGCTTACGTTGCCTTAAACTTTGTTTTTTCGGTTACAGAAACAAAATTGCCTTTACCTGGTTGGATCGGAATCTTCTAATAGCACACATCAGCGTACGTTGTCTCAGAGGCTTCACAAACAAATAAAGCTCGCACGGCGTTTCGGAGAATACATATATTTCTCCCCTTAAGCTTATAGTGTACAACTAATCCATTCATAAGTATATTAGTTGACTTCATTTGTGATGTTTTCATCCCATTTGAAAACACGGGCACGAAATCACTGGCGTTCTTCAAAAACGTGACGATTATTTCGCGTTCTTCAGGAGTATAGCGTTCCATTGTTTATTTATACAAATTCTAATTCTGTTTGCTTCACAAATGTCGAAACCTAATTAATATTCGACGCCATTTGTAAAATCGATGGCACTTTTCGATTGGGTCATACAATGTGGCCCACCCATTACTACCTTCTCAGAGACCCTCACGCCCCAACAAACGTAATCATCATACTCCTTACTATATTAAAGCATTTTGATCTTTCACAAATTGTGAACAGGATAGCTGCCATAACATGATTTCTGTACGCTTGTATTAGAAACTATATATACAGGGTGGTCCGATTTGGGATACGGATATTTTGCGATCTGATTCATGCTATGAAAAAATCGTATAGGACGGGGGGAGTCTAGCTTCAACACCAACTGAGTAACAGGGTGTTTAAAAACGTTCCGTCAGAGAAGTAGGTACCAACAGTTATTTAGTTATAACTTTTAGTATATTAAGCCTAAAGCAACGAAGCTGTGTTCGTTTGATAACCAATTGATAGATGGTTAATTCATGTTTTAATATTATTACCATCCACGCTTTCATTTTCGAGATATTGGTCTTCAAACACAAAATATTTAAATTTTTTAAATAAATTTTTGGGAAAATCGCCTTTATTTGTTAAATAAATTTATCCTCAATATGACTATTTGTTATTATTACTATCGTTTATCGTTTTAATAAATTATTATAAATAAATAAATAATTTTATTGCATAATCCTAATTTATATAACCTTAAATCTACAACACTTACTCAAGTGTTCTCCATCAGACTGAATGCACGCTAATGCTCGTTTTTGAATGATTCTTGTAATACTAATAAATGGTAAAGTCTCTTTGATATGCTGTGTCGTTATTTCTATCCGTTCTTGCAATTCAGCCAATGTATTTACTTTAGATGGATATATCCGTTCCTTCATCGTTCCCCATACGTAAAGATCCAAAACTGTCAAATCTGGTGATCTTGCAGGCCAATGTATTGAGCGTTAAACGAAAATAGTCATATTGGGGATTAATTTATTTAACTTTACATCTGAAAAACTGTTAGCCCTGGGTAAAGACTTCGTATGGTCAATTTGTAAGTAACATTATGGCGCACCAAAATAATAGAAGAGAAAAATAAATTATCAGCACACTTTTCCGAGATAAATGCGATTTTCACAAAAATTTATTAAAAAAATTAAAAAAATTTATGTTTGTAGATCAATATCTCGGAGATGGTGATATGAATTAATCATTAATCAATTGGCTATCAAACGGGCCCAGCTTGGTTGCTATAAATTTAATACACTAGAAGTTATAATTGTTTGTTCCTACATCTCTGAAGAAATGTTTTTAAACATCCTGTAACTCAGTGAATGTTGAAGATAGACCCACCCTCCCTGCATTCGATTTTTTTCATAACATAAACCAATGAATCAGATCCCAAAATATCTGTATCCCAACCCGGACCACCCAGTAAATTGTTAAGTCAATAAATAATGTAAAAAAAAAAATATAAAATTAACCATGACAACATAAATAATATTTTACTTTACTCAGATATCCTTTAACTAACTACACATTTGGCACAAAAGAACCACTGTTTGAAAAGGATCCATCTGTTCCTGCGCGCTTCCAAAGGATGCGGGATGAATTCGACAGAATAGGAATGCGCAGATCCGTCGAAGGTGTTCTGCTGGTTCACGAGCACGGTTTGCCTCATGTTTTACTTTTACAATTAGGGACAACATTTTTCAAACTTCCTGGGGGCGAACTAAATGCCGGAGAAGATGAAGTGGAAGGTCTTAAGAGACTTTTAACAGAGGTAAGTTGGCTATGACACTGAATTCAACTCTCATAAGTAAGCAAAGCTTGTCTTGTTTGCTTGAAACTGCGTAACAAATAGAAAGACACATATTTTGTATTGGGGACTGTCTGCAAAATAATATGTAAACAAATTGTGTTTTATTTTTAAGCACAGATGCAAATGTACAAAAATGCAAAAATTTGTTAAAATTTTATAAACAACAAAATAGAAGTGATTAAAGAATAAAACCATAGTGTAAAAGCATTTAATTTGTAATTTTTGCTAGATTGTATATGATTGTATGATTTATTTAGACATTAGGCAGACAAGATGGAGTTAAACAAGAATGGATAGTCGAAGACACAATCGGGAATTGGTGGCGGCCAAATTTCGAACCACCACAGTATCCGTACATTCCACCACACATCACCAAGCCAAAGGAACACAAACGACTGTTTTTGGTACAACTTCACGAAAAGGGTAATGTTTCAAAAAAGAAAATTGTAGTTAAATTTTATAAATAAAAGAAAACTAAATATTCACATATAACTAAAAAAAACATTGTTATTCTTTTTAGCTCTAGAAATTTCAAATATATACATGGCTTAGAATTACATAATTAGTTTATTTTAACATTTATATTTAGTTCTTGTTTTATTTTAATTTTTGTAAAATCCTTCACTTATATGCATATAAGGTCTTGGCCAAATCGCGGAATTTTTTTTAATGTTACTTGTCAAAATCGCGTTTCCTATTGTAATTTGTTGAAATGTAATTCGTCTGACAAAACTAAAAACTTAAATGTAACAACAAAATGTTTTTGGTTGAGATAAATTAATTTTTTAAAGTAAAATTGCCGCTATGCGAATATCTTATTTTCCATAAATTAACTGTTGAAATGAAGATCAATGTTTTGTATATAATTCTGTGAAGGAGTTCGTTATAGCATATAATGGCAAAATAATAGAATTAAATGTTTCTATTTATTGTTAAAATAAGAAACATTTTGCAATATTTAAATATAAAGAAAAAAGAACTCATTTATTGAATTTCTGTAACAATAACCACCATTGAATTTATGGAAGTTTAACTTATTGAGTTTTTGTATAATTTAAATTAGGAAATGTTTTTAAAACTAAATTAGGTCAATGTATCTTAGAATTTATTGTATGTATATTTAAAAATTTGGTGCTATCGTGAAAAATGTAGAATTAAATTTATGAATTAAACTGTTATTTTTGAATAAATAGTATTTTTTTTTTGTTTTAATTTTTCTTGTTTACTAACATTTTTCACGAATAGCTTTTAATTGTGTGCTATCTACAAAAAAAAAATAAAAAAAATTCCAAAACCAAACATTTTGTGGAATTGATTAATGTCTTAACACAAATGTATTTGAGCGAATTATAATGTGTATTTTATTGTTTTAGCGCTATTTGCAGTGCCTAAGAACTACAAGTTAGTGGCTGCACCATTATTTGAATTGTATGACAACTCTCAGGGTTATGGACCTATTATCTCGTCGTTGCCGCAGGCGTTATGCAGGTATTTTTTTTTCTCGTTTAAGTAAATCTAGAATCTAGTAGCTTACAGTTTTTTTTTATTTTTAGGTTCAACTTCATATACATGTAAAGTTTATCAAAGGAATTATTTAAAAGCGATGCAACATGAAAAAAGAGAACAAAAAATATATTTTTACCTTTAATAAAAGAAGGTTTACAAAGTGCTCGCCAGAGAAATCTTACAGCAAAAACTGACATTAAAGATTAATGCAAAGATATATTAAACATCAATTTTATGTTATTAATTGATGGTGTTAATCTGTATTTAGTTATATCAAATATACTATAATGTAAAAAATAAACCTAGCAATAGAGTACCAATAAGAACTTTTTTATTCCCACAACTCTCGTATCCAGATAATTTCGTTATATTGTACAATGTACCGCCAAAATAAATTTCCGAACATGGAAAAAACCGATGATGGATCTTACTTATATTCTAATGCAGTATAAAAATCTAAAATTAAATCAAAAAGTTCAATAAGTAAAGAATCATGATGTGATATTTGTGGGAAAAGTTTAAAAGTAAGTGCCACAAAAATACGTTTCCAAGTACTTTAATAGTTGGAACACACCCCTGGGAATAATTATACCCCTTAGCAAACTGAGGTAAGCCGTAGTTGTCGCTTTTTACAATCTTCATCCTTCTTCTTGAATGGGAATGATATCCGCTTTGCAGCGGCTAAGGTCATCCGCTAGTTTTTCGACTGCATGTAGTCACGCAACGGTAATCATTTCGCAATTCTTTTTCCATGTTGCTTGTGATTTGACAGCAATTTGACGTTTTGAAAAAATTTGGGCTTACGTCGCTTTGTCTCATAATTTTGTATACCAGTACATGACATTTTTTATGTATTGAGCAAAAACTTTCATTCAATACATATGCATGTATGTATCAAGCGGCTACCTGACAGTTGTTGATATACCCTTAGCGGAGCGATGAAATCGCGTGAGCATCTAAACCCCACGAAAAGGAAGCTCAAACCCCTTTTGTCCGCGAAAGCGGGCCATGCAGGCACATGTAAGAGATAGGCGCCCGACTGACACTTGGTATATTGTCATTTTTGTTAGTAGATTCTTCTTAATAAATTTGAATTGAATTATGCAAGTATTAATTGAATTTGAATACTTCAAGTATATAGAGTTCGTCTTTTTATTACTTTTGTAAGATAAAAATTGTTAGATGACAAATGCGAAATGTTACTTTTGCGATACGGTAACATAGTCAAATAAGAACTTGCTAAAAAAAATTGTGAATAAATGAAATGCGAAATAATTACAATGCAGGACAACAAATTGCGAAAGGAATATGACAAAATGATAAATTACCAAAAAAAAAATCCGCAAGTAGACCCCTACCCTTAAATAACATAGGTAACTCAAACGGGTGTATCTGTGGAACTGCAATTGACGTCGCCGTTGAATCCATTTTAAATATGCCACTAGTTCATGCAGCTGTACTTGAGCATACTGAGTGCTTAGTCCCATTTGCGTAGTCAAACTCAGCATGCTGCAGAATCTTTATACTGTAAGCGTAGCCGTAAGCTCGAGTCTTGAAAGCAACACTCCTTCCAGAGAAACAATTCGGCATAAGTGGTACCTACTAAAACTGGTCAACTCACCGGTTGTTTTGTTAATCTTTTTCTTAATATGAAACAGAATGAAAGAGGACACATGTTTCAGGTACTCCCCTTGTTGAAAGTATAACCTAAGCTTACACCAATCCGACGAAAGCAAGATAGTTTCACTTGATATTTCTAGGGCATTTGACAGAGTTTGGAATCAGTCTCTTTAGACAGAAATGGGTTCATTTGGGATCGATATTTGTCAATGGATTAGAAGTTACTGTTCCAAGTTGTCTTGGACGGCTTAACAAATTAAATGCTGGACTCCGTTATGTCCCCGATACTCTTTAATTTTCATCAATAATCTCTTGTCTGCTTCTAATCCAATACATATATTTCCTTGTTGATGACAGTACTCTCCGCTTTACATATTCGTTTCCGGACTCACGTTCCTGCACTTCGGCTGTAAGACGGGTATGACAGTATATGTTAAGCTCATTAAATTCCGATATAAGCCCTGTTTTTTTGCACTAAAAAAAATTATTTGCGTATAAATTACAACAATTACTTAGCGATGTACGCCAAGGCAATTTACGAGGGGCGTTCAATATATTCTCGGTATCGATATGAAGGAAAATGCGAATTCAATTTAAATTGTTTTTATTTTTCAATATGATCTCCCCTAACATCAATGCATTTGTTACATCTTGAGATAAGCTTTTTTAAACCCTCAAAATAATAAATTTCCTCTTTCTCTGCAAAATACCGACTTGAGTTCTTCATCATCCGAAAATCTTTTTCCACGAAGACATTTTTTCAAATCCGGAAACAGGAAATAATCACTAGGGGCAAGGTCTGGACTATAGGGTGGGTGTTGGATTTCTTCGAAACCACAATCTCGTGCAGCAGCCTTGGAAGCTCGCGCCGTGTGAACAGGAGCGTTGTCATGAAGAAGCAACACACCCGCTGCGAGTTTACCCCGTCTTTTCTTTTTAATTTCCTCCCGCAAATTATGCAAAGTGGAAGCGTAGGATGTGGCGTTGATGGTTTCACCTTTTTTTTTGTACTCAATGAGCAAGATTCCCTTTGAGTCCCAAAAAACTGTGGCCATGAGCTTTCGGGCAGACGGAGTGACTTTGAACTTCTTCGGGGGGTCTGTTCCTTTTTTATGCCACTGCATGGACTCTTGTTTGCTTTCAGGGTCATAGTGGTGGACCCATGTTTCGTCCCCAGTAACAATTCGATCCATAACACCGTCCGCGTTCTCACTACACATCTCCAAAAGCTCTCTACAGCATGCGATTCTCACTTTTTATCTGAGGCGCTGTGAGCATTCGTGGCACCCACCTTGCACTGACCTTTGAAAGGTTAAGATGGTCATGAAGAATGGTGTGAATGGTACCAATTGAAAGCTTGGTGATCTCTGCCATCATTTTCACCTTTATTCGGGCATCCTCAAGAACAAGTTTTTCGACTTCTTTGATGCTTTCTCCCGTACAAGCAGTAGCCGGTTCGCCGGAGCGGGGGTCGTCCTCAATGCTCTCTCTGCCTCTCTTGAACTCACTTGACCACTTTTGCACAGTTGATAATGAAGGTGCGTAACCCTGGTAAACAGCCACCATCTCTTCATGAATAGTTTTTTGACTTTTTCCTTGCTTAGTGAGAAATTTAATTACAGCGCGATGCTCAATTTTCACCATCATCGCCTCAGTTGCCATTATGATTCTGTTTAACTAGAGATAAAACGCGAATTAATAATCACATTTATATTAAATTTTACAAGAATGCACTAAAATAATAGTGTTACTTGACAAATAAGTCAATTTATATATGCAACCACAGCTTCACCCCGATACCGAGAATATCTTGAACGCCCCTCGTATATACGCTAACTACATAGGGAATATAAGACTGTGCTTTCACATATTATTTGCTTCGCTCGCGATGAATCTTTGCAAAGAATGTTCAGAAATGTCGAAATTGAACATCATATTATTCCAAAATAAATTAAATTAGAGCACCAACCAACAGATGAACTACCATTAAACGTATTAAACGTATTAGATGTATCTGTGTAACCAAGTTTTTATGATGAACATTTAAGCGGAGTTGGGTGGTTTTTTTGTGACAATTGCTAGATGGGTGCAAGAAAAACAGCCATTAATAGCATAATTTATTGGGAAATCACCAACAGAGTGCAAGTGAACGCTGCCAAAACACAATGATGTGTGCTACTATTAAAGCGATATTAAACACCATTCTCGGTATGTGTGTCAATGGAAACCTATTTCTACGAATAAATAGAACATTCAGAGATGATGGGTAGTTACCGATTTACTTTTAGTTTTGATGAACGAAACAATCGTTTGGGGTCGGAAATGAGTTTGTGGTTCATTCGGTTTAAATAGTTGAGTTAGAGTGTTTGGGAAAGTACAGAGAAATTTATTTGGGCAAACTGGTAGTAGAAGAACCCTGCGTCGGAACGCGACTTTAAGTAAGTACACCAGTTATACCAGGATGGTGAAGATGAGGGGTTCTTTTTGGGTAAAAAAGGTACAGATTGGGAGAGACATTTCAAAAGTTCGGTATAAAAGCATTGCTAACCGTAAAGTTAGGATTATCGTAGAGTTAAAATTGAACGCCATACTGAGGAGGATGTTCAGTTTTGGCGTAGTTTGCTCTATAGAAAAAAACAAATATATAGGTTGCGCTTGGAAATAGGAATTCTAGCGCAGAGAAATTCAATGAATGCAGTGGACGATTTTTTAAAACGGTCTAGACTCGAGACGAGAGTGTATAGCTAGAAGAACACCACGGCCATATAAATTTTCGTCTTTATCTAGACCATCGTCACGGTGTAAATCGAAGTCTTGGGAAAATAATTAATTATTCTTAATATTTAGGGTGAGATTGGTTTCGAAGGGCAGTATTTGCGAATTAAGATATATAGTCTATCAGAAGTTTTAGTTCGTAATCGTCTTACGTTTTGATAATAAAGGAACAAGAATACAACAAGGTGGCACAGGAGACATTACCTCGGTGTTCGAGGGTGTCCATTGTTTGAGTGATATTGGTATCACCTATGAGTTTTGTCGCACGGTTTTGAATCCGGTCTAACAGATGCAGAGATGTTTTGGGCGCACCCAACCAGATGTGGGCATTGTACTCCAATCTCGGGCGTATAAACGCCTTATATATTGAGACCAGATCAGAGGGTGTGAAATATTTCTTACGTCGCTTAAGGAAACCTAGACATTCCTAGACCGAGAATGGAAAGTTTTTCGGTTTCAATGATCCAAGTGACATTCATGGATAATGGCTGGGCATTTAAATTTCGCTTTGACGACAGCAGACAGCATTGTGTTTTGGAAGCATTAAATTCCACTCTGTTGATATTTCCCCAATTGGTTATGCTGCTAATATCGGAATTTAATGAGCTTAACGTACGCTGCCGTTCCCGTTCTACAGGCGAAGAGTAGGGACGTGATTCCGGGAACGAATATAAAAAGCAGAGAGTACTGTCGCCAGCAAAGGAATTGTACATATATTGGATTAGAAGTAGCAGACAAGAGATCATTGATGAAAATTAAGAAGAGTATCGGAGACAGAACGGAGCCCTGGGGCACACCAGCAATTGCTTTGTGAACATCAGACTGGAAACCATCCAAGACAACTTGAATTGAGCGTTCCGAAAGGTAATTTCTAATCCATTGAAGAAGAGAGTCGCCGATCCCAAAAGCACGCATTTTCGACAAAAGAGCCTGAATCTAAGGGTTCATTGGATACTATTTGTTGAATATATTTTAAGTTTAGAGTTCCTGAATAGAAATTATTTGTATTAGCAATAGAGGATAGTTCATTGTACGAATACATTGCGGTAATCCCTAAATCCTTTGATATAGTTTTATAGCATATTTAATCCTGTCTTTATTTCGATTAAGTCGTCGTGATCAGGTGTATCCGTGATAATTTTAAGAGCTGACCCTAGAAAGTTAATGATTGTCTAGTTCTAAAGGTATGAGGAAGTAACTGCGACTTAGGTGTCTCTATTTTGCTTATTAAGACTTGTTCAGCCGAGTTTTGTTGTAAATTATACGCGGATCGTACTATTTTCTCATATGATGTTAATATTTTTGAAAGGTTTGCTACATGGTATATGAATGTGGTTTCCTGATATAGGTACGTATACCGGGTCTGTTTCTATCAATACATACTTTTTCTCGCCCTCGATTGACGAACACGTCCTCGGGCATAGATTAACTATACTTAGATATCAAACTTTCCAGATACTAGAAAATTAAAACCGGTTTTCTACTGATCGCCCCTATCCGTGTGAACCTGTCCGTGAATACGTGAGAATTATCAAAAGTGTCAAAATTCGAAAAGTTTTAGGAGTGACGTCACCCCGGTGAATTTCGATTTTGACATTTCTCATGTTTACAAATCTAATTTCGTGTAAGTTGCAAAAAAAAAATTAATGTTGGACAATAATTTTCTTTATTATATTTTTTAGGACAACAAAAGAAGAAAAATCAAGACATCTGGGGCAAGAAGAAATAATCTCCTACAGAATACTGCTACCACCAACAGATTACTTTGGATTGGGTGTGGCAAAAGCAGTTGAAAAGTTTGTTTACATTTTCTTGTGAGCAAGTTTTAATTTCAAAATAATTTATTTTACTTCTTTTTCACAGTAAGAATAATGAATCCAAATGCACCATTCAAGAGCTTGAAGAAATATGGATAAGTGATGCTAACTAATTACATGTAAGTAAAAAATATGTATTTAGTTTATTTAATGTCTTTTTCTTTGCAGATTCAACATTTGGAGTGCAATGGTTACAGCAAAACCATTCCCAGAGTGGAACCATCGTCTGCTGTCCAAATATATGTGAGTAAAATGTACACGTTTTAGTTTAGCTATATATTTAATGCCTTTTTCTTTGCAGATTCAACATTTGGAGTGCAATGGTTCGAACAAAAGCGTTTCAAGAGTGGAACCACCGAATGCTGACTAAAGCCAACTGAGTAAAAAGTATGCATTTTAGCTAAGCCACACATTTAGTGCCTTTTTCTTTGCAGATTCAACATTTGGAGTGCAATGGTTCCAGCAAAAGCGTTCCCAGGGTGGAACCATCGTGTGCTCTCCAAATATATGTGAGTAAAAAGTATACATTTCAGTTTAGCCACACATTTAATGCCCTTTTCTTAGCAGATGCAACATTTGGAGTACAACAGTTCCGACAAAAGCGTTTCAAGAGCGGAACTATCGAGTGCTTACTAATGATGTCATTAGTGAGTAAAAGGTTTACGTTTTGGTTGAGCCATATAAACTATATAACTAATATAATTATTTAAAGCCTTTTTGTTGATTTGCTGAAAAATAATAGAGCTGGAGATACCCAAACGCACTCAAATAGCTGCACCACGTTACCTCCCTTGGTTTATCAGCCCTGAATCTCTGATACTGACTCTAGCCTTCTATAAAAAGACAAGTATAACCTGCATAACTTACCGTCAGTTGTTTTCAAGTATTTCATTAGACCTGAAATCGGAGGGATGGAATTTCATATTCACAGATGGATCTAAGACCACGGATAACAGTAACTTTCGAAGATGGTTCCATTATCTGCATTGGAAACCTTTCAAAATTTGTATCAATTTTCACGGCAGAAGCTCTTGCTATTCTCCAGGCTATAAAGTTAGTTACAAACCGTATTGGGAAACACATCATATGTTGCGATAGTATATCTGTCCTTAACTCCATCAAAAACCCCAACAATGACACCGTACTCATCAGAAATCAGGTACCAACTCATAAAATCTCCAAGTAAATTGAAATTGATGTGGACTCCTGGGCACGTTGGTATCTGGGGAAACGAAAACGCAGACTCCGCAGTTGATTCGGCCAAAAGAGCCCCAGTGTATACATTTAACGCTTTTACTGAACAAGATCTGACTAAACTCGTTTTATCAGCAACAAGGATCAAAACTGGAAATGAATGGAGCTTGTACCACCACCACTATAAAAAAGTTAACCCTATAAAGCACAGCCCTATATACCCCACTAACAGCCCTAAACACAAAATCTCAAATTTTGTGTGCTTAAGACTTGGACACACTTCAGCAACCTATCAGCATCTTCTTGTGAAAAACAGTCTTCCACTCTGCCCTTCCTGTCACACCACATTAGACTTAACACACATGTTAGAAAACTGCTCTCTAACAAAACCAATTATAAGCACTACATTTAAAAATAATTCGATTTACGATATACTAAAAAACCCTAGCTTTACCAATATTGAGAATATCTCCAATTTTCTAACAAAAACAAACATTATAATATAATTTCATTTCTTTTAGAGCCAAAAGTCTCCGCAGCTAGGCTCATTAATTTTAATATTACCATGTACGAGATGGAGTGCAAAGTGACCTCCTTGACTGCTAGAATGCGCTGCTACTGCAAAAAAGGTTATGGTGCCTTGAAGACCGTTCATATTTAGGCAGACATGCCAAACTTCAGTGCGATACTGTCTTTAGTTTTGTTTTGACAGCTGATTGTTGTTGACGTGTTTGGCATCATGTTAAGTATGGACAAAAACGATTTTCGTTCTTTCATAAAACATTATTTTTTGAGAGGCAAAACGGCGAAGGAAATATGAGAAAAGTTGGATAAATATTGTATTATGGGGCTAATGCTCCGTCAGATTACACCGTCAAATATTGGTTTCGAGAGTTTCGTGGTGGCCGCAACTCCACTACCGATCAGGTCTGCAGCGGCAGGCCCTCCAATGCGGTTACAGAGGACAATGTCAAAAAAATACATGAAATGGTGTTGGCTGACCAGTAAGTGAAGGTGCGCGAGCTAGCAGATACCACAAAGATTAGTACTGAGCGCACACGCTCATTTAAAAAAAATTTTTTTTTAATTCCCAAGGAGGCCACTTTTCACTCCATCTAGTAATTTTATTTACTTGTTAATAAATAATAATAATAAAAATACTTGCGCAAAAATTGACAGCAGTTTTTGTTTGTAGATGCCTTACAGAAGAAACTTGTTCCTGAAAGAGAGATCGCTAACGTCACTATTGCAAAGTTGATAAGAGGCGATTGATCACATATGACAAAAAAGAAAATTCGAGGTCCAAGGTGGATGAAGATGCACAAACGTTGTCAAAGCCTGCAGACGTTTTTTTCGGATTCCTTTTCATCAAGGCTGTTTTCGATTCAGAATACAGGGTACCTGTTGTGTAACATAAATAATCCCGTTACTATACCGTATATTTTTCAGCAGATTATTTGCTTGCCGTACCACCACCTTATTTAGTTCGGTAGATTGTTTACTGTCTTCCTTGTTTAACAAATGTTAACTGAGAATCAATATTGTTAATTTATCACTCAAACAACGGAATGAGATCTAAACACTGCCATGATGTAATCCCATTCCCAGATTCAGAATTGTTATAATTAATGTGCGAAAAGTTATTCCACATAATTTGGTATTTCTGACCTCTAGGCGGAGCATTCTAAATTGAGAATATTATATTTTGTCAAGGAATCCATACTATGGAGCCGTCAGTACACCGATGCGACCGAAAAAAATAGTTAGGTTAATTTTTTAAAATACTTTTATCAAAATGAATAAAAAAATATTTGAATTGAAAGATTATCTCATTTGCATAAAAAAGAGTGTTTTATTTTTTTTTCTAAGCCAAGCCGTATTATGTGTAATATACGAGGGCGTGACTTTTTGAATTTCTGACCTCTTTACTGAAACAGCAACACTGCTCCTGTCAACAGGCATCTGTCAGTTGACTCCTGTCAAAATTTAAACTTGCTGCGTCAGTTAGTTTGTGTTTGACAGTTATTTTTATCAGACTACTCACTAATTTGAGGAGAAAATGGAAAAAAGTGAATTTCGTGTGCTTATTAAGCATTATTTCTTGCGAAAAAAAACCATTACCGAGACCAAGGCTAAGCTTGATAAATACTATGGGGACTCTGCACCATCGATTTCAATGGTAAAAAAGTAGTTTACTGAATTTCGTTGTGGCCGTACAAGCACTGAAGATGCCGAACCTCCTGGACGCCCAGTTGAGGTCTCTACACCCGAAACAATCGAAAAAATTCACGATATGGTGTTGGCCGACCGAAGATTGAAAGTGCGAGAGATTGTGGAAGCCGTAGGGATCTCGCATGGCTCAGTGGTTTCAATTTTGAATGATCACTTGGGCATGAGAAAGCTTTCCGCAAGATGGGTGCCGCGTTTGCTCACAGTCGACCACAAACGCAATCGTGTAACAACTTCACAGGAAGGTTTGGCGTTGTTTAATCGCAATATGGAGGAGTTTTTGCGCCGTTTTGTAACCGTGGACGAAACATGGATCCATCACAACACACCAGAGAACAAACAACAGTCAAAACAGTGGGTTTCTAAGGGTGAATCGGCACCAAAGAAGGCCAAGGTGGGTTTGTCAGCCAATAAAGTTATGGCGACTGTTTTTTGGGATGCACGCGGCGGGATAATCCACATTGACTACCTTCAAAAGGGAAGAACAATCAATGGGGAATATTATGCCAACTTATTGGACCGATTCAATGACGATTTGAAAAAAAAACGACCTCATTTGGCCAAGAAAAAGTTCTTTTCCACCAAGACAATGCAAGGGTGCACACATGTGCAGTTGCCATGGCAAAAATCCATGAATTGGGCTATGAATTGCTCCCTCATCCAGATTTGGCTCCGAGCGACTACTTCTTGTTCCCAAACCTGAAGAAATGGCTTGGTGGAAAAAGATTTGACTCCAATGATGAAGTCATCTCGCAAACAAAGGCCTATTTTGAGGACCTCGACAAATCATTTTTTTTGGAAGGGATAAAAAAATTGGAGAAGCGTTGGACAAAGTGTATAGAGCTCAAGGGAGACTACGTTGAAAAATAAAATTATTTTTTTATCAAAAAATCTGTGTTTTAATCCAAAAGGCGGAGGGCGGACTTATTGACCCGCCCTCGTATGTACATATGTATGCGAGTATATAGCCGATAAAGCTACATTCCTATTCTATAGATAACACTACACAACACAAATAAAAAAACGGTGAAAATTCTGAATGATTTATATTCTTTTATGAGAAAAACTTTTGAGTGAATATTGCCATGAATTTGACGTAACAAATCACTCAAAAACGCTTCAGAAGTTCACGTCTTTTTTTTTGCTCTGGTGGGGATGTTCAAAATTCAGGATCTGTGCTTCTAAGCTGTTCAACAGGTAGTGGTTAACAAAACATCATCGCATGTATACACAATTTAGTCTAAATGATTGCAGTTCGAAATAGGATTCTTAGGTCCTTTTTTAATTCTATTCTGAAACTATCCTCTTTTGTGCACTTGAAACAAAAAAAGAGGTTTTTTCATATATTCTATTATCGTCACTTTTCCACCACGTTAAATTAAATATTCACCAGCGTAAAATTTTTCCTTTTATTTTTGCGTTTTAGCCATTCTGACAGGTTATAGAAATGGAGAATGTTTTGGTGATTCACTTACAGAGTGCTTGTGCAAAAATTAAGGGTTTACAAAAGTATAAGTAGAGTTTGATAACTAGGTATAGTTAGTCTATGGTTTGCTATCAAAGTTAGTTGCTCAAGGACATATTAAAAATGTATGAGAGCTGTGAATACTTTACAGCCGAACGAGAGAGCTGTCACATTAGAGGCATGAGAAAGAGTCAACTTGGTAATTGCACGAGCTTTACGGAATGAAAGTTTAACACAGCATAGAGAAAAGAGTCATCGTGTAATAGTCGACTAAGAATTTAAAGTAAATATTCAATTATGACGTATATGACATGCGAAAATGTTACCTGCATTTGCAGGCCAATTTGTCGTTCAGTATGTTAGGCATTATTGAAATTATACGAATAAAAAACAAACAAAACAACCATTTTTAGTCATTGTCGAACTGAATGTCTGCATCCATTAATGCTGTGTATAGTTTTTGGTCCCCCTAAACCCTTCCTGACGATGAAAACGATGAATGGCTCTGCTCCGTATACACTGCACTATCTTCCTACTAGTCAACAGCTGAGTTTCTCCTTCTATGTAGATAGGTGATGCGGCTACAAGGCAATGTTAGCAGATGAGGAGTATATATTCTCCTTCTTTCCTTTTGTGAAATTGAGACAATTTTATTGATTACAGAGTCCAATACGTCTTCTTTGGTTGCTCTTCTTGATGTTTCTCTTTTAAAAGTGCCTGAATTGGCACTGAACCCAGGAGACGGGGCTGCTACCGCTATAGGGCCCGGCTCATAGAATCCGTTGCGTCCGTTACGATGCCGGATAGGTTGACGTTGACGTATTTTACGGAATTGACAGTCCCATAGAATCCGTGACATACGTTGGCATAATAACAAACGAAACGAAACAAAATAATTGAAATGTCAATTAATCTCAATGTTTTCTTTTCAAGCTACGACAATTTCTCTTCATTCTCTCAATGTATCCGCCAATGAAAGTGCTTACTCTCAATTTGTTAATACGTGAACCTCAATATGTGAATGTATGGTTCTCAATGTGTGAATGTGTGAACTGCCAACCGATTGAAAAGTAGAAAATAAATCTACTTTATCCGTCCGCTCCGTCATATCCTTTGTTTATGGGCCTGATTCCATAAAAAAGTATATATTCTATCCAGATAACGTCGACGCAAGCCATGTATTTTTTTAAAGATCTAATCTTTTATACTCTGCACTCTTATAATTCCATAAACACTGTAATCGCCGATAATTATTTATGAATTTAATAATTTCATCAATTCCCGGGAAAAAACACAAATTTCAAACTAAAAACGAAAGCCCATAAAATGATATCTATAGAATGCTATGTGCTTATTAATATGCAGGGTGTATACCACTACGGCTAATTCGTCAACGATAATTCGGGAAGTGGTATATTCTATGAAAAAAATTGTTCTACAGTAAGGGTCTATCTCCAATATTGACAGCATTTATCGAGGATTTAAAAAAGGCGTACTTTGGTGTACCCTGACCCATGTGAACGGAAATTGCTCTGTTAGTGCTGATGGTAGAAAGTTCATGTAGGACTTTATTTTTAGAAAAAACACTAGCCTTTGTAATGGCGTTTAAATAAAGTTGATAACATGTTTAAGTCTTTAGATATCTAATTTTTAAGCCTGTTCCATTTTCATGGGCCATGTTAATTTTTGATTTTCAGGTCACTTTTATCCAGATAATGCCTAAAACCCATAAAACAAAAACTCAGCAGGAAGATAATTTCGGGAGATAGGATGGCTTAGTTTAAAACCTCTGTATCCCTGAAGGTATGGGTGTACAGTTTCGTCTCCTCCACCTAGTTATACGTTATTTTCTTAAAATAATGCGAATATTCTGTAAACTATGCATAATGCATGGAAGTGTGTATATATAATATATGAATATATGTATATAATGTAAATACAATGTGTATTTATGTATGAAAACCAACAAACACGTTCAAAATAATCCAGTTTTGTTTGCCTAGTAGTCAAAGTAACTATGGTTGCCAGTGTTTGTTTTATCAATATTGTACATAATAAACAGTATGTACTTCGATTTTATATTCAAAAGTAGAAAAATGTCGCTCGTATATATTACCGCTCACGATGAGAATATTTGTAACATTGAAAATATAAGAGTTGGAAGATTGTATCACAAGTTACCGAAGTATAATTCTGTTTATAGAAAAAAAATTAAGGATGACTCTATTAATCAAATTGAACACCAAGCTTCAAAAAAAAATTTGCGCAAAACTATGGGTTACGCTGAAACAACATCAGGTCTTTGCAATGCCGCTAATTATCTAAAGAAAAGCGATGGCGTTATGTTCCGCAAGCTAAGTGATCATGTTTGCCCTCCTAGTAGAGAACTTCCAGCAGTTCCTAAAAAGGCCGATATTGTCAAGAAAGAAAGGCACAAAAAGATAAATTTTATTGTGGATAATGTCAAAAAATTTAAAATGGCAGTGCCAATAAAATGTGCGTACAGATATGTAGATACAAAAGGAGGAGAAAAACATAATTTGCAGGGATCTGGTTTAATGCCTGAGCACGTATTCTCTAAGAAATTCGGAAAACCTCCGGCCTACCTGAAAACTTTACAAAGAAAAATTCAAGCTTCAAGCAGTAACAGTCCGTTGAAAGAAGAAGAAAATACTCAGTCGATAAGAGAATTAAGTGATTCAGAACGAAATACGATTTTAATGGTTAGTCGGAAAGGCATAAATCCTGTCATCAAGTAAATTGTATCATGCTTTATTTTTAGGGTTTGAGAGCTAATTACTCACAGCTACATAAAACGTTTCAGTTGTTGCCAATTTTCACCGACACGATACCGAAGAAACAACAAAAGCGAAAGCTTGAACAGGAACTCAAGCGATTAGAGCAAGATATACATTTAATAGAGTCAAATCCTGTTATTTTTATATGTGATGATTAAAATACTGTTTTATTTTAATTTTTTTTTTTGATAATATAGTAACATTTTGGCTTATTGGATTCAACATAAAATTAGTGCAGTTAACGGAGATACACCAATTGCTCTCAAAAATCAAGTACCATTTATTTAGTTTCTCTAAAAATTGAATACTTCCGGATGAATACACTTCTTTTAAATTGTTATTTTAGTTTTACAGAATTTAAAAGAAATTTGTGTAAAGCTCATATATTTCATTAAATGTATTTTGATATATATAATTAGAATTCGTTATTTGTACTAACATATTCGTGTATAATATAACCAGCAGCATAATATTCTAATACATTATTGTTTATTTTTAAAATTCGTAATATGTTCATTTATTAAAAAAATTGTAAAGCTACAAAACTGCGACTTTCCTTTTGTCACTAGTTTTGTTCGATATTTGGCCAAGAGTGCCAAATACCCATTTATTGTTTATAGTCAGCCTGTAGTACGCCAGCACACTGCTTTTTGTGCACTCCGATACTGCATTATGCTCACAGATATGAACTGGTGGTAAGAAGAGATTTAAGTAAGAAATTGATGCAACGCGTTTTTCACTAAAACTTGTTTGATACATTTTTGTTGAAATAAAAATAAACAACCCTATTTGCAAGATAAGAGTTTATTTGTTTTTATTTTATTATATGACGGGTGTGAGGCAAGTGCATTATTTCGAGAATAATAATAACTTATGCCACATTTACATTGCACCAACAATAAGTATTTTCGGCGCCCTGTTTTCGGAAAACACATTGGTCCCTTACATAGCCATTTTGAAGTTTTCATCTCCTCGTGGAAATCAAAAACAAAAAATGCCCCTAAAAGATGTATCTTTTTCGGCATCGGTATCAGTGCTTATTTCCAATCTACGTGTAAACTGAACTAACAACTTAACGTATACGCGTTTACTTAATGCAACATATTTATTGGAGTTAACGCAGTGATAACTTGTAGGGGGACTCCAAAAGATGGGTCACTTTCTGAACAAATAAAATACTAGTGCTGCTGAATTGTCCGAATGTTAATAGTTAACGCCAATAGCCATTTTTCTGGGTTCTGAAAATTATGCGCTGATACCGACGTCAAAAAAAAAAACACCTAACGTATAGTCAGTTGTATGAAATGACGTTTCGAGTTTGACGATATGTGGCTCCAACCATTTGTCGCTAGGGGAAGCTACTCCTTTGGGGTGCATTAGCAGTTTTCTCAACACTCTCCTTCGGTAGTTTCTCCCGTGGACTGCCATCTTCTGAAGCTTTTCCATCGGACCTTCTGTAGACACTACTTTGCTTGGTTTGTACTAATCCAATTCGCACTTGACCATCCTTTGACCGTTTGACTTGAACTACTCATCCTTTAGGATGACTGACTGGGACTATTCGGACCTACCAGGGGAGAACGAAATCATCAACTTCCAGATGTTTCCCGGAAGTGAACCACTTCCCGCGTCTGGTGAGCGCGGGCAAGTATTCTGCCACCCGCCTTTGTACTATGACGTCGTCGTTCAACACCACCGGAGGTTTTGATCCATCAGCCGAACCCAATAAAAAGTAGTTTGGTGTAAGAGCTTCCGGGTTTTAACATCAATAGGTATGTAAGTTAAGGGCCGAGAGTTCGTCATTCGGATTCCTTGTCGGTGCGACAGCATAAGGGGCAGTTTTTATTTAGCATAATTATCTCTTGCAGCTGTTCCCCATATGCAAAGAACCAGATAGTATAAGTTCCATTTAGGGTCCGTTGTGGTAAAGGCTTGTTCTGGTTTATCCCTCTGGATCATTTTGGACGCTTCTCGCAATTCTTCGCGCCATGACAATTTGTGCCCTTACCGCCATGAAGCTCAATGGGGCTGCCCGGTCGTGCAAAGATTTCAGTTGTAATTGAAATAAAACACGACTTACACGTATGGTGGTTGACAGAGAAAGAACGAAAAATGTATTCACATCATTGACATTCATTGACATGCTCGATGAGTGCACTTAGTGCAACATCCTCCCTGAATATATTTTTCTGAATTCTTCTCTTTTTTTTTGTATTTAATCTGTGTGTGGACAATTATTGAGAAAACCACACAAAAAACCCATTTTATTTTTCAAATTTGTAACAATTTAAATTTACAACAATTTTTTGCGTCTACAAAAACTAAAGGCCTAAAAGGTAACAATTAATTTACTTATTCCTCAATTGCACCGTCTGTTGCTTTCTCCTTCGCCAAGAAATTGCTCCACCTTGCATTATGAAGACGTACCCGGTGGCGAATTGCGATTATTCAGATCGTTCGCCCAGTCTGAATCACTGAAGCCGACTAAATCAACGGATGGCTTTGTGTAAGTGATTCCCCTGTCTGTTGTGCTCTTCAAATATCGAAATGCATGCTTCAACGCGATCCAATGAGCTTTGCCAGGTTTTTCAGTGTATCTGCTGAGTAAATTAATAGCATAATTAATGTCTGGTCGAGTTACCTGAGCAGCAAATTGTAAGTACGGATGATTTCTCATCTCGTATCGCTCTTCATCGGTTTTAGGACACATCTCTTCACTTTTGATTTAGATCCAAAGGTGTGACTACTGCACTACTCATACCAAAGCGCTCAATGATTTCACTGATATACTGCGACTGATCGATGGTAATACACTGATTTGATTTGTTGCGACTCACTCTAATTCCGAGAATTGACGACGTTTCTCCGAGATCTTTCATTTTGAAATGCTTGTTCAGCTCGATTTTTAATCGCTTTTCTTGCTCCGAGTTATTCGACAAAATCAACAGATCATCGGCGTATACCGCAACGATGAGCACGTAGCCGTCCGCCATCAAATAAAATATACACTGGTCGACTTGTGAACGCTTAAGTCCAAACTTCAGATAGTGCAACATTCCATAATCGGCTAGATTGTTTTACGCCATAAATTGACTTCAACAGTCGACAATATCGATTCGAATCGTCATCGAACAGTGCCGGTTGGAGTATGTAGATCTCAGTGTCTAATTTACCATGCAAAAAGCAGTCACCACATCCATTTGTGTGACTTTCAAATCAAATTGTACTGCCACTGCCAGCAAAAACCAGATTGACGTGTACCGAACTACAGGTGAAAACGTTTCGTTGTAGTCTATACCAGCGACTTATGTACAACCTTTTGCTACAAGTCTGGCTTTTTATCTTGCAACACTTCCATCGTTGTTGCGTTTGGTTTTAAACACCCACTTACATTTTACAGGTTTCTTTCCATTTTGCAAATCGGCTTTTTCCCAAATTTGATTTTCCGCAAGTGAGTCCATTTCTTCACGATTTGCCCTTTTCCAATGTTCACTGTACTTGCTCGACAAAGCTTGTTTAACAGTCGTTGGATCACTTTCATTTACAAGAACACAGAAATTATTCGGCTTTAGCTTGTCTGCATTCCGATTTGACGGCTGTCACTGAACAGTTTCTTAATTTAAAACCGTTCGTTCATCGGGAGTCAGTGTCTGTTGTTCCGGATCGAATACACTACTTTTCAGAAGCATCTAATTTTGGTTGTTCACCAACAACAGTCTGAAATGATGCAGTGCTTGAAGAATCACTCAATTCATATTCCTCCCTTGATTCGAAATCACTGCTTTCGCGTTCCACATGTAACTGTACAACACATTAATTAGTATTATTTGATTCGAAATCAATTACGTGTTCGACCGCTTCACTTTCGATGAATGTCACATCTCGGCTCACGATGACTTTTTTGATGGATTGTTGTACAATTCATATGCCTTTTAATCGCTTGCATATCCAATGAAAATGCACTTAATGGCTTTATCATCTAGTTTTTTTCATCCCAAATTTGGAACATGTGCAAATGCTTTCCATCCAAATACTTTCAAAAGGTTCAAGTTAGGTGTTTTTTCGCTCCACGCTCCATCTGGACTGATTTTACCACCTCGACATGGCACGCTATTAGTGACTTTTACTGCTGCCATCAAGGCTTCCGCCCAGAAACCCTTTGGTAGTGACGAATCGATCAACATACACCTTATTCGATCAAGTAGCGTACGATTCATTCGCTCAGCAGTGTCATTTTGTTGTGGCGTATATGCTGCTGATGTTGGATGCACTATTCCTTTCTTTGTACAAAAGTCTTTCAATGTTTTGTTCACAAAATTGTTAGTCTTTGGCCGGTTTGATTTTCTGCAATTTGCACAAATTTAACAAAAGAATCAAACACTTGGTTTTTGCTTTTCAATGCATACACAAACACTTTTCTTATAAAATCGTCTATAAAACTTATGAAGTAGCCACAACCACCTATCCAATTCACAAACGTCTGAGTGCACTAATTCCAACACACTGTTTGCTCTTGCACCTTCTTTCGGAAGAGGTAGAGGATGCCACCTCGCTATTTGTTTTTGAAACTTTCACGTTTTCGATCAAAAACGATTCATTTTGAATTGGTACATCAAGTTTAACCATATTGTCAATTAAATTGCCAGTCGCAAATAATTCAGAGATGATGGATAGTTATCCGATTTACTTTTAATTTTGACGAACTGAAAGAATCGCTTGGGATCGGAGATGAGTGTGTGTTCCATTCGGTCCAAAATAGTTGAGTTAGAGAAATTTATTTGGACAGAATGATAGTAGAAGAAATCGGCGTCAGAATGCGATTTTCTGTCAGTATACA
This sequence comes from Volucella zonaria, assembly GCA_963966105.1. Classification (NCBI taxonomy): domain Eukaryota; kingdom Metazoa; phylum Arthropoda; class Insecta; order Diptera; family Syrphidae; genus Volucella; species Volucella zonaria. The sequence continues at coordinate 7,439,572 of OZ014534.1, read as the reverse complement.
AGAGACACCCACCGAAACCATCATGTGTCGTTTTTCTGCTGAAATGGCCGACCTCCGTGACAATCTCATTCAAGAGATTTTACGTATCGAGAAGAACTGGTCGGTATAATTCCAGAAGCTTGAACAAAGTACTAGCGACCTCCAAAAACGTATGGAAAAATTAGAAGCCCAACCATCCGAAGCACCCAATTCTCACGATGAATTAGAAGACCTAAGAAAAAGATGCGACGCCTTGGAGAGAAGTGAAATAGCTGCTGACGCTATAGTTTTCGGTATTCCACAGCTGGCTGACGAAAACCCAAAGTTTATTTTCCATCATCTGTGCCGATCCGTGCAGCATAAGCCTCCAACGCTAAACTGTTTTCCGCACTCAGCGAAGAGAAAATACGAATGACCCTCCTAACATACTTAAATTCAACTCTACCCATGAGAGAAATTTACTGCTGAGGGCAATTGCTGAGTTTCGGAAAAAAGAAGGAAGGTAACTGTGCTTTATGACGTAGGTCTGGAATCGTCGACACCGATCTATGTTAACGAAAGCCTAACTGAGAGAAACCGCTCTCTACTACAACAAGCAACACGACTTAAACACCGCAAGCAGCTTTTCTCCGCCTCCACGAGAAATGGCAACGTCCTAGTGAGAAAGGACAAGAATGGAAGAAGCATCATATTCAACGACGAAAACGCTCTCACCACCATCGCCGCGCGACATCAAGCAGCGACTAGTTCAGCAAGCGCACAGCACGAGCGGTAAAGGAAGATGTCATCAATAATGAAGCTAATACAAAAACAATGTAATGCAATTTCTTCTCTTTTCGTTTTTTCTTTGTGCAAAACACTTTGTTCTTTCTTTTCTTCAGCATGCATTATCCCTTCTTTCTCTTTCCTTCTCTCTTCTCTCCTTCTTTCTTCTTTCATTCTTATTTCTTTCCACGTTTATTTCCGACCTCAAATCTATTAAGAATTAGTTTTTTGTTTACATTTCTTTATATACATCGCTAATTTTTTTGAAGGTGTTTGTGTTACTCGTTGCGGCCGTAGTTGTTGTTTTTGCGTTATCCAATATGCATAACAACTTACTGAAATGGGGTAGTTCCATTGACGACGCAAAAGTTTTGATTTATATTCTTTGCAAACAAAAAAAGGGTCTTAACATAATATGTTGCTTAAATGCGCAAAGATTGAAAAACAAAATAGATGAGTTTCGTTATTTGTTCAGTGATAGTATTGTTGATGTTGTTTGTTACCTACTGAAACTTGGTTTGATCCCGAGATGAAGTCTAACCCAGTAAAAGTCGGTAATATGAATCTTATTCGAGGTAACAGGTATCGTAAAAAGTGGCATAAGTTCTACGTTGTTAAAAAATCATGGCCCCTAATATTGCTAACTATATACTGATAAGGGATGCGCTCGAAGAACTTTTCCCTCTACATATATTCAAAAATTGTAGTGTGCGGTGATTTTAACCTTAACTCTTAGATGATGAAAATAGGACACTCAAAGAATTGATTCAATCCCTCGATTTACACTTTTGCAATTGCACCCAACCTACACATTTTGCACCCAACAAAACACCGCCATTAATCGACATTGCGTTAGTGTCTGAACCAAGTTTTTTATTACATTACGATCAGCTTCTTGCCCCAGCTTTCTCGCATCACGATATGCATTTCCTTACTGTAAACGCACATCTAACACCTAAGAACGACGAGTTTTTGGAATTATATGAATATTCTAAAAGCAATTTGGAAGCGCTTTTTAATAATTGCCACAATATAAATTGGCTGCCAATATATGGTATACAACAAATGATACGAGCCTTCAAATTGAGTTTTTCAATAAAAGCATTTCGTCTCTTTTCAAAACCATGTACCAGTGATTAAAAAAAGAATTAAGAGTTGTGGTTTACCTTGGTTAACGCATGAGGTCTTTCAGTTAATGAAAGTCCGGAATGACTTATATTTCAGATGGAGACGCTACAAATGTCTTCCAATTCACAAAGAGTTTAAAGTTGCTCGCAATGCAGTAACTACTCTAATTAGAAGAAACAAGAAGGAATTCTACTTCAACAAGTTTAGCTCAACTAGTTCAAGTTCCGATTTCTGGAAAAAAGTTCACTCACTCGGTTTGTCTGCAGCAAAGCCAGCACTTCCAAACAACATTGATCTGAATGAACTTAATGCTAAATGTGTATCTGCCTGCAAAACTCAGCCCGTCATAGGCTGCCTGCAATTCAATCCAGGAACGAGGGTATATTTTCATTATCCTCCGTCGATGAAGTTGATGTTGGTAGAACAATTTTAAGCATAAAATCAAATGTAGTAGGCTCAGACAACATTGAGCCAAAGTTCGTAAAAACAACCTATATTTTTAATACAATTTTAACTACTTCCAACTTACCCGACTGTTGGAAAACTGCTAAGGTGTTGCTGATGCCAAAGCCTTCGTCGTCTCAAGATAAAACTGAATACCGCCCCATTGCCATACTCCCGTTTCTGAGTAAAGCCTTCGAGACAATTGCAAGCAATCAAATAAAATAATATTTAAACGATAAAAACCTTATCACTAAATTTCAATCGGGATTCCGTGCAAAACACAATTGCACAATAGCTCTGTTCAAAGTTTGCGAAGATTTACGTGCGGGCTTGGACCGTAAAATGCTGGCTCTTATAGTTTTTTTTTGGATTTTTCAAAGGCGTTTGATTGTGTAGACCATCAAATATTAGTTGGAAAACTAGCTCTTTGTGTAACTTAGTAACGTCATACTTATGTCATCGTTCATAGTACGTGTCTCATGAAGATAAACGTTCATCTTGTTTTCTTGTTCCATCTGGTGTGCCCCAAGGATCCGTCCTAGGACCTTTTCTTTTTACGTGCTATATAAATGACTTAGCTGACCGACTTGTAAACTGCGAACGTCACATATATGCGCAGATGATGTGCAGATTTATTCGTTTTTCCCGAAATCTCAAATAAAGCAGGCAGTACAGAACTTAAGCGAGCAACTAACTGAAATTTGTAAATGGGCAATCGAGAATAAACTCAGCCTTAACCCTAAAAAGACTAAAGCCATGGTTGTTAATGTCGGCCGAGATAGACAAATTGTTCCACCACTCTACAGAAATCAAACTCCAATTGAGTATGTAGTTAACTTTAAAAACCTTGGGGCTCATCTGAGCCACAGCTTAAGCTGGAATACTCACATAAATAGAGTGGAATCAAAAATTTACGGAGCTCTGAGAAGGCTTAGCCCAACTTCCAACTACCTACCAACCAAAGTAAAGCTAAAGCTTAAAGTCCTATATACTATCCATTTTGTTGTATGGGTGCGAAATTTTCTCCGATATGGACTATGAGGCAAAAAGAAACCTGAATGTTGCTTTTTTTTTGGTGTTGGGCAATATGACCACATCTCCTCATACAAATAAGATGGTAGGATGCTCATTAGATACTTTTATGAAATATAGTACTGTACTGCCATTACACAAAATTATAACGACAAAAGACACGAAAGATCTGTACGAAAAATTCAATTTACGCGGAATCAAAGAACTCATCAATTAATTGTTCCACGATGCAAATATGTCAATACCTCTCCTCGGTTTGTTAATGCGATTCGCCATTGGAATCTCTTACCCATTGAAATCAAGCGCACGATCAACAGAACCACCTTCAGTAAAAAATTGTTTCAATATTATGGAAATAATTCCTAATGGATTTGCCTTTCCGTCTGCCTATTTTTCTTTCTTTCTTTCCTCTTTCCTTTTTCTTTTTTCTTTTTGCACAAAATTGAAAAATTTTAAAATGTTTAAATTCATTTTGTTTTTTTATCATTCCTATTTTATTTTATTTTGTTACTTAAATTCATATTCTTTTTTAAATGAATGTAATATATATCTACTCGTATACTCACCCTGAAAGTACGTCGTCGATGTGCTCTCCCCTCTAGGCTCGTCGGACCATTGTGTTATATCAGCAAATTTCTCGTACACCGACCACACAGTTAGAGAACAGATTCCCAAAAGAACCGTATGGCAATACGAGAAAGCCAATTGGAGCGGACTTAAAACCTTCTTTAGAAATTTTAACTGGTCATAATGTTTCCTCGATAACGATGTGGATGCCGCTGCTGATGTGATCATAGACACCATTCTCTTTGGAATGAGAAACTTTATCCCCCGTCATATCAAATCAAAAGAAAAAGCATGGTATGACTCGAGCTGTAAAGAGGCTGTCATGGTTAGAGAAATGTTTTTTCGGTCCTTCAAGACCAACACAACAGGGGAAAAAAGAAAAAAGTTTAAACGAGCCAGGAATGACTGCAACGCCTTTCTGAGGCAAAAAATACTACAATGCCCCAAAGGTAGTAAACATTTTTGGTCGTTCGTCAAAAATATTAGAAATTCTGCCTCATCCTCGATCGCAACGCTCATTTATAATGATATTCCAGCAGTCAGCTCTTTGGATAAGGCCAATCTGCTTGCTGCACACATTGCGGTCAGCTCAACACTCCCAGATTGTGCTTTGTCTCCGCCTAAACTTGAGTGCGTTGAGTCTTCAACGGGACAAATCCACTTTCGCACTCATGTAGTAGCAAGAGTTCTTAAAGATCTTAACATTCACAAATCCGCTGGTCTAGCTGGTATATCTCCCCTCCTTCTGAAGAGGTGTTCTTCCTCGCTGGCAAAACCATTGCGTAAGCTTTTTCATCAATTCTATTCTTTAGGACTCTTTTCGAGAAGATGGAAAACAGCATTTGTCTAGCTCGTCCCTAAAAAAAGTGAATCTTCCTCTCTCTCCTCCTACAGGCCCATTGCACTTAAGTCCCTTCTTTACAAGGTCATGAAAACGCTGATAAACCGTCAGCTCATGAAATATCACGAAACACAAAAACTTCTTAATGACCGGCAATACGGTTTTCGTAGCAACAGGTCCACTGGTGATTTGATGGCATGTCTCACCGAAAAGTGGAACCAATCTGTCGAAAGCAAGATAGTTGCACTTGATATTTCTAAGGCATTTGACAGAGTTTGGCATCAGGCTCTCTTGTCGAAAATGCGTGCTCTTGGGATCGATGACTATCTTCTTCAATGAATTAGAAATTACCTTTCGGAACGTTCAATTCAAGTTGTCTTGGACAGTTTCAAATCTGATATTCACAAAATAAATGCTGGCGTGCCCCAGGTCTTCCTTCTGTCACCGACACTCTTTTTAATTTTCATCAACGATCTCTTGTCTGCTACTTCTAATCCAATATATTCCTTTGCTGATGACAGTACTCTCTGCTTTTCATATTCGTTTCCGAACTCACGTCCCTGCTCTTCGGTTGTAGAATGGCAACGCCAGCGCATGCTAAGCTTTTTATTACATTACGATCAGCCCCAGCTTTCTCGCATCACGATATGCATTTCCTTACTGTAAACGCACATCCAAAACCTAAGAACGACGAGTTTTTGGAATTATATGAATATTCTAAAATCAATTTGGAAGCGCTTTTTAATGGTTGCCACAATATAAATTGGCTGCCAATATATGGTATACAACAAATGATTCAATAAAAGCATTTCGTCTCTTTTCAAAACCATGTGCTGGCAACGCCATCGCATGCTAAGCTCATTAAATTCAGATATTAACAGCATGACTAATTGGGGAACCACTAACAGAGTAGAATTTAATGCTTCCAAAACACAATGCTGTTTGCTGTTGTTAAAGCGAAATTTAAACACCCAGCCTTTATCCATGAATGGCACTTGCATCGTCGAAACCGATAAACTTTCCATTCTCGGTATTTGTGTCAATGAAAACTTACGTTGGAATGATCACAATTTCGGTGTCGTCAAAAACGCTGCGAAATATCTAGGCTTCCTCAAGCGATGTAAGAAATATTTCAGCTCCTCTGATCTGGCCTCAATATATAAGGCATTAATCCGCCCAAAAATTGGAGTACAATGCCTACACCTGGTCGGGTGCGCCCAAGACATCTGTGCACCTGCTAGATAGGATCCAAAACCGTGCGATAAAACTCATAGGTGATACCAATCAATTTTTCAATTTAAATGCATTTTTATTTATATACTTAATTTTACATCTTACATGCTAAACAAAAAACGCTTAAAAATTAGCTTAAATAACTTACAAGAAATCTTATACTAACTTAATGGCATCATGCGGGCACTCTAAGTTAAACTTAACACTTAAACTAAGTCTTTCAACGTATATTGCATTATATTTAATTTTATATTTATATGTTACAACTAAAACTAAGAAAATAGATTTTAAGAAAAACTTAGTATATGGACATATTAATTAATTATAAAAACCTAAAACTAAAAACTTACAGACTACTTAAAAATAAATCTTAATCTACTTACATCTAATACGCACATACATATATATATATGTAAGTAGATTATATATATATATATATATACGTAATACATATATACTTAATATATACATATATATGTATAAATTATTTTTTTTTGTCATTTTTTATTTTTATTTATTTTTTTTTGTTTTTATATATTTTTTTTTCTTAAAATCTAACTTAAACCTACTTAAAATTACGTAAGCTGGCCATGGCTAAAAACAAAATTAGGCTGGCCCACTTTACTACATAGGAAGCTACATATTACTTGAGGAATTCGACGACGAACCCTCCCCTCCTTCAACCAACCACCAAAATTGTTGGTGTTGCTGAGCAACATCCCTCGTGTCACGACTCCCCACCGCCCTACTGAACCGGAGACGCTCCGCACTGCCATTTGCGACGTCTCCGTCGTAGTTGAGCGACGTGGAAGATTAGCGGCACCGCCAATCTGTCCTGGATCAGACCTTTGCTATCTAGATAGAGGAACGCTTCTGGAGGAATAAAGCCGCCAAAGCGAACTCTCTGGTCATACATATAATTGGGATAGTAAGCCCCGGAGATCAGGTTGTATAGGTGATACCAATATCAATCAAACAATGGACACCCTCGAACACCGACGTAAGGTCTCGTGTCTCACTCTATTTTATCGCTATTTCCACAAACAGTGCTCCGTAGAAATCGCCAGTAGCACCCGTCTCGCTATGAATGCTCATCAGTATGCCCTCAAGCCCACTTTCGAACGTACTCTAAAATATCGTGATTCGTTCTTAAGCCGTACAACTCGCTTATGGAATGCCCTATCTAGCTCTTTATTTCCTAGTCTTTATAACCTTCAAACATTTAAAACCAACGTTCAAGGGTACCTCTCGTTCTATCCTCCCTGATTTTCCTTAGTGCAAGCATTTTAAGGGTATTGTACACTGATCGTACATGAACAATAAATCCAAATAAAGGAAATTACAAATTACAAATTATTTCTCTTGTTACGAAAGGATAGCAGCTCTTTGTTATACCAGGGTGCTGACGATGAGGGATTCTTTTTGTGTAAAAAAGGTACAGATTGGGAGAGACATTTTAAAATTTCGGTATAAAAGGATGCAAGAGCATCGTTAACCGTAAGGTTAGAATTATCGTAGAGAAAGTTAAAATTGGCCGTATGAGGAGGTTGTTCAATTTGGCGTAGTTAGCCCTATGAAAATTAAAACTGTAAGAATACTCATATGAAACGGGATTTAGACCATTATCATACAACAACGTAAGAGAAAGGAGAGGGTTGTAACCATCCAACTTAGAGAGAAGATTAGTTAACGATAACAACATTTCAGTTAACGTCAACAATATTCCATTATGCGCCCAATGCATCAAAAACATTCCATCATGCGCCCAACGCATGATACAGTTGCCACGAGCAGCAACATCAGCTCCAAGTGTGATCGACTACAACGAATTCTCTTCCCACGGACATCGGCAGCAAGGAGACACCTGAGCTATCAATGCACATCCCCTGCTGACCTGGCATCTGGCTGCATTGGCATGCACCTAGGTTTAAGTTATGAATTCAATTTGTAAATCAGTTCTAAGTGAAGGCATAAGGTTGTTAAAAATAAATTTTTTTTAAATACTTTCAACTTTTAATTGTTTAATTGGCGCCCAACGTGGGGCCCAGGAAAAATCACCGCATAACGGAAATTAAAGTAATAAAATAAGTGAAAAGTCTCTCGCAAAAAACTCACGCATAAGTCGACCTAAAAAGAAGCTCGACGCGAGTATAGTGCGAAGATCATTTAAGTGCGCGTACACGTTTTGATTAGACTTTGAACTGTGTAACCTCCCGTAAAAACGACCTTTACTAAAGCTCGCGCGTGGAGTGTAGTGTGTGGTGAAAATACCTGGGTCCCGAACAAAAAGCAACATCTGTAGATTCTGCTGCCAACGAGGGAGTGTGGAGAAATCCCCCCAGTAACCAGAGGTAAAAAGGAATGAAGCCCCTTCACCAGCGTTGGATCTTCTTAATGTAAGCTAGATTTAAGAAATCTTTTAATTAAAACATGCTAAGAATGTGATAGCATTAAGTAAAAGAAATATTATACATACATATATCCAATCGAAAAAATTTTGAAAAATAATAATTAGAAGTGATAGCATTAAGTAAGAAAAATATTTTGCATATCCCGTTTCCTTTTACAACTCTTTAACATTTTTATATCGCGTCCTAATGTCTAAACGTACTGCCGTAATGCCCGATCCAGTCTTACCCCCGCCGGTGTTAACCACCGAGAATCCGACCCCATCAGTTGCAAATCCGAGTCTAACTGTTAATGCTACTCCAGAATTGGAAGCATTAATCGCAGGTATTGCACGTCGCGTCTGCATTAATGAATGTAAGAACTCAGTTCCTGGCGCAAAAGCGTCGATAGAATTCTTAACATCTATGATCAATTTAAGGCAACACTAAAATACTTTGGTATTTTTAACATTATACGTAATAAGATTATAGGCAATGCGGATGCAGTCCTGGAATCCTACAATACCCCATTAAATTGGGAGTGTATTTCAAAGTGCTTATCGCTTCATTATGCCGATAGACGTGATCTGGGAACTTTGGAGTACCAGATGACGACTCTCGTTCAGGGCAACAACAGAGTAGAGAGTTACTATCAGTCGGTTTACAACCACCTATCGTTAATAATGAACAAAATCTCGAGTATGGATTTACGGTCTGATGCATTACACCACCTAACATCATCATATAGGGATAAGGTTTTGGATACCTTCATTAGAGGTCTCAGAGGTGATCTACCCAGGCTCCTTGGCATAAGGGAACCAGCAGACCTTCCTATGACTCTTAATCTCTGTTTAAAACTCAAGAACCAACAGTTCAGAGCCAATTACGCTCACCATAGTACCGGCCAAGTTAGGAGACCACAACCTCTTCCACCAATTCCTGCACGGAAAGGCCAAGACCAGCACCCGTTCTATCCGTAATTGGCATATGTACCTCAATCGTCACATTCTCCACTTCATCTTCCACAGCGCCCGCATTTTGGACAATTTCCAAACACCCAACGGCAACCGTTTCAACCCAACCAAAGACCAACTCACGCTCCAAACCACCAATTCACCCAACAACCAAATTTCCAAATAAATCCACATCAAGCCTAGAGATATCCTCAACCACCCAACAACTTTTTGCCAAACCAATCTCTTCGAAAGCCTGAACCTATGGATGCTAGCACCATCCGTACGCATAACGCTAACTACATGAACCAACCAGCGATGAAAAATTGGTCACCAGCTCCTAAACGACCTATGGCTTCTTCGCAACAATATCCGAATCCTAACAAACTCCAAAGAAATTTTCATTTAGAAACTTTCAGAATGGATCCTCAGAATCAACCTATGGCCCATTTGCAACAATACCCGAATCCTGACGAGCCCCAAATGAATTTTCATCTGGAAACTTGCGGAATGAACCCCCAGACTAACTTTACGTCTATAGAATCTCAAGAAGTTAGCCACTACAATGCCATGATTTCAGCCATGACAATTCAGATGGGAAGTGATCAAAATTTTAATGAACAGGTAGACCAGCAAGATAACGTACAATCGACAGAAACATTTACTGACTTTGTTGACCTACATTATTTAGGCTAAATCAGTCTGTGGTAACATAGAAATCACCCACCATACTATAATAAATCTCTTTGACCCTGGCACTAATATAAAATTTTTTTTTTTACCTTCACTCCGGTCATTTCATGCAATTCTTGGCAATGACAGCCTTAAAGATCTGTCGGCCGTCAATTATGCCAAACAAAATTACATGATTATAAACAATACTAACAAAATTAGGTTGAAACAACAAATATCCGAATCCATCCATAATGTAAATATCAGAACCCAGCACATGACACAAAACAGCAAGACCAACTAAATAGTTTGACCATAAATTACGCTAAGCTTTTCGGCGAACCGAATGAGGCACTTACTTTTACTACTAAAGTTAAGGGAAGACTTCGCACGACAACCGAAGACCCCGTCTACTCGAAGCACTACCCATATCCTATGGCGCTAAAAGAGGAAATAGATAAACAAATTAATCAATTATTAAATGATGGAATCATTCGACCTTCACGGTCGCCGTACAACTCCCCAGTATGGATTGTACCAAAAAAAACGAATGCTTCAGGTGAAAAGAAGTACCGTACGGTGATTGATTACAGGAAACTCAATTCGATAACAATACCAGATCGTTATCCGATTCCTGAAACTAATGAAGTATTAGCGCATTTAGGAAAGAATAAATATGATAATATGATAAGAATAAATGATCGACTTAAAAAGTGGTTTTCACCATATACTTCTACACGAGGACGACATCGAGAAGACCTCATTCTCTGTCAATAATGGGAAGTACGAATTTGTAAGACTTCCCTTCGGGTTAAAAACCGCACCATCTATTTTTCAGAGAGCCCTAGACGATGTATTACGAGAACACATCGGTAAGAACTGTTATGTCTATATCGATGACATAATCGTGTTCAGTGAGGATGTCGAATGACACTTTCAAAATTTGAAAACTATTTTCGAAACTCTCCAGCAAGCCAACCTTAGAGTACAATTGGATAAATGCGAATTTTTGAAACCAGAAGTTGAGTTTCTGGGATTTATCGTATCTCCAAACGGTATAAAGGTCAATCCAGCTAAAGTGGAAGCTATCACCAAGTTTCCATATCCACGAACTTTGAAAGATCTGCGATCATTTCTTGGTCTGTCGGGATTTTGCCGCAGATTCATTAAAGATTACGCAAAGCTGGCAAAACCTCTTACAGCCCTTTTACGGGGGGAGGATGGACGTGTGTCCAAAACGGCCTCAAGTAAGAAAGTTATTCACTTGACAGATGCAGCAATGGAAGCATTTAGTAAGCTCAAAAATTCACTGGTTTCTGAAGACGTTATCCTTACATTTCCCGACTTTGACAAAGACTTTTTCCTGACTACCGATGCATCAGATTACGCAATTGGAGCCGTACTCGCTCAAGACAATAAGCCAATTACTTTTATTTCTCGAACTCTAAGTAAAGCGGAAAAACACTACGCTGCTAATGAGAAAGAGATGCTGGCTATAGTATGGGCTCTCAATTCACTAAGAAACTACCTGTACGGTCCTACCAGGCTAAAAATATTCGCCGACCATCAACCCTTGACTTATGCTTTAAGCGGCAAAAATACCAACAACAAGATGAAACGTTGGAAGGCAATACTCGAGGAGTATAACTATGAACTGAGTTACAAGCCTGGAAAACCCAATGTTGTTGCTGACGCACTGTCAAGACCACTTAAGAATAGACAAATAAATTCCCTCACAGCAACCCAACATAGTGACGAAAGTTCTGAGCACGATCTCATACAAATTGTAGACGTACCCATAAACGTATTTAAGAACCAGATTTTCCTTCTCGTTGGAGACACCCCCGCACATGAGTTTCAAATTATCTTTCCCACTTATCCCAGACATACTATTGTAGAACCAGAGTATTCCCCAGAGCAATTGATAGATATCTTTAGAAAATATTTAAATCGTTCAGTTACAAATGGACTCAAAACGGAGGGGAGAGTTTTAGGCATGGTACAAGAAATATATAGGACCAAAATCGACAAGACGAAGAGATTATAAAAGAACATAACAGAGCTCATCGAAATTCCCGCGAGAACAAGACCCAGATTATTCAAAATTTTTATTTTCCCCATATGAAATCCAAAATAGAAAAAATAACGAAACAATGTAAAATCTGTAAGGAACATAAGTACGATAGGCACCCGAACAAAGCCGAACTACAACCCACTCCTATTCCTGAATATCCCGGCCAGATAATACATGTTGGCATTTATTTTACTGATAAAAAAATAATCCTAACTGCAATTGACAACTTCTCTAAGTATGCCCTAGCCAAAATATTGAAATCAAGAGCCTCAGAAGATATTAAGCAACTTCTTAGAGAACTGATATTGGCTTTTGGGGTACCTCAAACAATAGTCATGGATAATGTAAAATCCTTGGCTTCTAATTCTATAACATTCATGCTAGAGAATATGTTCAACATTCAAGTTTTTAAAGCACCTCCCTACACAAGTTCTGTTAACGGTCAATTGGAGAGATTTCACTCAACACTTTCGGAACTAATTCGCTGTCTTAAGACAGATAATATTCATAGTACATTCTCGGAATTACTAGACCGATCCATCTATGAATACAATCGATCCATTTATTCAACTACAGGCAAAACACCCATAGACACATTTTTCGGTAGACAGCTACTAAACATCCCAGAACAACTTGAGCAAGTAAGACAGGAAAACATCAATAAATTACGCGACAAACAACAAGCAGACTTAAAATACCACAACGCAAAGAAAATCCATCTAAAAACATATTCTATTGGAGAAATTATATGCGTTAAAAACAATAAAAGAATAGGAAATAAATTAGATCCCAGGTATAAAAAAGAAAGAGTAGCTCAGGATAACAACACAACAGTTATAACTCAGTCAGGCAGAATCATTCACAAAAATCTTATAAAAAATTAAATTTCTTAATAGGACACTATTACCACTGTACCATGGCGAGGCACAAATCTTGGATTACTCAAATTCTCAGCTAATAAAAATCAATACGGGTCGTGCAAAGTTACAAAGTGGATCATTTAAGATCATACACTTGATCGACATTGAGACTTACGAGACAGCAAACAACTAAACAAACTTGGAAGCTACACTAAAGACATCCATTAGCAATAAACTTATCCTAAATCCTATCCTCTCCTTTGAAATATCCCGCATTAGAACTTATATATCTAGACTTGGAATTAACAACGTAAGTAAGCGATAATTAGATTTTATAGGCTCTACGTGGAAGTGGATAGCCGGAAACCCGGACCACCACGACTACGAAATCATTACAGATAAAATGAATAATGTTTTAGCAAATAGTAATAATCAAATTATAATCAACAAAATGTCAATAGATAAGATTAAAGAACTAACACATATTACAAATAAAATTATTAATGTATTTAAGGAAAATGAACATAATACTCGTAATAGTGAAATAATCATGAAAATTAAATATAAGCTAGACATAATTAAAGAAGAAATAGTCAATGTATTGTAGTTTACGCCATTCATTGGGCAAAAGCAGACATAATTAATTCATTTATCTTATCAAATACTGAAATAAACATAACCGAAACAATTTTAAAAGTAGAGAATATTCCATACATTAATGTAGATGAAGCGCTAGAACTCGCTGAAATAAGAATTGCGTCAAATGATAAAGATTTAATATATATTTTAAGTATTCCAACAACAACTAAAGAAACATGTAACCTATCACTATTAAGACCTGTTAAATTAAATAAAATAATAAATAAAATTAAATATGATTTGATATTAGATGTAATAAAGAAGTTTATGGCTTTACAAACACATGTAAAACATATAATAGTCTTTCAATTTGTAATAAATGCTGGCGATTTCTATGGAGCACTAGTGGTGGAAATAGCGATAGAACAAAGTGATACTCGAGGGTATCCATTGACTCAGTGATATCAACATCACCAATGAGTTTCATTGCACGGTTTTGAAACCTATCTAGCAAGTGCAGAGGTGTTTTAGGCGCACCTCACCAGAACCGTGCATTGTACTCCAATTTTGGCTAGATAAATGCCTTATATATTGAGTCCAGATTAGCGATGGAAAATATTTCTTACACCTAGATATTTAGAAATATTTTTGGCGACATCGAATATGTAGCCATTCCAACGTAAATTGTTATTGGCACACATACAGAGAATAGAAAGCTTTTCAGTTTCGACGAGTGGCATTCAGAACGGAGGACACCAGCATTTATTTTGTGAATATTAGACTTGAAACTTTCCAAGACAACTTGAATTGAACGTTCCGAAAGGTAAATTCTAATCCATTGAAGAGCGTGGTCGATCCCAAATGTACGCATTTTGGACAAAAGGGCCTGATGAAATACAACTATCTTGCTTTCGTCACATTGATGTGCGCTTTGATTCCACTTTTCGGTGAAACATGACATGAGATCACCAGTGGACCTGTTGCTACGAAAATCATACTGCCGGTCATTGAGGAGTTTTCGTGTTTCGAGGTATTTCATGAGTTGACGGTTTATCCGCGTTTCCATGACCTTGCAAAGAAGGGACGTAACTGCAATGGATCTGTAGGAGAAGAAAATTCGCGTTTTGTGGAGACGGGCTAGACACATGCTGTTTCCATCTTCTCGGAAAGAATCGTAAAGAGTAGGATCAATGGGAAAGCTTACGCAGTGGTTTTTCCCCTATTGAGAAGAAGGGGAGATACATGTATCATCTAGACCAGCGGATTTGTAAATGTTAAGATCTTTAAGTAGTTTAAGAAATTCTTCGTGCATTCCAATATTTATAAAAAGCCAAAAAGCATCTTGTTCCATCATCAATAACGAACATGTTCCAGATGTAGAGGAAATAGCACCAGGAATCTTGCTTCTGAACCAATTCAATGGCCCAGTTCTCATCAACAACGATACTGTCATGCTCAAAGGTACGTTCATTATCAAACACTTCAACACCATCATTGAAGTCAGGGGAAGAACAATTATGTCCAAAGAAGTCACAAGTCATCAACCCTTACCGGCAATACTACAAACATCATATAAGCCAGACAAGATAAAGGAGGTACTGTCCCTCGAAATGATTAAAGAGCTGTACGTCAATCGCACTGAAGAAATCGAGCTACTTGAAACGAAACACAACATCAACTTATCCGTGAACATCTTCTTAATGGTTACAGTCTTGACTACCGCCACCTTCGCATACAAAATGACAAAAAAGAAAGGTGTTTAATCGCAATAGTTTTTGCGACTTTTCGACTAAAAAAAAGAACAATGTCTTCCCGATTCTTCCGATGGTTGATATATCGAGAAGAAAAAACTACAACTTTTTCGTTATAAATTCAAATTTTATTCTTTCAACAACCGCCTAGATGGGTTCACAGTCCAACAACGAATCCTCGGCCGTCTTTTCTCCTGACCAGTCGTGCCTCTGTTTCACTTCCAGCGTATCTTTCGCCGGAATCCACAGGGACTTAATTCTAGATTTCAACAATGTTTCTTTTATTCACAATAAATATGTTTGTTTTAAAAATTAATTATTCTAACAATTTTATATACAAACTTCAAGAGAAAATACTTCAATTAAAAAAAAAATTATATTGGGTCTACAAGTAAGTTTCCAGCGCTTGTCAGAGATGGCGGCACCAGTGGATCCCGGGCAGAAATGTCAGACCCCATGTGTTTTATTCATAGGTTTTGTATCTGTCAACAACTTTGCAGCGTTATATTTGAGCAGTTCTATCGGTGTCGTACATTTTATCGAGCAAAATCATGGCAAGTTTCCAGCCAAATAAACGCCATTTGCGGGAAGCGCTGCTTTTATTCTTTAATATGAAGAAAAGTGCGGCTGAGGCCTATCCTTTGCTTTCGGAAACTTATGGGGCGGAATGTATTGGTGAATCGACGTTCAAACGGTTCAAAAGTGGTGATTTTGGAGTTGAAGACAAAGATCGCCCCGGAAAGCCGAAAAGTTTTGAAGACGAAGAATTGGACGCTTTACTGGATGAGGATCCGTGTCAGATTCAAGAAGAACTTGCTGCATCATTGGGCGTCACGCAACAAGCCGTTTCCCTGCGCCTAAAAGCACTGGGGTTCATTCAAAAGGTTGGAAACTGGGTGCCGTACGAATTGAAGCCAAGAGACGTCGAACGGCGATTTTCCATGTCCGAAATGTTACTGCAGCGGTATAAAAATAAATCATTTTTGCATCGTATTGTCACTGGTGATGAGAAATGGATTAATTATGATAATCCTAAATGCAGAAAATCGTATACAAAGCCCGGCGAGCCCGCCCAATCGACGCCGAAACGAAATATTCACGTGAATAAGGTCATGCTCTGCATATGGTGGGATCAAAAGGGTGTCGTATACTACGAACTGCTTCCGAGTGGTGAAACCATCAAAGGACCATTATATCGAGCCCAACTAATTCGTTTGAATCGGGCATTAAAAGAAAAACGCCCAGAATATGAGACCAGCCACGAGTCCGTCATTTTTCATCACGACAACGCTCGGCCACATGTTGCAGTTTCGGTGAAAAACTATTTGGAAAATAGTGGATGAGAAATTCTGCCTCACCCGCCTTACAGTCCAGACTTGGCACCATCTGACTACCACTTGTTTCGTTCGATGCAGAACGCTCTTACGGGAATACGCTTCAGCTCAGTAGAGGAAATCAAAAATTGGCTCGATACGTTCTTGGGCTCGAAAGACGAGAAATTTTTTTGGTCCGGAATCCATAAATTGCCAGAAAGATGGGGGAAAGTTGTAGCTTCCGATGGACGATACTTTGAATAAAGCATTGTAACTATGTTTTCATAATAAAACTTCAAATTTTGGAAAAAAAACGCTGGAAACTTACTTGTAGACCCAATAAATATGTTTGAAATAAAACAACAATTAACATTCTGCCCGCCTTGAAGTCTCAGAGGCTACAGAGACTTTAACTTTCTATCGGCAGTGGCGCTAGACGATGAATAGCTCTCCGCAGGATACCATTTTTTGTTTTTATGTCGACCACTCGAATTTTCCCATTCTGTGAGGCGATAACTTTGACGATTTTTCCCATCAACCACTGTTGAGCTGGTATATTGTCATCTGCGATCAAGACCAGAGTACCCAATTTGACATTCGCTTCCAACGCCTTCCACTTCGTTCGTTTTTGAAGTTCTAGCAAATACTCTTTAGACCAACGAGCCCAGAAGTGTTGCTTAATCTGGGATAAACGTCGCCATCTTTTAAGATCGCTTACTTGCTCTGATGCTATGCATGGTTCAACTATCGCATTTAGAGGGGCACCGATCAAAAAATGCCCTGGAGTCAGCACTTCTTCATCGCTTGGATCAATCGACATAGAGGGGTCGCGAGTTTAGAATTGCTTCGATATCCGCCACGACCGTGGACAACTCTTCGAACGTTAAATAAGCTAGCCCAACTGTACGAAAGAGATGAGTTTTGGCAGACTTTACGGCTGCCCCCACAGACCCCCAAAATGAGGTGCTCTAGGCGGGATGTGGTGAAAATGTATCTGCTCCGCTGCACACCATGTTGCAATCTCCTTTTGTGTCTGCTGCTTCAAAAATTGATGTCGGAATTCTGCCAGCTCATTTCGGGCTCCAACGAAGTTCGTCCCATTGTCGCAGAAGATATCACTACATAGTCCCCGTCGCGCGACAAACCTCTTGAGGGCTGCTATAAAACCTTGTGTGGACAGATCGGATACCACCTCCAGATGTACTGCCTTGACTGCAAAACACACGAACACCGCAACATACGCCTTGTAAGTTCTCTGTCCTCGACGTCTCAATGTTAAATGGAACGGGCCGCAAAAGTCTACACCTGTTTTGTGGAACGGCCTGGACAGCTGCACTCTATCAACTGGAAGGTTTCCCATTATTTGACTGGACAACTTCGGTCGATACTTGAAACAATGCAGACAGTTGTCTACCACCTTCTTCACCAATCTGCGCACATCAAGAACCCAGAAGCGCTGTCTCATCAGTCGTTCACATATCTCCGTGGAGAACAGACGTGTTTCGGCTTGCGAGTGTGCAGTGAAATCAGTGAAAACGAGACATTTGAGGAAATTGCTATAGGCTCCAATTAGCAGGGTGTCAGTGTGCTCGGCCGACAGTCGACGGTCGTGGGTTCGAATCCCCGTGTACTCTATAACATCTTTTTTTTTTCATTTTTATCAAAAACAAAAAATTTAAAGTGGTACTAAGTGTTGTCCATCACGTGATGGATTGTGGAGAGCGGTCCGCTATGTCAATAGCGGGATCTGCTGATATACCAAGTGAGGCGTCAAGTGGTTCGATCCAAACGCCAAAACCAAAGAGAAGGAGGAAGCTTTGTCCAACTTCCAACTTAGTAAAACAGCCCACCCTACCAACGACCAACAACTTCGCTTCATTGGCAGCAAGCGAATCTGACGATGAAGAGGAAGAAATGGAGGCCATATGTAGCAGCATCAAAATGCTACAAGAAAGAGTGCTGGCCATAAAAGAAAAACAAATGGTAAGAAGGAAGAGGGAAGAGCAAGAGCAATCCCAACAACAGCAGCTTGCTCAAAAGCAAGCACAACAACAAAAGCCAAAGAAACAACAAGAGCAGTCACAACATCGGCAACAGCTAAAACAGCAGCAGCCACAAAAACGGCAACTGCAAAAACAGCAGCAGCAGCAGCAACAACATCAGCAGCAGCAGCAGCAGCAGCAGCAACAACAACAACAACAACAACAACAGCAGCAGCAGCAGCAGCAGAAGAAGAAGGAGAAGGTGCCGCCTATCAACACCTATAAATTGGAGGTAAATGCTACCAAGGACCTGTGTAAGTTGGTCATTGGTAATAATTTTAATATTAAGAGATTGGGGAACGATCGCCATGCCATCCACTGTAATACAGTGGAGGGCTACGCGAAAGTGAAAGAGCTCCTAAAGGAAACGACGACGGAGCACTACTCATTCACACCGAAGTGTGAAAAGCGGCAATCGATGCTGCTGAAGGGGTTGGAACCGTCTTCTGATCCTGAGGAGATCCTGGCACTGCTCAAAGAGAAGGAGTGCGAAGGACTCAAGTTTGTGTTGGTAAAGCCATTTACCACAGCTAGAGCCAGGCGGGAGAAACGGAGTCCGCCATTCTTCCTGGTGCAGCTCAGTCCCGAAAGCCGTCTGGATAGTCTAAGGAGTATCAATGTCCTAGACTACCAGGTGGTTCACTGGGAAAAATTAAAAAGGAGCGAAGGCGTTATACAATGCGTTCGCTGCCAGAGGTTCGGGCACGCCGCGTCGAACTGCCAAATGCAGCCTCGATGCGTGAAGTGCGCAAAGAACCACAGTTCCGAGGAGTGTACTCTGGGTAGGGACGTAGCGTCCGATAGGATGCAGCTCTCGTGCGTATTATGTGGGAACGTGGGACACACCGCAAACTATCGGGGTTGTCCTAAGTTCGCTAACATTAAAAAAGCAAAACTGGCTCGGCAGCAGAAGGTGGAGGTCAAACGTTCACCTGTGAGTCTTCAAACACAAGCCGTCACGCCCCAAATTTCCTACGCCCAAATGGCGGCAGGTGGGGGGGCTACGGTACAGCAAGCGACTGTTGCTCCTCCGGCGCCAATGCCGAGAACAACGGAAGCTGCACCCAACATGCTGGCCATCTTGCTCGCAATCCAAGGGCAGATGGCTCAGCTGCAAAAGCAGGTGCAAGAACAGGCCAAGCGGGTGGACCAGATCTACGCGCTGCTGCCAGGCCTAACGCAACACATGTCGTAATGGGTACGCACATGGTGGAGCAATCTTTGAAGGTCCTTGCGGTGAATGTTAATTCACTGATTAGGATCGAACGAAGGGCCGCGATGTTTAAATTGCTACAAGACCAAACTCCTGATGTGTTTTTCGCTAGCGAAACCAAGCTAACCGATAAGCACAAACTGGAGTACAATAATTATATTGTTAGAAGAAGAAACCGGCCCCGTTCCAAATGTGGAGGCGGTGTTGCGATCTTCATTAAACAAGGTATAAAATTTCACAGAGTGTACAAGGGAGTGTTGCGTAGGTTCCGGGTGTTGGAGGCAGTCGTCATTTACATCCCGCTCCGCAGTGGAAAGCGGCTGTACTTGGCCTCTGTTTATGCACCTGAGACTTCACAATCCACTTTATTTATTACAGAGCTTGACACGCTTTTTCGACTTCTGAGGCTGGAATCGGGGGAGAATTATTTTATAATCGGCGGGGATTTCAACGCTAAGCACAGAGATTGGGGAAATAATTTGCCAAATACTAGAGGGAACCTACTACTCGATTGGTGGGGTCAGCACGATGTCATGTACAGACTCGGTCTTAAAGCGACGGATAACCCGTCGTTTCCCAGAGGCGGGTCTTATTTGGATCTACTGCTGTACGACGAACGTATACGACTGACAGGTACGAATTTACAAACGCTAAACTGTCTGCGCACTTTCGTGTATGACAGTGACCATTGCGGTTTTAGCACCGAAATTACAGTTCCCAACGAAATTGCGGAATTGGAGGAGTTTGTCCAAAGATATTCTTACAACTACGGTAACACTCGATGGACACGCTTCTCCGCAACCTTGACAAGAGCACTCGCTTCGAACACGATCCATCCACCGGCCAATAGGAATTTGTCAAACGAGGAGATCGACAATTACCTAAAACAAATGGACGAGACAATTAAACAAACTATGGACGCTACAATACCACGATATCGACATACGACTAACGAAGACCTGTTCCGCAATCCTACTATTGACGCACTGCACCGACAGAAAAGTAGACTTCTGACAAGACTCAAAAACTTGTACAGACAGTTTACTGACATACAAGACCCGGAGATTAGAACACTGAAGGCGTCGATTAAAAATATTTAAACGTTAATAAAAGAGAATTACAGAATTTCTGTAAGTTCATATTGGAACAACAGGGTTCGGGCTGTAAACACCAGCAACCCGAATATGTTCCCTCAAATAAATAAACTATTTCGGAGAAAAAATCAAAACGACCTTCAGTGTCTTAAAATAGCCCGGACAACAGACAACGAACGGTTACTGACAATAGCAGGTATTGATCCAAATGAGGCCGCTGATGATGACGACTTCTTTGTGATCGAGGATCCACAGGAGAAGGTTGAGACCATAGGAGCGACTTTCCAGGAAATATACAAGGCCAATGATACCATTGGCCCTAATTATGACCTGGACAATCGCGTCTTGGTGCACGACCTCTACATTCGAAATGAAGTAGGGAACTGGCGATCCGAGGGCTCTGGTTTCACCCGGTTCAGCGACGAAAATATGGCAAATAATGTCATTACCAGAGAGGGTGACCTACCCCCGTTCATTTCGAAGGAAGAGCTCCATGAGATCTTCGACACAATCAGGGCTAAGAAATCAGTGGGGACCGATGGTATTCCGAGCATCGTGCTTCGACATCTTCCTCTAGAAGCGGTGGACATTTACACCACCCTGTTTAATAATGCAATGAATAATGCACATTATCCAGCGCATTGGAAAACGGCGGTGGTTCAACCTATCCCCAAAAAGGGAAAGGATATATCCAATCCGGCGAATCTCCGTTCGATAAGTCTCCTTCCGAATATCAGTAAGGTGTTTGAAAAAGTAATCAATAGAGCTCTGTCTAGGTGGGTTGAGGACAAACATATAGTTCCGGATAATCAATTCGGTTTTAAGGCGGGACATGATATCTCACATGCCGCGTCTAAACTGGTGTCCGATATCCAATGGAATAAAGGCAAAAACCAATGTACTGGTGCCTGCCTTGTTGACTTGGAGAAGGCCTTCGACACCGTATGGTTAGGGGGTCTTTTCTATAAGCTGACTAGGCTGGGGATCAGTAAACCACTCTTGTACATTCTTTATAATATGCTAAACAACAGACAGTTCATCGTGAAAAATGGCGATGTGACTTCTGTTGGAATATTTCAAATTAAAAATGGTCTTCAGCAAGGCGCGGTCAATTCGCCGATCCTCTTCAACATTTATACAAGCGATCTGATAGGTTCACTTCCCCATACTATTGCGTACGCAGACGATTTGATAGCGTACAGGACAGGTCCAAAAATCGACGTCATTAATACTCTCTTGCAGCGTGACTTCGATAAGATAAGACGATTTTGCGATGACTGGAAGTTGAAAATCAACTTTCAGAAGTCGGAAACCATTCTCTTTAGGACGCCGTTGTCTGGAGCCTCTAGGGATACTAGAAAAAATTGGCGAAAGTTCTCGATCATTGGACAACGCGGGCAGCCTCTTGCCTGTCGAAATGTAGTCAGGTACCTTGGGATCTGGCTAGATCAGTTTCTGTATTTTGATAAGAATGTAGATGCTGCTCTGGCCAGAGCCAAAGGCGCTTTTGCCCTTACAAAGAGACTGTTTTATAGCAGCCAACTCGATGCGAGGGTAAAGGTAATCTGCTACATGGCCCTTATCAGGCCCATGCTGGTATTTGGTTGTCCCGTGTGGTTCAATGTGCGAGCAAGCTTAATGGAAAAGATTCGGGTGTTTGAGAGGGCTTGCCTTCGCTTGTACAGAACACCAGAGTCGGAGTACAAAAAATTTTATCGTAATGAGGTCCTTTACAACAGGGCGAACCTAATACGAGTGGACAACTTCGTAATTAAGCTGACTCGAAGGCACATTGCAAGAGCAATGGCCTCGACGAATAACCTGATATCTGGGGCTTACTACCCCAACTACCTTTACCACGAGAGTGTGCGCTCTGACGGCTTCGTTCCACCGGAAGCATTCCTCTACCTAGATCAGATAGGGTTGATCCAGGATAGATCAGCGGTCCCGTTAATCTTCCATGTCGCTCGGAAAGCTGGGGACAGGCGACTCAACTACGGCAGAGACGTCGCACACGGCAGTGTGGATCGTCTCAGGTTCAGTAGGGCGGTGGGGAATCGCGATAAGAGGGATGTCGTTCGGCAGCACCAGCATTTCTGGTGGTTGAATGATGGAGAAGATGTTTCGTCGTCGTTTCCGTCAATTACGGACCAGCCTCACTAATGAGGCAGAGCTGACCAATCTATTTGCTCTGTGAATAGCGATGGCCAGCTTACGTAGGTTTAGGTTAGCATTTAAGAAATATATACATATATTAGTATATACCTTTGTATATACTAATATATGTATATAATTGTGTATAATATCTGTGTGTGTGTATTGTGTATGTAGGTTAGGTAGACTAAGGTTTATTTTAAGTTAGATATTAAGTTTTATAAAAAATTAAGTCCATATGCTAAGTTTTTGTGAACAATTTTTTCTTAGCCTTAAGTATAGAAAATAATTATTCCTAAGTAAAATGTAAATATAGTCGAAAGACATAGATATAAGAATTTAGAGTAGCTTAGAGTGCCTGTGTGGGGCCAATAAGTTAATATAAGATTGTTAAGTAATTTTAAGCTAGCATTTAAGCATTTTTTGTTAGTATGTAAGGGTTAATGATTAAGATAATAAAATGCATTTAAAACTAAAAAAAAAAAGCGCTGTCTCATGATTGCAACTAGTGCCTGCGGCCCAGCATGGTAATTTTTCCTGTGCAAATAAACAACAAGATTTTTGACAAATAGGTTAGATTTTGGGAGTAGGATAGGACATTTCACAAGGTAAGGAATGTTCACATTCTGCAAACGCCCACCAACTCGGAGTAGTTTTACAGAATTTGTATCTAGGAAGGGATTAAGATTTTTGATACAACTCTTTGGGCTAATCGACTTCTCATTTTCCAACTGCTCAATTTCTTCTTTAAAGGCTTTCTGTTGGACATGCCAAAGTATCCTATTCAACGCATCATTCAGTATATGCGCTGAGAGTAAGGGGGTGCTGCTTGTGTTGAATACATTAACCTTACCTTTCTTTGATACATTTGATAATCGCTCTACAGTTTTCTTCCGGTTAGCTATCCATCGACTCACGTATCCAAAGACCCGTAATACCTTTTGAAAGTCGGTATATTTCAGGTAGTTTTCGCTGAATTCGGAGGATACTCTAGCGGCTAATAACACAGCCTCTCCCTTTCTTTGGCCAGGAATACTCGTACTGATTTTGGAACAATCCTTCTCCGGCCATTTCGTTTTCGGTAGATATAGAAATTCTGGTCCACAAAACCACCGACTTTCTAACAACTCGCTCGCAAATGCTCCTCTGGACATGATGTCAGCTGGATTCTGTTTAGAGCCAACATGTTTCCAAACTGCTGCCGGCAGCTCGCTTTGTATTTTAGATACTCGATTCGCTACAAAAATTTCCCATGTAGACGGATGTGCAGACAACCAACAAAGCACTATTTCTGAATCTGCCCACAGAAAAATTTCCTAAAGGTATGATCAGGGACAAATGTACTAACATCAACAGGCCATATGCAACAACCATAGGCCTTCAAGACATCCCTTATCTCGTGACATCAACAACATCTCACGAGGACTTTCGAATTTAAGGGCGGAGGAGTTAACGCCAACAACATTCCAGTTAACGTCAACAATATTCCATCATGCGCCCAATGCATCAAAAACATTCCATCATGCGCCCAACGCATGATCAGTTCCCACGAGCAGCAACATTAGCTCCAAGTGTGATCGACTACAACGAATTCTCTTCCCACGGACAGGTGAGACATCGGCAGCAAGGAGACACCTGAGCCATCAATGCACATCCGCTGCTGACCTGGCATCTGGCTGCATTGGCGTGCACCTAGGTTTAAGTTATGAATTCAATTTGTAAATCACTTCTAAGTTAGCCGTGAAGGCAAAAGGTTCTTAAAAATAAATTTTTTTAAATACTTTTAACTTTTAATTGTTTAATT
This sequence comes from Volucella zonaria, assembly GCA_963966105.1. Classification (NCBI taxonomy): domain Eukaryota; kingdom Metazoa; phylum Arthropoda; class Insecta; order Diptera; family Syrphidae; genus Volucella; species Volucella zonaria. Next base: position 7,414,687 of record OZ014534.1, on the reverse strand, counting down.
GATATGTACTTTGTAAAACGACACAGTTATCTATGTATATCAGTGGCGAAGACTAGGTCGAGGTGTCTGCCATTGTTATTGGTGACACCACTCAATTAATACAGACCAGAGTAAGTAAGGCAGTCGATGAAAAGATTTTCTTTATCAGGGGTGGGATTTGTTGCAGTAAAAAAGGACTGGTTAGTCTGCGCCCATAGAAGCATTGGTAGACTAAAATCGCATAAAAAATAATAACAACGTCGTTGGGATGAGCAGCATTAAAAATACAATCGATTGCATCAACAGCTAGCTAGTACACTTGAATTGGCTGCGAGGGGCGACAACAGCAGTAACAAATACAAAGAATGCAGTGGACGATTTTTTAAATGGTCTAGACCCGAGAGGAGAATTTATAGCTAAAAGCATATCGAAGCTAGGTGTATATCGAAGTCTTGAGAAAATAATTAATTATTCTTAGTATTAAGGGTGAGATTGGTTTCTGTAAGGGTAAAAATGGGTAGGGCAGAATTTGCGAATTCAGATATGTAGCAGAAATCTTAGTTCGTAGTCCCCTTACGTTGTGATAATAAAGGGACAGACACTTTTAAGGCTCCATGAAAGAATTGATTTTTGAAACTAGACCGTGCTCTCTGAAGGTGTAGTATACGTCATCAGGAGTCATATCTAATTGCTCATTAAATCGTATAAAAAGTTGCCGCAAATCATTATGATTAGTGGGGAAGCCTTCTTGCAGAATGGAAACCATTACCTTAGTTTTCGTCATACCGTCGGTACAGACAGAGTCAGGCTTATCATGTAGATAAGCGAGATATATGATAAACGAACATTATCAAATAATCTGCGGCCTCTCAATCGAAAGAGAACATACGGGGCATCCTCCCCTGAATCGCTAAGTTGCTTGGTTAACTTTGCGTTTGGAGGGAATATGGACTCTAAAAAAGAACGTGGTGTGGTATTAGAGTGGGAGTCTGGTGTAGAAGATGGAGAGGGATTTAAAATATGGGAGCGAATAAAGTTAGGGTATGCCGTTTTTGTTTGAGTGGAATAAGGAGATGTTGTTAGGGTTTTTAAAGGACTGGGGAGAGAATCAAGATTAAAAGATACACGTTTGGGAATTGAGTTGGACGGGGTGGAAGCATGTTTTGTCTTTAAGCGACTGACAGAATGAAGTGAAGTAGGAGTGAAGAAAGGAAATGTCCCAACCTTAAAACTGCAGTTTGGATCAGGAGCTTGTTTGTTAGGAGTTGGGTTTTTTTTTTGTAAGAGTTAGGCTTAGAATATGACTTAGGATTAGGCTTAATATCAACATTATTCTGTTTACTAGGTTTAGTGGATTTTAAATTACTGTTTTTTTTATACTGAACTTAGCAACCTTGCGATGTGTGTTGATTCCAGTATTCGGTTTTAATCTTTCCAGGGTTACTTCATCCACATTGATGTCCTCGGAAGCTGGGTTGATGAAGATCCATTCATATTTTAACTGGATGTTAACTTTGAAGCTATTGGTGGAGATTTTACCGTAGTTGCTGACATCAATTTTGAATTTAGATTTAAAAAAATTAATTAGCCTGGTGCGATCAAGATGTTAACTAATTCAGCTCAGTTCTGTTCGCAGCTTTAACCGAGAAAGTTTTTCTTTCTCAGGCGTACGTACACAGCAAAAATTCCCAAACGTGGTTGGTCGTTTAATATTGAAGACTATAGGTATTCAAACATAAAGTCATTTAATTATTTCGAACCTTTATCACATCTACAGGATTCAGACAACGGTGACATAGACTGCGATGAAATTTTAAATTCAACAGTTTCTAATGCAAAAGCTAAAATTCCATTAGTGTGTGTGTAAATTCTACTATTTAGAATTTTTGTATTTTTTTAATCGCCTAATGCAGCCTCACATTTGGTAACAAAAAGGCTTGGTTCGATTAAATAACAGACTGAGCCGAGTAATTTTATTTCAACTTAATTTATACAGAAATTTTGCTAGCCTAAGCAATAAAAACGAAGCGACAGAATGCAAGTTAAAAGAATACATAAAAACTCAAATATTGTTAACCTAAGCAATAAAAACGAAGTGACAAAGTGCAAGTTAAAAGAATACATAAAAACTCAAATATTATTAACCTAAGCAATAAATGCGAATAACGAAGGAAAATAAATATTTTATGTTGATATCATCAACATTTTGCCTCCTCCGACGTTGTTGCCCAATTGATCTCAAAACGGTGACTCGGTCTTTTCTGGGCTATCAATTCAATGTTGGTAGAGTTCTTAGTTGGACGATTGCGGTATTTGAGGATCACAGCCAATAGACAAATGATAAAAATAGCGGCTGCGGAAATTGAACCCAACCCAATTGTCCAATACTGATGTTTTTTGATGGTCTTCCAGTTGTAGTCATGTAGCCGGTTGAGCGCCTCGACTGCTTCGTGATGATTGAAATTTAAAACTTCCATTATATCCTTATTCAGAGGGATGACGGTTTCATTTGTAAAATAAACCAGAACCTGCGTTGATAATAAAGTGTTTACAGTGGCAATTGATTTGCTGAAGTGCATCACTATTCTAGTGTCCTTGATTAATTTTGATTCCAATCGTATGAATTTGGATTGGATGACGCAGTCCGGAGTGATGTGAATAATCGTGTCATTTAAAATTACTTCTTCTCGAGTTGGTCCACAATTCACAAATACAGTAGTTTCTTCGGGTGTAATGAACATCCATGTATTATGCGTCCATAATTCCTTCCACATAGTATGTGTGAGTCTTACCGTCCTGGTTGGACATCGCTTAAAAGATAGCTTCTTATACAGCTGCTGGATAATGCAATCCTCACTCTGCTCAATATTGTGAAATATTGAAGGCCGGAGGATGAATGTTGTTTCGTTGAGAGCTGGTGCCTTGTTTATATCTTCCAGTGGTAATTCGAAATACCTCTGTAGATTATAGTTGACTCCAAGCACCGACTGCTGTAATTGCACCTCTCGAAATGTCTGCTCATCGATCTTTTCAGGCACAGTGTTAGCCTTAATTAGGTCATACTCATTGGCATCGCTGATCATGAAGTATCCCGTTACTAAAATCTCCGTTGAAGTTGAAGGCAACTCTAGCTTATCCATTGGATCTGGTAGTACTTCCATCTCTGGGCCAAGTTTCTCCGCACACTTGTTAATGATTTCTTCCATGCTCTTGTGTGACAAAAACTCCAATAAATGACTACGTTTCAGATATGCATTTAGCAACTTATTGTATTTTATTTCGATTTCTCGCATGTAGCTAAGTGCAATCAGATATGCGTTCGTCACATGTATATTTATTTTATTCTCGTCAACAATCCTTTACCAAGATTCCATCTTGTTGATCTCTTCCAGACCTGCATTCAGTTTTCTCGTAAAGTTGTTGATTTTATTGTTGATTCTAGTTTCTGTCTCATTAACACTCGATATTGTAGACAGCATAATCTTGGTATTTGTTGTACTACTTTTTATCAGGGCTTTCTGGTTACTGTCTAGGTCTTCGATGTCATGGTATACTTCATCATTGACTCCGAATATTGACGTGAGAATAGTTCCTAGTAATCCTCGTTTTTGTCTTCGCAAAGGTGTTACCTCCAGTCTATTGAAAATTGAGAGTACGTTCTTCCATTCTTCTTCCATGTGATGACGCAACTCATCACATTGACTCTCCTTTGTTACTCATTTTGCTTTGTCGCACAACTCAATTATTTGATCTCTCGTCTTGTTCATGTTGACTTGATCACGTAACATGTCTGCGATTGGGAATCGAATGCTCGTACGTAGTACTCCTCGTTGAATTTTGGCTGTTCCAATTTGTTCTACAAATAATCCAACTTCCGGGTGGGTGATTGTATATCTTGTAGATCCCGACGTGATGGATGCAAATAATGATAGAATCACAAGGGCCATGGACAAACTGGTTGATTGTTTTCTATCCCTCAGCTTCCTTCTAGGACTATTTGATGGAGGATTTGATGGTTGAACCATGTTATCATCAGGCTTCATGATGTTTTCTTCGCTTGGCAGCAAACACACTTTGTCTACTGGTCGCTTGAATGTTCCCTTTTGCGTTTTCACTGTTACTACTCTGACAAAATTATCAACTCCACTGTGCACTTCAATTATTTTGCCTAGAGGCCATTTCGATGGTGTCAGCAGCTCGTTTTTTAGCAGCACCAATTGCCCAGGTTCCAAATTCTTTACTGGTTGTTTCCATTTATATCGCTGTTGCAGTTTGTTTATGTAGTCCTCGTACCAACGCTTGCAAATATCTTGTTTGAGTTTTTGAATTAACTTCCACCTTTTTAAACTACTGTCTGCCAGATCCAGAATGACATCATGTTGTGGTGCTATCAGTGGCGACCCAATAATGAAGTGACCTGGTGTTAATGCATCTAGATCTTCAATGTTGTCTGTTAATGGACAGAGTGGTCTCGAGTTCAAGCATCCTTCTATTTGCACTAGGATGGTATTCATCTCTTCGTATGTTAATTTCTGCTCTCCTATGATGCGATTCAAATGGTATTTAACTGACTTAACACCGGCCTCCCAGAGTCCACCAAAGTGTGGAGCTCCAGGTGGGATGAAATGCCACTGGATTGCGTTTTCGGCTAGCGTGGATTGTAATGCATCAATAATATTTTTTGCGCCAACAAAATTTGTTCCATTATCGCTGTAGAGATGGTGTATAGATCCTCTTCTGCTTATCATACGTCGTAATGCTGCCATGAATCCATCCGTTGTTAAATCAGAAGTCAGTTCAATGTGCACTGCTTTTGTTGCCATGCAAACGAATAGCGTTATGTAAGCTTTATGTGATTTCACTCCTCGAGTTTGTGAGCATCGTATGCTGGCTGGGCCTGCATAATCTACCCCACAATGTGTAAATGGCGTGAGAACTTTACTCGAGCCTCCGGAAATTGTCCCATAAGTTGATTTGATTCTTTGGCCTTAAATCGGAAACACCTGATGCATTGATTTATTATGGCCTTGACAGTGTTGGTTCCTCGGATGATCCAAAATTTTCTTCGAATGTGATTCAGAGTTAGTTTCACTCCACCGTGAAGTGTATCGCTATGGGTCTTATTTATGATTAATTTTGTCAGTGGATGCGATGATGACAGAATCATAGGATGTTTCTGATCAGTTGATAAATGAGAATGTTTCAACCGACCTCCCACCCGCAATATTCCATTGGCGTCGATGTATGGGTTCAGTGATGATATCTTGCTGTTTGATTTCAGTGATTTATTTGCATTTAGACTCTTCATATCCTCAGAAAAACTTCGTTGAGCACCCCTTACCAACGCTCTTTCTGCTTCCAGTAGCTCCTTTACCGTTAGCCATATTGTAACGGTACATGCCTCTTGCTCCATTGGCAATTAGCTTTAAACCGTAGACAGTACGCACTTACCCGTTGAAGTTTTGAAAACGATGAAAAATTGAGATAAATGTCGTCTTTGTGTGAAGGATTGCACGGATGCATTGACAGGCAAGCGTGAGATTTTCGAATCTCAGACATATCTTGCATTTCCATCATAGATTTGTCAGCTGACCAATATTTTTGATCTTCCTTTAACCACTCTGGACCATGCCACCAGGTTGAGTTTTCAGCTAGGGCATCTCCAAATGATCCTCTAGACGGAATATCAGCAGGATTCTCTCTTCCGGGTACGAACTTCCATTGTCCTTTAAAGTGTTATTGAACATAGGATACCCGGTTGGCGACAAATGTGTTCCATTTCACTGGATGTTGTTTCAACCAGTTCAATACTATGGTAGAATCTGACCATGCTAAAACCTTGGTATAATTCGTGTTTTTTTGCTCTCTGATGCACTTCATTAACTTCGTAAGTAGTAGTCTTGGACGCGATTAGGCTTATTGTTGTAGAGTCGCGATTAATGACTTTCTGATACACCACCGCTGCATATGCTGATTCTCATGCATCTGCGAATCCATGTAACTCTATTTGAGAGCCTTCCATTTGCTGTGTCCATCGTGGAATTCTTACCTTTTCAAGCGTTGATAATCTTGTCATGAATTCGTTCCATTCCTTTTGAATTTTCATTGGAACATTTTCGTCCCATCCGATGCCCAAAAGCCAAAGCCTTTGAATAATGATCTTTGCCTTGATAGTAATTGGCGACAACCAACCGAAAGGATCGAAAATTTTGCCAGCGTCACTTAATATTGCTCGTTTGGTACCCTTTGTGCTGACTGACGAAAAATTGACTTTAAATTGGAAGTCGTCTGTTCCTGGGCACCATTTTATTCCCAAAATTTTAAATGTTGTGTCACTATTAAAGTCATGTTCCGGCTCCATGTCAATTGCTTCGGTTGGCAACGCTTTTATGAATGCTGCATTATTTGATGTCCATTTGCGTAAGTTAAATCCACCATTCCGAAGTAGCTGCATCAATTCCTTTTGAAGATCTTGGCATTCCGTTAGTGAATTTGCACCTCCTAGACAATCGTCTACATAGAATCTGTCAAGCAATGTTTGGCTTGCCCGTGGATACTTTTGTTTTTCATCTTCAGCTAGCTGGCATAGAGTTTTAATTGCTAAATACGGTGCGGATGATGTGCCGTATGTGACGGTTTTGAGAACGTATTCTTTGATCGGGTCCCTGGAGTTTTCTCTCCATAAGATACGTTGTAAATTTCGATCCTCCTGATCGACTAAAATCTGCCGATACATTTTTTCGACGTCAGCTGTGAAGACGATTGGAAACGTTCTCCATCGCAGTAGCAAGGAAAACAAATCCTTTTGTACCGTGGGACCGGTCATCATAATGCTGTTTAGCGATTCCCCAGATGTTGTTTTTGCCGAAGCGTCGAATACCACTCGCAGTTTGGTAGTAGTGCTGTCTTCCTTTATCACTGCGTGATGTGGAAGATAATATCTTTTTCCAGTATAACCGTTGGATACTTCCTCCATATGTCCAAGATTAATGTATTCTCGAATAAAATTGGAATATTCATTACGAAGACTCTCATTTTTTGCGAATCTTTGTTCCAACACAAAAAATCGCTTTAATGCGGCCTGTTTCATCCCGGTTGTGCGTCATTTGGTAGTGATTCTCGCACATTTCGTCTTCTGTAGACTTGATCTTTGCACTTGGAACTTCTTCTAATTCCCAAAATTTCTTTAAGTCTTCATCTTTACTACACACACTGATGCATGATGCGAGTATATTAACTTGTGCCTTCTTCCTTGATGTTAAGATGGTGTTGACTGGTCCCGATAGTATCCTAGAGCATCTACCTCCAAATTGACCTTTTCATCGTGAATTGATTGGATGATAAAGCGGCATGCTGCGATGATTTCTGTAGCATGACCGTTGATTCCATTGATCTTTGACTCATACTTGACCAATGGAACTTTTAATTGACGGGCTAATTTCGCTGTCACGAAGCATGATTTGAGCCTATAACTTCCCTCGAGGTTTTACAAGTTATCGGAACATTAAAAAATTCGAATTCATGTAGTTGTTAAAAAATGTGCATGTTTTGTACTTGGAGTCTTAGTATATATTTTTAATCGCTGCATATTTAAGGGTGTTTTCCCTGACGCATTCAAATGCGCTGATGTTGTACCGCTGTTTAAAAAAGGTTCTTCTGTCGAAGTATCCAACTATAGGATAATTTCACTTCTCCCTGTCTTTGGTAAATTTTTTGAAAAACTTATTAAAAATAGGTTAGTAAGCTCTCTGAGTGCATTTAAGTTTTTAAATCCCTCTCAATTTGGATTTCAAAAACGTAGATCGACTGAAGATACCCTTCTACAGTTTTGCTCTCAGGTTATGTCAAGCCTTGATAAGAAAAAGTGTACGGCTTGCCTACTTATCGACATCACTAAAGCCTGCGACATGGTTAACCATAATGTCTTATTAAAAAAAACTGGAAAGAGTTCTGTGGCTTCGTGCTTAATTGTTTCAGATCCTATCTTGAAAATAGATCCCAAAGGTTAAAGATAGATGAGTTTAGAAGCTAAGTAGAGATCCTTAAAATGGGAGCACCGCAAGGCTCTGTCTTTCATTCAAGACTGCAATACGGAATTGTCTGCTGGGGTGCTGCTTATTTTAATAAAATCCAACATTTGTTAATATTGCAGAAATATGTCTTAAGGGATATTTGCCAAAAGCCTAGAAGATATCCTAGATTTACTGTTTTCTGTGACTTGAGTATTCTTCCAGTTCATCATTTATATTGTTTCAAAGTGTTGAAGACCTTCTTTATGAGGGCCGGTCATTATAATTTTCGTCTAGTCTCTAGTCATAATTTACATGTACGAGGGGCGTTCAATATATTCTCGGTATCGATATGAAGGAAAATGCAAATTCAATTGTTTTTATTTTTCAATATAATCTCCCCTAACATCAATGCATTTGTTACATCTTGAGATAAGCTTTTTTAAACCCTCAAAAAAGTAAATTTCCTCTTTCTCTGCAAAATACCGACTTGAGTTCTTCATCATCCGAAAATCATTTTCCACGAAGACATTTTTTCAAATCCGGAAACAGGAAATAATCACTAGGGGCAAGGTCTGGACTATAGGGTGGGTGTTGGATTTCTTCGAAACCACAATCTCGCGCAGCAGCCTTGGAAACTCGCGCCGTGTGAACAGGAGCGTTGTCATGAAGAAGCAACACACCCGCTGCGAGTTTACCCCGCCTTTTCTTTTTAATTTCCTCCCGCAAATTATGCAAAGTGCAAGCGTAGGATGTGGCGTTGATGGTTTCACCTTTTTTTTTGTACTCAATGAGCAAGATTCCCTTTGAGTCCCAAAAAACTGTGGCCATGAGCTTCCCGGCAGACGGAGTGACTTTGAACTTCTTCGGGGGGTCTGTTCCTTTTTTATGCCACTGCATGGACTCTTGTTTGCTTTCAGGGTCATAGTGGTGGACCCATGTTTCGTCCCCAGTAACAATTCGATCCATAACACCGTCCGCGTTCTCACTACACATCTCCAAAAGCTCTCTACAGCATGCGATTCTCACTTTTTTCTGAGGCGCTGTGAGCATTCGTGGCACCCACCTTGCACTGACCTTTGAAAGGTTAAGATGGTCATGAAGAATGGTGTGAATGGTACCAATTGAAAGCTTGGTGATCTCTGCCATCATTTTCACCTTTATTCGGGCATCCGTACAAGCAGTAGCCGGGGCGCCGGAGCGGGGGTCGTCTTCAATGCTCTCTCTGCCTCTCTTGAACTCACTTGACCACTTTTGCACAGTTGATAATGAAGGTGCGGAACCCTGGTAAACAGCCACCATCTCTTCATGAATAGTTTTTTGACTTTTTCCTTGCTTAGTGAGAAATTTAATTACAGCGCGATGCTCAATTTTCACCATCATCGTCTCAGTTGCCATTATGATTCTGTTTAACTAGAGATAAAACGCGAATTAATAATCACATTTATATGAAATTTTACATGAATGCACTAAAATAATAGTATTACTTGATAAATAAGTCAATTTATATATACAACTACAGCTTCACCCCGATACCGAGAATAGTTTGAACGCCCCTCGTAAATCTTTCTTACTTGCTATCTGTACCCATCTTTTGTACCACTGCATAACGTAATTTTTTTTCTAGTTTCATCGTATCGGTTATTTAACAAACTTCCTCAGTCGATCAGATCAATTTCAATGTCCGGTATGTTCTTGAAACATGTTAAGCTCTGGCTTTTTAATTTAAATTATAGTAGTTTAGAATCATTAATTGTGTGTTGAATCCTTGATTATTTCGCAAAAAGCTGATATTCTGGTTTCTTTATTTCTGTATAGATATCCTTATTTCTTTACATCTTTGTATCTTTTCTTCTTGATTCAGACTTTGTTTTCTTTTCATTGTAATTTAATTTAGACTTTATTTTAATGTTCATTGTTCATTCCATCTTGTTTTTTTTTCTAATTTTCCTTTCTTAAATTTTTAAATTATATTATTTGTTTTCAAAAGAGTCACCCCGCCCAAACTAAATTAATTTAACTATTTGTTGTAATTGAGCCATGAAGTAGCATTCAATACTATTTTTTCCATTTAATGTATGCAAAAATATATGTTAGAATATCACATATATATTTTCTTATTGCAAATTAAAAAGAAAAAAACACAAAAAAAAAGAATTATTATTTATGTAAGATGTTAAATTACAATTTATCTATAAGAAATAAACTATTTTATCTATCTATTTATCTATATATCTATTATTAAAACAATCTGGACTCATGGAGCTCTGGGGTACAGCAAAGAAAACACTTAGCAAGAATAATAACACACACTGACATCGATGTCAATTTAATTTAATTAGTTTAATTTTGGTGGGGGCTGAGGCCCCCATTTATTGGCTTAATACAAATTTAATCTAACTTAAAAACTAATAAAAATTCTTAAGAGCTAGGGACCAAGGGAGTGATGGAGAAGATCATGTTTGAGACAAGGAGTGCTCAGGTGGAAATTAAAAAGGGAGAGGTTTGAGTTGACTTTTCCGAGCATGCGAGAGATTGGTTCGTTGGAGCCATAAGAGTTCAAAATGGATGCGCAGTCGATGAAACCTGAGTCTTGGTAAGAGTCATTTGAATCGCTTAGGCATTTTGTTGCCAAGAGCACATGCGAAAGTGAGATACTGTTGCAAATTCCGCGATTTACGAGTAAAAAAAAAATTCGTTCGGAAAAGGAAGAAAATGAAGGTAAACAATGTGTAATTCCACAAAAATCGGGAAAACAAACACCGATTATAGACTTTTCCCTGACAGAGAATTTAAGTGTATGTATTTTTTGTAAAAGGGGTGGGGATGACAAAGGCCGTATATGGTACAAAAGAAATCACAATCGTGGGACACCAAAGGGGTTACCCACCTCAAGGTTTAACCAACAAAAATTTACACTGGGTTTGAAGGCCGACGGAAGACCACGATTCCGTACGATCACAAAGCTGGGTGACTCACTGCGGGCCACGGGGTCGCGACCGTTTTAAAAGTAACAGCTAAAGGGTTACGGTGTTTGGCGAGAAAACGGTAATTCTATGACTCACAAATAACCCCGACTGGGGGAAGATCACACAAATATATTAAAAAAATACAAGGGGTACTTAGCTGTTTTCCTTCCAACTTGGGATCGCTCCTGTCTCTATGTCGGGGCTGGTGAGAGGGGGCTATATTTTCCGCCACCGTTACTTGGTTTGTTGTTCGCGGTCGGTTCTTTGGTCGTCTTTGGGGGGTGATTTCCTTGTCTCGTTTTCTTCTGTTAATCCTTATGCGGCTGATGGGTATGTGTTGTCCTCGTTCGTTTTATTTAATTCTGTAGCTTGTTGTGTTAATCTTTTCTGTTTTTCGTAAATTGTTTCTTTTTTTTTTGGTCGTTTATCGGTGGTTTTTTTTTCTTCTTCTTTTTTTTGTTTTATTTGAAAATGGTGGCACTGTCCGCTATGACGACTAGATCTCAATTACTCTAACCGCGCATTTCGGTTAGTTGCCCCTCCCACACACACACACATTCATACGTGGTTCCACTAATTCAGCTGTCAGAGCAAAGGGACTCACTTTCAGAGTTCTGACAGCCTCCCTATTGAACCACCTAATCACACCAGTCGATCTTTTGTCGTGTTCGTCCTATTCGTTCTGTCTGTAGGGTGACTGCTTGGGTCCATATTACACTCTCGGACCCATGGCTCTTTTGGGGACAATTTAAGGGAGCCCAATTAGTGACCGCCAAGTACGAAGGAAACTTTTACAAATAAATTCCACTGCGGGGCCCGTAAGTCTCCTTGCAGAATTTGGACATTTGGGGGTTTTACAAATTTATGTCGCTGGAAATAAAAAATATACGATTTAGGGTGGGCTCTCGGCCATTGCTGGGGTGTGGGCATCAAGGGGACAGACCGTCCGTCCGCTAGAGTTTCCAGGCCGTATGCCTGGCTCTATCCGGGGTACCTATATGTCATCTCTGGGGCGGTAGGCCGAGGGAGGGAACTGGATCCAAAGAATCCAGTAAATCCCACCTGTACCGTGGCATCCAGGGCATGGCGGGAAGAAAAGAACAGGGACGAAACGAGAAAAGGCAGGAGGGTAGAGGGGTAGAATAGAACAAGACCTATTGACATAACCATGTAATAAAAACAAAAAAAAAAATGCTGAAATATCTGCAAATGTAATAACACTAAATTCGCTTGCGAGTTAAACGAATGATTTAGTTGACATTGGTCACAAATCAATTTATGAATATCCCACAGATGCTTTTAAAATATATGTACAATACTTAGTGTCGCTCAATAGACAGATGAATAAATAATACTTCGAAATAAAAAAACCAAAAAAAAAGGCGTTAGTCAATGTGTCGTACAAGGATGCCATGATCAAATGGGACATTTTCACGAAGAGAAGCCTTTAATTTAAAAGAAGTATTTAAAAAGCTCTGTTGAACGTGCTTATAATAAAAACGAGGAGAACAAGAAATCGAAAAGAAAACTATAAAGAAATATGTACCTTATCACATTGGTTGACGCATCTTGTATCTACGAGTGCGACTATGTAATCGAACCATTTCGATACCAAGTCAAAGACATTTAGAGAAAAGTTTCACGCTTATGCAATCAAATTCCAAGTTCACTGTGATCGTTTGGTGATCGTAGTCTGATCATATTTCGGGATTCGGCTACAGCTGCGACTTCTACAGAGATAATTTGCTGATTATAAACAAGTCGGCTTAAGCTCATAAATGAGACGAAGGCTACTTTGGGTTTAAAGTGCAAGAAGTATCGCAATAATCTACAGATTCATGTGAGGGGTATTAAATTGTAAGGAATTTAGTACTTGACCCTGTATCGTACATTGTACGTACATTGACATGTATCGATAACAATAAGTTGCGTGTTTTATACTGAAAATTGCCTTTCGTTTGGTGGAGTTTATATGCGAATAAACATTGCACATACTCGAACGTCGGTAACGTGATGTTTGTTTATATTACAAGGTTAACTGCAGCGTTACAATTGCAATAATAAACAAATTCAGTGTTCAACTTCCTAATCGATGTGACGCACATTTTCGGTACTCCACGACGTATAATATCAGATAGAGGTACTACATTTACCACAAAAGTCTTTCAAGAATATGTTAAAGAGCACACGATTCAACATGTGCTAAATGCTACTAAGACTTCACGAGCAAATGGACAAGTAAAGCGCTATAATATGTATAACTATACTGCAGGCGCTCCTTACTAGCATAGACGACGAAATTCGATGGGACCAAAAGGTAAAAAGCGTCCAATGGGGCATTAATAATAAATTTTATTGACTTAACTCAGAAGACCGCATATCATCTGGGCTACTTCCCAGAGAACCTTGGCCCGATCCATTATCGTGAACCATGGACATCAACCAGAAAGACCAAATCAGCAATGAAATTAGGAACGAGGGTTAATTCGTTACAGTCCAAAAATCTAGACATTTGTCCAAATGTAATAAAAAGGCTAGGAAACAGATGTGGGTGACTTCGTGATGCTGCTTAATGATGGCATTGGTACATCACAAACCTGAATCCGTATGTAGTATCTGTTGTCCTACCACATGACCGGTATCAGATTACAGATATCCTGTTTGCGCCGCGGAATCAGAAACTTTATTTATCCGTCTGCTCTGCCGATAGTATGAAAAGGTGGATTCAGCTAAACGTTGCTGCTGATCTCGTCGGGGACGCCGAAAACGTCAGGGAGTGAGAAACTACCAGGAAAGGATACAACATTACCGCAAAAGGCAGTTGTAAATTTGTGTCGATTTAACGAAGGACGACAGTGCAAGATGAGATATAAAGGAGTGTAGTAACGAATTTAGAGAACAGAAATTAACAAAACAATTTAATTATTTATTTTTTTGAAAACCGTTGGTATTTCTTTAAATTAACTTTAATACCAGCTTGAAAGCAGTGGATATTCAAAGGTACCAGTAGACTGTGGCATATCGTGATAAACAATAGCAAAGATATTATTTGATTTTTAACCTTTTACAATATTTGTTTCAAAGTCAATAGATTCAAATTTGCCGCCAAAATATATTCTCGTATATCAATCATAGTCTCCACAGCTGTTAGATTTTAAGCTTAAGTAAAGGAAACAAATTGTTGTGAGAAATGTCATGGACAGAATAAATTCGCATAGTGTTGAACAATCGTGGCAAAATGTCATTGGCGTTTTGTAATAATTTTAATACCATTACTTCGGGTATTTTAACATCGTAAGTTAAATTAATTAACAAAATTCATAGACAAAAAAAATACCATATTGCATTTTGTGTGTGACTCTTTAGAGTATTACCAAAAGTTTTATATTTTTTCTGTACACAAATACTATCAGCAATTAATTAAAAGGTAAAAGCATCAGTTAAAAATTTGGAATCTTGTTGTCAATGCCAAGTTTTATTTTATTTAGCTGAGGCTTTGGTATGAAACCGTTAACACCCGAAGTGAGCGTCCAGCTCAAAGTGGATTGACATTCAAACTAGCAAAAAAATGTGGAATGCCAATTTCTGAGGCAAGGAAGATCTACCAAAACTATGAAGGGCGAGGAACAGTTTAAAATTCTTGCGGAAGGGAAGACCACAGCAACTGATGGCAGGGAAATTAAATCTTGAAAGCCTATGCTGCTTTTAGTCTTTGCAAGAAATTTGTTATCAAAGACGCAATCATTTTTGCTGTATTCCAGAATTTCGCAATTTTTGAGTTAAAAAAGCTCCAGAACCAGAAAGAAAATTTGGTGCGGACCACCCGAAAGACACAGCCAAAGGTGCACGCAAAAAACCATAAAACACAGAGGAGGCTCAGTAGTGGTCTAAAAGATTAGGTTCTTCTGCTTCTAAAACGTCTTTGGGAAGTTTTATCTTCGAACAAGATAACGATCCAAAGCATACGTGCAAAGTAGATATTTTATTCAAAATAATTTTGATCTATTTCAATAGCCACTGCTCCAAACTTTAATCCAATAAGCACTACATTTGGTCTATTTTGGATGAGAGAATTTAATTGGATAAACTCCGCAACTTAAAATTGTTTGTGGAAAGCCTGAAAAATAAATGGGAGAACATTCTTGGCGATACGGTAGTTCCAGAACTACCCGATCTGACAAAGAAAACACAAAAAAAATGGGGAAAAATATGTTTACTTCTCTACGTAGTCTCCTTTTAGTTCAATACTTTTCCTAGCGATTTTTAAAAACTTCGATATTCTGTTTATAGTGAGAAGAAAAGCCTTCAACCGCTGTGTCCACCTGTTTACTGTGTGCAAATCTTAAACCACCGAGCAATTTTTTCAAGTTCGGAAATAGAAAATAATCTAAATCTGGCGAATAGGGTGCATGAGGAAGCAATTCGAACTTAAACTTATTGATTTTGGCCATCACGATGACGAATGAGCGAACTGGTGCATTGTCTTGATGAAATAGATCAATTTTCCAATAGCGGCTGTTTTTTCTTGATTTCATCTTTCAAACGCTGCAATAAGTTTGCCGTTGATTGTTTTTCCTTTCTGAAAATAATCAACGGGAATTATTCCTTGCGCATCCCAAAAAACTGACGCCATGACCTTGCCTGCAGATGGAACTATCTTCGCCTTCTTTGGAGCCGATTCTCCCATTTAAGTCCATTGTTTTGACAGTTCCTTCGTCTCCGGTGTGAAGTGATGGACTCATGTTTCATCCATGGTTAAGAATCGACGCAAAAACTCGGCTTAATTTCTGTGAAACTTCGTCAAATACTCGATTGAAACATCCTCACGACGCACACTGACCGATTTAGTACAACACTAGCTGCTCATAAGTGAAAAAAAATTTTGTTACTTTAAAAAAAAAATACCGGTAGGCTTAAAGTCAATCACCCAAATAACGAGACACAACAGAAACAAATTCTTTAATTCCGTTACTTTATCAATGGGAAGCATCTTAATGCAATGCATAAAGCTTTGCTCACTCTCGATTTTGCCTTTCGCCCGTTAACAGGTGTTTATAAATTCTTATAGTGAAATAAAAGTGAGATAATTATTTGTAGCAAATATGTCAGAGTATGCTGCTGGTAAATATTTTTAAATTCAGAGTATTTTTATTAAAAAATAACTAAGGCTCTGTCACTATGAACTACATAAATGTGGTGGTACATTTTTTGTAGTGACGATCTAACTTTTTTTCTGTTTCTTGGTCCATAACAAAAGAGTGCGATAAAGTGACATCGTTAAACTTTTTTCATTTGTAGATAGGATTATTACCTTTAAAATAATGCTTAATTAAAGTGCCCAAACGCAGCGTGACATTCGTTTTTCTTCTCCTACAGGTATCAATCCGCACTTTTCAAGTCGACCATTCCTTTTACATCAACAAGTTTTTTTGTTCATTCAGAGTGAACATTTTTTCAGTCATCAGTAACGGTTTGTGCAAGTGCTATTTTGCAGTACGTAATGTCAAAAAAGTCAGCAATCGTTCTTGATGAAGCTGCATACAAAATGCCTCGAATGCAGTAAAACTTTTTTATTACACCTTTTCAAAAAGTATAAAGAAAAGGAAAATGTCACCAGAACGATTTTTAAAAGCTGAAGTTTTTGCTTCAAAAAGATTTCCTAATTCCATTGCTTGAAATTCATGTTGCAACAACTTCTAGACAAGGAAGACCGGAAAAGGAATTCCACGAATGTGGAGACGGCTAAAAAACGAAAAATTTGAAACCTTATATATAGAAAGATCGGCCGAAGAATTATCATTTGCTGTTGAGTCTAAGCCTAGAATAAAAGGAAAGCGTTCTAAAGCCAAAGTCGTAAAAAGGGTTGCCAAGTGTTCTCCTAAAACACTTAAAAAGCTTAAGAAACCCAAAACTCCGAATACGATAAAGCTATATACACCTGAAGAAGCCCTTACCCTTATAACCGATTTGAAATCGACAAAATATCAATATAAGCAACTTCAAAAAAGCGCAAAAGAAAGAAATGCTAATATTTACCGAGTCTACGATACTATTTTAGAAGTAAAACAAGAGTGTTATCCAACAAGTAATTTTTTTACTATAACCAAAACCTTATGTGAAGTTAAACTACAGCCATTGTTGAACATGAGACTGCAACGCTTGTCTGCTGCACACCTTGAAACTTTTGAGAACCAGTTAGAAATCGGAGATACTTTAGTAAGTTCGTGGAAATGGGGCTCTGATGGTAGTGGAGGGCACTCGCGTTATAAGCAAAACTTTTTAGTAAATCCTGAGGCAAGTGACACTGATATTGTGCTAACATGTGTAGTACCTTTCGAAATAAGTAAAGTAAAGAGACTGGATAAATTCAAAAACATCTTCTCCAATATACTGCCGTCCAGTACGTTTCGAATTCGCAAAGGAAAATATGAGACAATAACAAGAGAGCTCAACCGTATGGAAGCCGAAATAAATTTTCTAGAATCCACAAGGGTAACCTTTAACGACAAAACTGTTTTAGTTAATCATGTTTTGTTCAAAAAATGGTAGATGGCAAAACATGTAATGCTGTTATGGAGGACAGAGCTAGCTCAGTTTGCTATATATGCAAGGTAAGGACATGAACAATATTGAACTTTGCTCACAAAAACCTTCTGACACCACTGCCTATTCATACGCCTTACAAAGTCTTCATGCATACATTTGATTTATGGAAGCACTGCTACATGTATCTTACGAAATTGAAAATGAAAGCTGGCAGGCAAGAGGAGCTGAAGAGAGACTAGTTAAAAATAGAAAAGAATTATTACAAAATGTACTTAGATCTGAATTGGGAAGCTTAGTAGATTTTCCAAAACAAGGTGGAGGAAATACCAATGACGGCAACACGGCTCAACTTTTTTTAAGCATCCAGCAAAAACTGCTGAAATAATAGGCTTAGACCCGAAACTGGTCAAACGTTTTTCAATTGTTTTGAAGACACTAAATTCAGGTTTGAAAATTAATACCAATAAATTCTGTACTTACTGTTTGGGCACAGCAAATTGGTACAAAATGCCTGTAAGTGTCCACAAAATTCTGTTGCACGGTGTTGACGTCATTCAAAGTTTTCCAATCCCTATCGAGCAGCTTTCGGAAGATGTCTTAGAAGCCCGTCAAAAAGATTACAAAATTTTTCGAAGCGCGTTTTCAAGAAAGATGTCCCGATTCGCAACATATACTTACTGATGTGCTCCATAACATGTTGATATCTTCTCATCCAAAAATAAGAGAATTGCGACATCTACCAAGCCGACTACACACGATACCACCCCCTGAAGTCATGAATATGATTTTAAATTGATTTATAAAACACATTTCCAATCAAACAATAAAAAAATTATATCCGAATTAAGTCCAACTAATGACCCTAAATCGACCACTGTGCGACGCTGTTATTGTTCCATTGTGAGTAATGGCGGCACCTTTCTTGCTACAGATTTTTCAGTCAACATACGATGTACGGCGTTTTTTGAAATGCATACCACATCTGCTAGTTCACGCACTTTCAATCGACGGTCATCCGATACCATTTTGTGGGTTTTTTTCAGCATTTCTGGTGAACTCACCCCATTTGGTCGACTACTGAGGTGACCGTCTTGGCAACTCGTACGGCCGCGCTTAAACTCTGCCAACCAATATTTTATTGTTGTAAACGAGTAGAATCCAGTTCCGTTTTGATATTTCAAGTGAAAGTATTGTATATAACGATAACCAATTTTTTCCATATTTAAGAATTAATTGAGCGCTCACTAATAATGACTACCAAACAAATACCAAACAACATAGTGTCGTCAAACTGCAAATTTAAGCTTTATAAGGTTGGTACTTTTTACAATTGCTATTCTTTTTAAACAACAACCGCCATTTGTACGTTAGGTCGGGTACTTCTGGGACTACGCTCGTATATTACGTCTGGCGGCAGTAATTTATTATAGAGGTGGAACCAGTAGCTGCTAGGTTTCTTTTTATGTAATAGTTGAATTTTGGAGATTTGGTTTATTATTGTTACTGTTTTTGAATTTACACTTTATGGTGTCTTCTTCCATGGACCTCATTTTCTTTAAATATTATAATATAATCTTATTTCTAAGTTGATATATTTCTCTTGCCCAAAAATAGGCCAACAACTATAAACAATGAAATTAAAAGAAAAATTAAAAATTAATTAAAAAATTAGCATAATACCGCTTTCAAATTTATGAAATGCATTCAAATTCATTTTTACACTTTATTATTCCAAATAAACCTATCAGTTTTTCATTGTTTTACTATATTTTGCCACAAATAGCTAACGCATTTCCTTCTGTATCAAATTAACACCATTTATACAATTTTGTGTGAAATTTACGAGTATATGGATTTTGAAAGAAAGCAGAGCAAAGTTAGTAGTTCTGCGCTTATTTTAAAATAACAATATTTCACAACTTATATATCATATCACTGCTAACATTATCTTTTTATAATTTGGAATCAATAGTGCGGGGAGCATATATTTAGCCTGGTAGTCAAGTTCCTGTTTCTTTCTCTTCGATTTCTAACGAAAACCCACAGAAGGAACATTGTATTTCATTGTCATCGGCAACGATGCTTTTTAAAAGTTCTATTTCTTCTAAATACAATCTGTTACAGCTGCAGCAAAATAACTTTGTAAATAATGGTATCTAAAAGTTTAACAAGATTAAAAATATTACATGTTATTTTATAAGATATAGATTTATACCTGCACGTAAGATATAGCACAACGAGGAACTGAGTGAGAATTTTGGCACATCATGTTTGAAAAATCAATCGGTGAGTTACAGTAACTGCAATTCTCTTCAGCAGTATCAAAACGTGATTCCAGGTCCATTAAAAGAGAATCATTTAACGTATTTACCATTTTATAAATATTTTGAAATGTGTCTTCATCGGATATTGTTTCTGCGTGAAGTGACCTTAATTTATATTTCATACATTTTCCAGAAAGCTCTTGGAAAGGCGTACAGACTGTTAATCTACGAAGAAACTGTAGCCTCAAATTAATGTAAACGCACTCGATTATTTTGGTCAATGAACTTATTTCATTAACCACCACTTTCTTGACATGGTTATATTTTAAACTAAAAAGATGATTCAAAAAGTATGCGAAAAGATGATTTAAAAAGTTTTCAGTGTTTTAAACGAAAATTAAAGATAAGAATGATTATGTGCGCCGAGTTGATTTTTTTTTAAAGTAATTCCATAATAATTACTTCTCAAAGCAAAACATAATATAATAAAACATAAAGTGAAAAAAACGTATATAAAGAGAAAACACTCTGCAACTTACTGTTGAAAGGCTAATCCTGCATTTAATATCAGAAATTTTATTTGAAGCTTTCTGAAAAATTGTTTACTCATGCTGAATTCGTCCAAAAAGATATTTTCAAATTTTGGAGAAATATTGTACTTTAAAATTTCTAGTCTCACAATTTCGGCGCAGTCCAAAGTATTTTCTCTTGGTCTTAATTCGTCTTTTAGAATAGTGAAAGCGTTTTTGGTATTTAAGTTGCAAACAGAGATGATGGCATCCTTTGCAGCAAACATTGATGGATGAGTATAGGGTTTATTGTGGAATAAGGTAAAAGTCCATGCCACTTTATTAGGCGAAGACACTAAGCCCAACAACTGGTAATTGGTTTTATCGAATTCATATTTTACATCCGCTACGTTGACTTCCAATCCAGTTTGTTTTATTTTAAGATTTAATACTTTCACTGATCCAGTTATGGTGGCAAATATGTATTCAAATGATGACAACTTTTCAAGACCTTAAAGAAAAAAAAAATGTTTGTTTTAATATGTAGCCATGTAGCCATTAACCGGATTTTATTGAAACGTACCTGTTATCTCAATATTTCCGATATATTTCGTTGTTTTTTGTAGAAGAACACACGTGGCCGACAAAGTAAAAATTAAAGCGTGAGAAGCTTTTGAAGCTACAATGATCCATTGATCCAGATCCTTTGAAAAAGTTATATGTGCCTGCTTGCAGGGCAATCGATCAGCTTTAGCCCATAATGTTTCAACTTCACTTATATCAGTGCCATGCAGTTTAAATACTTTGATAATTCCGCTCGAGAAACAAGCAAATATTAAATTTTTTATAAAATATACATACGATATTCGTCCTAGGCAAGTTTTTAATTTTCCACAATAGTTTGGTTTCCCTTTGACAACCATAAATAAAAGCAGCCACCCAGTAGCATTTGAAGTTACAAACATATTACTCTGCACATTTGAATCTAAATTCCACGAAAATGATGTTGTGCAAAGATTTTCAATTATCTCTAAAAGTTGTTCAAAGGTTGTAACGCTTTCAGGAGATGGTATGGGAAATATTTCGTAATATAATTTTGTTAAATTGCAAGTGAGGATATTCCATTCTCGGTTAATTTTGTCTTTGGTCCTTATTTCACATGCACCAGTGTTAGACACGATTGCTAATGTACACTTCTTAAATAAACCTTTAGGGGCCCACGCTAGTACAACTGCTTGCGCTTTGATGGGTTCCTCGGACAACTCAGAAACGTAGACACGATCCAGAGATATGTACTGTCGTTTAAGGATATTTGAGTTTTCGTAAATCGATGCCAGATCAAATTTGTTTATTATATCGTAACACGGTACTTTAGTCGGAAGTTTAACTGTTTCGACTTTATAAGGAAATGAATGAGTCGTTACCGAAGAATTCTTCATTTCTAGAATAATGGCTTCATTTACTGTTCCAAGCAGCCCTACGTGATATCCTGAGGAAATTAAGTTAAACGAATGAATAGCATTCTGTTTAAATAATCCAGTAGTCAATTCCTTGAATTCCATTTTTGTACTGCATGAAAAATTAATTAAAAAAATGTTTAGAAGGGTGGTTTCTACCTCATAGATATTTATGTATAACAAAACATGTACATTATAGCTTAATCAACCACTGAAATAGATCTTCAACCGATTTGTAAACAATTGAATCCAGCGATTCTCATGGACTATATCTTTGCATATACGAACCCATATGGATGTCAAAAGTAACTACAATAGAGCAACTGTAGTTTTTCCTTCCATTTGCCATCTGGATTTACTGTAATAGAATAAGAGCAATTTCCAAGTAAAGCTGTTAGAATGAGAGCGATTTGCACGTAAAGTTCACTATGTGTGTGTTATGCGGATGACATTTTTCGAGTAAAACGGGCTGATTTTGTGTAAAATGGGAGAGGAATTGCCGACAGTTTTGGTTTTCCAATATCTGACTAGTTCATCTATGCACTGTCAGAAGCATTTCTCGACCCAGGCCCAAAATGCATCAAAACAACTAAATTGGAATGTCAGATGATGGTATCGCATTATGTGATTCTGTGTCAACTCCCGTAAATTAGATGTAAATTTTGACATTTCACTAGCTCATGTGTACATTAGGCAGAAAAATGAGGTGCATGTTTCAAACTACAGTTAAGTCAGGTGTGAGTGGATTCCGGAGAAAAAAGAAGAAAAGTAGAAAATATCATGATAATGGCGTTTTCGTTTGGGCTATCAGAAGGCTTTGTTTTTGTGTACGCCAGTTTTTCTTTAAGCACTACAAACTTCATTCGACTTTTATATTTTAAAGGTATTTGCTTGCGAATCAATTTGAATATTCAGAATATTAAATTGCACGAAAACAGAAATCTAGTATTTGACGTTTATACATTTTAACATAAAATCCAGGAGAGAAATTTTGATTCTGAAATGAAAACGAGAACCAAAATTTTGTTTCTGAAAAAATGAGGGGAAATGGTTTTATGTCACTTTTGTACGGAGCAGGAATAGAAGTCCAACCGAAAACGCCATAAGAGAACCGATTTGAGACTATTTCGTGCAAACATACCTAAGTCAATTGTCTTTATTTTGATTTTTTTTTCACGAAAAAAAATATTAAAAAATAAGTTTTAATGAATTAAGCAGCTTTTTATTCAAAACCTTGAACTTCAGTACGAAGCCTATTTAAGCCCAGACACGTCTAAATGAGTTCTTCCGATAATTTATCTTTGTATTGTGCATTTATATGCCATTTGTAGATGCCAGAAAGTGTAAGGGGAGCACTTACATTGCATTTGCCCGCTTTTCAATATATTTTGTCTAAATAATTTCTAAAAACAATTTTTTTTCCATTTGAAACTTTAATTATTAATTGGTCTTCCATTAAAATCTAGCTATTTTTGGGAAAACAATGCAAAAAAATGTTTCTATTTCGAAATAAAAGCAAACCCAATGACAGTTTCAAATAAAAAAAATAGTAGTTTGACAGTTTTTACAAATTTGCCAGAACAAATTTCTTGGACTAAAATGGGAAAATGATGACTAAAATGGGAAATTTTGCTCGCTTCTGCGAAAAACTACGAAAAATATGAGTAAGCGAATGAATTTTGGACTGTTTTTCGTAGTTTTTCGACAGTACGCGAACATACCTAATTTAATACCATTATTGACAATAACGGTGTAATTTAAGGGCCTGTTATATGAACAGATTTTGACACTTTATTAAAATCGTATGGGAAGTAAGTGGAGAAGTATTTTAAAACACACATTTTCCATAACTGAATGATAGAAAGGACCGAAAACAAATGTTAAATACTATTATTCTTATTATTATTATTATTATTAACTTTTCATTTATCTATTTGAAATCATTTAGCAGTTTTGTAAAATGCAAAGGCACAAATCAAAAATAGAACTAATAATTCTATTAAATTGGCATCACATTATTTACAAATGACTTTAAGTTTACAAAATCAGCCATTTCTTTTCAATTTTATATTGAGTAATACATTACTGAGATCTACATATGCCTCTATTATGATTAGCGAATCGAACGTTTGACTCCAGTCGAACTGTCAGGCGAATTACTTCTGTCGTGATATTGCTGTTAGCGAACGTTTTCATTCGAGTAAACAATCAGCGCTGACAGAGGGAAAAAATATTATCTGACATCTGTGAAGTGTCAAAAGTGATTTTTTTTTTCACAGACGACTCCGAAAAAGAGAGAATTGTGAAAATGATCAGACTGCGCAGAGGAATTCGGGGCGGCTCAAATCCCTTAGAACTACCGGATAATGTGTAAGTGCAGAGTTATGACAGAAGATCTACTATACTTTTCTTTATAGGTTTATCACGTACTTTCGATTAAATAAAGCAGCGTTTGTCTTTCTTTTAAATGAAATAAAAGGCACTTTTCGTTTCAAACGTTGTTCGGGTATTTCGCCTTTGATTAAGTTAGCGTGTGTGCTACTATTTTTCGCTAGTGGTAACTATCATACTAGCGTTGGTAATGACTTCGATCTAGGGGTATCGCAGCTCACGATTTCTGTTATTTTATCGGAAGTACTTGATAATATTGTAAACATAAATTTGCCCGGCTTGGATAAATATTAACATGTTAGAGTGGGGAAAATAAAATGCTCGACAATATTTTTACACCAAAACAAGAACACCAGGACTTATCGGATGCGTTGAGGCGACTCATATCAGAATTGTGGCTCCTGTACATTTGCGACATCAATATTTAAACAGAAAAGGATTTTACAGTATAAATGCAATGATTGGCAGTTTTTTTAGTGCACTTAATTAAAATTTGTATTAAATCTCAATATTGCAGGCTTGTGACTACAAAATGAAAATTGTTTACGTTGATTCAAGGTATCCGGGCTCAACAGATGACTCTTTTGTCTGGAATTACAGTTAACTAAAAGTAATTCTGGGAAGATGGTATCAAAACGGCGAACATTCATTATATCTTGGTACGTAAACATGTGTCTATTAATATTTCTAATCTTTGCATTTTAGGTGATCCCGGTTATCCTCTTTCGGCGTATTTACTTACGCCTTTTAGAAATGCGGACTCTGAATCCAGAGAAGCGGTCTTCAACTAACTTCACGCAAAAGACAGAAATATTGTAGAGAGGACAATTGGTGTATTGAAGAGTAGATTCAGATGCCTTCTGAATGAACGGAAGTTACATTATTCCTCAGAAAAAGCTACAAACATAGTGAATGTATGTTGTGCGTTACATAACATCTGTCGTAGCTACAACGTTTTGGATCCCGAAGAAATTTACGAAGAAGCTGTCTTGCCAACTCAACTGCTACAGTCTGATCTTCCGATTAGCTGCTTAAGTTACCCTAGCTTCTCTATAGGGTAACTTAAAATTTAGGAATAATTTAAAAACCAATAAACAAATGTATTTTTGTACTATATTTCATTTCAGTCTAGTACGTTAAATTAAGGGAACAACAGAAATCACAACTCATTATTTGTTTAACTAATTAAAAAGAGGAAAACTTTAATTGCTTAACTTCAGTCGGAACTTTTGTGCTTTAGGGATTTTACCTCCAGTTTACGTAGTTGTATTTCTATGTTTTCTTTGTGTCGGCGGTTCTTATCTACAATTTCTTTGCCCTTCCTCTCCTCTTTGGTTTTCAAAAGCAAAATTTTTTTCTTTTCCACTTCATAGGACTTTCTTGTGTACCTTGCTATGTCAAACAAAGCCGTTTCAATCGACCTGGCAGTAGTGAGGAGATCCGTTTGTGTTAAAGTTTGATCTTCGAGGATTTTTAGTTTTGGGTCCTCCCTGGCTCCATTACCTTTCCTCGCTCGGCTAGTACCAGGCAAAGGAGTCACATGAACGGGCGTATTCTTTTGCTCTTCATCAACTTCAATATGCTCTCTATTTAGCGGCATCAATACGTCTTCGATTACTCCGAAAGATCTGCCAGGTGGATTGATGGCGTGTTGAAGACTGAGTAGCCCGTCTACAACGTTTTCCAAAGGAGACAAAGGAGTAATTGAAGAAAGTCCACTTCCGGTAGCAGCCACTTCTTTTTTTGGAAGCAATTTTTTTCTTTATTTTTAGCTTGTAGTCCAACCAAACCTTAAGAATTTTCAAATTTTTAACAAACTTTTAAAAACGTGGACATATTTATTACCATGTGCCATTCCTTTCCTTCAAGTGTGAGAGGACCTAACGAATTTATTTCAATTGCAAATAAATCCAAGTACTATTTTTGGCATGTTTTAGATGAGCCAAATTGTTCCCTTCATCCACTCGATCAGCTTTTCAAATTGGCGAGGATTGGTTTTCTTAAAGCTTGGGAAATAATTACTGCTATATATATTTTGTATATTTGTAAATTTTGCATATTTTTTACCTTTTTCTTATGTGTATGGGCCACAGTTGTTACACAGAAATTTCAATCGAGTGAATTTGACAGAAAAAATGAAGTTCTGGTCGAACGTTCGCTAACCGTAATAGAGTGAAGTCAGAATTCATTTATTTTGACATTTGAGGTGAATGAAATTTTTGTGATTCGATAACCGTAATACGAAAAATCTCATTCGCCTCCTCTTTCGTTCGATTCGCTAACCATAATAGGGGTGTTAGACTGTTCCTTGAGGTATCAAAGCTAAATTAAAGCAGAGAATTTCCAGCTACCATACTTTTAACATATTAGCTGATAGGAGATTGTCTAGAACATACAAAGCATAGCTTGTTGTTCGGGTAAGATTTTCTTATTTTCCAGTTTGCGAAAGAGTGAGGCAACAGTTAGCGTGGAAGTTTTATTTAAATTAAATACACATTCATAGGGAAATCAATATATAATTTTATTGATTAATAAACTTCGGTCTATGGCAATTATGAATGGAACGCAACATCGTTCATGTGATCACCACGGGTCCTGTTGCACGCGACCATCCGAAGGTGAAAATTATCGATGACTTTTTGGAGTTTGGATGTTGTGTTTGATATCCTAAATTGTGGCTGGGTTATTGGCATAGACCTTACTCTTCAAATAACCTGACAGTTAGAAGTCTAAAGGTGTCAAATCGCATGACCTTGGAGGCCAATCAACTTCTCATCTAACCGAAATAATGCATGTTGCGGTAACGATCTCTATTTACTGTAACTGCCTATCCAGCCTCATCTGCGAACGCGCCAATGAAGCCGCTAACCCATAATCCACACCATACGGTGACTTTTTTAGGGTGCATTGGTTTTTCGTGAATTTCGTATGGGGTTTTCGATAACAAAAACACCAAAATTCTGTTTATTTACGTACCCATCCATTCAAAAACTATGTATCGAAAAATTCGCAAATTTTACGAAATGTTATTTTTACAGATCGCCCATTTTCGTAATAAGGTTGAATAACAAAAATACGTTGTTGTGTGGTAAACGACTCCATGACTAAAATTGCCAAAGATTGTATGACATCTGTCAAAAATATCAACCACATTAAATTCAGTAAATGACAGCCAACATCCATCTGTTAGCTCACCCTTTACTTTAAAAACGGTCAATGACTTATATTACAAGCTCCTCGGTGTAGCGATGGTAGCTAGGTGGCCAATATTTAAATAAAAATCTAATAACAGAATTTTCTTCATCAAATAATTCCTTTACTATGACACTATTTAATGCAATATTCTGCATTTGTAATATACGAGCATTTGAGGATTTACATTTTCAACTGAGTCCGAATTGTAAGTCTGATACTACACTTTCAGACGCTTTTTTATTACATCGGTTGCTAACTTGAAACAACATGCATTTGTTTAATCCATATATATGTACCTATGTACACGTTTTAATTTACAGGAAAATAAAAGAAAGGAAATCTTTAAATAATGTTTGCTGTTCAATATCTCATAATATATTAAATTTTTATCGATTACGAGGCCAATGCACATCACTAATTTTGTGGAACTTATTAAGTATGTTTCTAAAATACAAAAGTAAACATTCGTGTATTCATAGTTGTTTCATAATTTCATTTAGCTTGAATTGATACCGCAAATCGTTTTAATATTTAAATAGTGATGTCTTCCAGAAAAGGTGTTGATTTTTTGAAATCAGTTGCCGAATTTATAGTAAAAAGTAAAGGATATGATAGTGTAATGAAAAACGTGAGTTTATAAACCATAGAAACTTTATTTTATTAAAAGAAGTGACATTTTATCAGTGCAATTCACAATAATAAAAATTGTTGTAGACAGGGTGTCCATTCAAATTTTAAAGTAAAGATAAAATTAAGATTAAATCATCATTAATATAATTAACTTTTTTTTGTTATTTCTAGTACGAAAACATATACATTTTTTGATTAGAACTCGGTTAGGGTAAAAAAAAATTATATTTGCTACATAAACTATAGTGTGCTATATAACCTCAGCGTATAATATTTTATTACTTCCTTGAATCTAGTCAGTGTATCGCATATTCGAGAGCAATAAATTTGTACCTATTTCCTATATAAAAAACAGTTGATTTATGAATGAAAAGGAAATTAAATCTTAAGATTCGTGATTGAATACGGACTTCAACTCTTTTTGAATACGTATTAATTTGATATAATCAATGTTGAGGAATTTTCTGATCAGCCCGATATCACTGTACAGCTTGTCAGGTTCACTTAAATACCTCCTTCCCAAAAGCCTGTCAACGTAATTAACAGAACCCAAAATCACTTGAATAATTTTCGTTTCCAAATGACGTAAAGCGTAATTTTATGGAATTCTCCGGAATTCACTTATCTCGGATTTCAATCGGAGTCGCTTGTTTCATTTACTTCATGAATACATATTTTTTTTTTGTTCTTTTATAAAACTTTGAAATAAGCAGCGCGTATAATAAAATCGAATGCTACAATACATATTTCTCCCATATATCTGCACTGTTACTCTTCCGCTTCGTTACTTACACTGTTACTTCTTCTTATCTTCTAAATTATCTTCTTACTTCTAAATTATCTTCTTACTTCTAAATTATCTTCTTACTTCTAAATTATCTTCTTACTTCTAAATTATCTTCTTACTTCTAAATTATCTTCTTACTTCTAAATTATCTTCTTACTTCTAAATTATCTTCTTACTTCTAAATTATCTTCTTACTTCTAAATTATCACCTTTTTTCTAATTACACTGATCTGCAAAAATTGTTTTTCTCTCCTGACTACTATTAAGCACGATTTGAGTATGCTATATGAATTAGATTGGTGTATTGTCCTATGGTTTTAGCTTGGCCTAGATTTAGAGCTAATAACCCTTAACTATTGACCAGATCCTGTATCTCCAGTTTCTGTGCCCTTATTGTCAGAAACCTGGAATTTACGTTTTCGTTTAGTTTTGGATTTGTGTAGTTTTTTATCTTTAGATGTAATAAGGGTAACCTTATTGTTTTTCCTACATAAATGCCTGGTGAACGTAGGGGTCATTCTGTTCCTTTTTTTACTGTTTTCTAAATATTGTACTACTGATCCTGTTCTTATGGTTTTAGGAGTTTCTCGTGTCCTATTTAGTTTTTCAATATTTTGATTGACCTGTTTTTTTGCTTGTTCTTTAATGGTTTCATCAATTTGGTTTAAAATAAAGAGGAATAATAGAGTGTTTGGTTTTCAGAACTTTTTGCTTAAGATTTACATTGGATTCAAGTAGATTAAGTGCTTCTAGGTCTATAATTTCATCGAAATAATTAAAAACTAAGAAATCAATTTTTGGGTTGTATTAAATTCTGGGAATGCTTGTTTATTAAGTGTGTGTTTATTAAATATTGTATTTATTAAAATATAATCAATGGTTTGATATGTTTCAGGATTTGTATGTTCAGGGTTGATGAAATTAGTTGAAGCTCCTGTATCAACTAAGAATTTAAATTAAACTGAGACATTAATGTATGTATGGTAATACATTTGAGCTATGTTTGTTTATTTCAATAATTCCTATTTATTCTCCGAGGCAGGTTCTACAAAATTTCCTTCATCGATCTCATTTGTTGCATTTATGAGTTCATCTAAATCATTGTTTTCTTTACTACAAGGACTGATCTACTGTGAGAAAATCAATGGTTTCGTTATCAGGGGTTGAGGGGTGGGTATCGCGTTAACGTTGTTGACTTCTCTTATAATATAATTCTGGTACGGGTTTGGTGGGTTCTTATTAGGTCTATTAGGTTGTGTATTTCTGGAATTTCTAGTGGAAACGTCCATAGGTGTAGGAGGGGGCAGGGTACATTTGTTTAAACTTATGTAGTGTTTCATTGGTGAGGATGAGGAATTGGAGAGGAATTTGGGTAATTGGTTTGTTTGCAAATATTTGAAGGAACTTGAAAATCTTGCGTAGTGTTTTGGGGTAGAAATGGGATTGGTGGGATGTATACTGGTTGGTTCCTTACTATGGATATATGTATATTTCTTTATATGTTAGGTGTTGTGCCTGATGGAAATGTGAGTTGATTATTAGTGGGGTATTTCATATAAAATGAGTTTTGTTCCTTAATGCAGTAGCCAAATGCCTCGGAAAGATTTTCAGGTTTCATAGCTTTTATTGTGGAGCCTAATGGGTCTCGCACCCCTGCTAGGAATGTGTTAAGGCACATTTCTTTGAAGGGACTTGATCTGGCCCAAATTGCGTTTGGATTACTTTAGTTATATATACAGTCAGTTCGTGCGTATGACGTCTCTTTCTGATATTAATAACCTAGTAATCGGCAAAATTAGTAAACGCGTTAGATCACCCAATTCCGAGGATAATCGGCCGTCCTCGGGCAAAAAGTACTGTCTAAACATGTCCGGTAATAATGCTAATAAAAGGAACTCTAGATTTAATTACTGCAGTCCCTTGCAGTGCCAGCCGGATGATGATAATGCTGACAATGAAAGCATGGACGCGATTTTTGCGCCATTGCCCAAAAAATGATTGTGCCACAGATAAAACTTTTACAAAAGTGATTATGTGCACCAATTAATATAATTGACTACTACATTAAAAACATATCAATGAGTGAGGTCGCTGTTGATTCGCTTAAGAATGTTATACAAGGATTAAGTGCATTGATATAAAAAAATTGCAAAAAAATACGAAATAAACAAGGCTAAATATACAGACTACATCTATTTAATATCCTTAGAAAGTGATTCCACTTCATTGAAAGATCTACGCAAAAACCATCGCTCTATCTTTCACACACAGATTAGCTGAAGTTTCCAACGAAAATTAAAGGGTAAGGTCACCCAATGTCATAATTGCCAAATGTTTGGCCATGGTGAAGGGAACTGTCGCGTTAAAATATATACAAACTGCCGAGTGTGTATAATCAAACCATACTTAAATGCGCAAATTGCAATGAAAGTCACAGGGCTACCGACGTCACTTGCATCAGCCGATCAAAATACCTGGAGATGAAAGCAAACCCTAAGCATAGGAGGAATACAAGCTCTCGCTCAACTTTCACCAACCAAACCACATCTACATCTCTCAACGCTGAGAAACAAGTTTCGTTTGACTCTATGAAGGACTTTCCATTGCCCCCACAACGCCGGTAAGTTGTTACAACTATTCAGAGCAATCCAGGTGCGCAGCCGTCAAACGCCTGGACGAGCCCTCTTCAAACATGTTTGATCTCAATCAACTCCAACAACAATTCTATACTTTTCTCCTTTGAAGAGCTTAACACTTTGGCTATGGAAATGATAACAAAATTATCTGTATGTAACACAAAAGTAGAACAATTTGAAGTGATCACACATTTAGCTTCTAAGTTTTTGTATACTAATTGTAAATAATATGGTAGGCCATATAAAAATTATAACCTGGAATGCTAGAAGCATACGTAGCAAAAGCATTGAATTTTTAAGTTTCATAAGCAGCAATAAAATTGATATTGCCTTGGTTACAGAGTCTTGGCTTAAACAAGATGATAAATTATTACCCTACCCCTGAATTTAAGTGCTATCGAGTGGATAGGACAGATAGAAGAGGTGGAGGTGTTGCTATGCTCATTCGAAGATCAATTCAACATTCGCCTTTGCCAATTGCTCGAACGCGTTTAGTAGAAAATGTGAGAATTGAGGTTCAACTAATTAATAGGCAAAGCCTGAACTTACAGTGGTCGTTGGTAGGCATAAGTCTGCTGATGATTGAATAGAGGTTCAGCTTGGTGTTGTGGTTAATTAGTATGTCTGCTGCTTCTCCAATAATTTTTGAAAGAAGAATTGTAGAAGCTGTATAGCAGTTCGGGTGATTAGAGAATTGCTTAGTATTTTGCGTAAATGCCCATGCTCCAGGATCTGTATTGATTTTTATCTCCACTGAAGCATGGTATGGCCTCGAATTTTTTCAAATTTATTTGATTTGCATCTATAATGTTTGGGGTAAATTCTTCATGTTGATCTATCGTAGTGACTGTCGGAAAGGATCGTTGTCCCTCCAGTGTACTGGAGTACTTCTATCTGTGCTCGTATGTTGGCGACGTCTTCAGCCATTGTATCGTATTTTAATATTTAGCGTAGAGAATTGAATAATTTCCATCGTTTATTTCGTGTCCAGTGTGAGGGGTTCTGTTTGTAGTCAGGAAGCTTTTGTTTCCCTTTTATCTTTCACGATTTTATCCGTTTTGGCTGCCTACTATTTCAAGGTTTGCCTTTTTTAACGAGACTGGGTTTATATTGTTATATCTCACTTTCTCTGAATTCGGTTTTATTCTTTTCTTCAAAGCCGTGGAATTTTTATTTTGTTATTCTGTATTTCAAATATATTTGAATGCAGTCAAGAGTTAGACCGGGAGGCTTACAGTTAAAGTTGGTTGTCGAGTAAAAAGATTATTTATTTTATGCTTCCCCAAAACACGTGCTCTTTATTGATATTCCTAAGACTAACCACTATATAAGGTCTTAATGCTATTTATATTTATATTGATGCGACGGCTGTTATCACCATGGAATATTCCGTTGTTTGTTGTTGTATTCCGTTGTTTGTCGTTTACTATTATTTGGGTAGTTAATTGTTTGTGTTGATAATGCATTTTAGGTGATGTCGGTGGTAATGTTGTTTACATTCCTAAATGATGATGTAATCTGGTTTACGTGACTTGATAAGAATGACGGAATAGGCAAAGAGTGAGATTACGTCATTAACTAGCGCGGTTTTTTTTTTGCAACACAACACAACACAACACGAGGAAGAAAATTTACGACTGCACTCGGTGGTGTGCAGTTTGCTGAGCTGTGAATATACCTTAAGAACTGAATCCGCCTCTGTTCGACGCCGGTATTTATACTCCCTGAACTAATCAGCTATCCATATTTCCGAAACTTTCGACATCAGTTGTCAGAGCTTCCATTAACCTTTCATTGGATGAGTCTTCTGTTCTTAGTTAATATATGGCGCCGTTCACGATAAGTGGTTATATCAATATATAGGATGTTCCGGATAATGTGTCGAAGACTTTGAGGGGAGATTCTTTTTTTTTCAATTCAAATTTTTTATTGGCATTTTCTTTTATGGTACTCAGAACATATCTAAGCGTAGAAACATAACTCGTAGCACAAAATGTCAGAAACAATAATATTCATTGTTAATAAAAAAAATTCAAAACAATTAACTATTATTAAAAAACAAAAATACAAAATATGGTAGAAGAAAAACAAAGAAAAGACAGTTTGTAGAGAACACACAAGGAATTGAAGAAATTAAAGATATAGAAGTTAAGTTGAAGAGAAAAGTATAAAAGGATTGCACTTTTAAAGTTTATGGCATTTTTAATTCCCCTGACGTGTTGGTGAAGGGAATTCCTTAGTCGTACGAGTATAGTGTGAACAAAAAACAGACGTGACGAATTTAAATAGATTGTTATGTAAGAGTTTTAGTTCTTTGAGATCGGGCAAATTGTATTTTATTATATAGGTACGATGGGGATTTAATATAATGCCCTGATGTTGGTAAATTGTTTCAGCGTACATACAGGGTACAGAATAGCTTATTAAAGGTACGATTAAAGTCCTTACAAATCTCTGGGGTAAAGCTAGCTATTAGCCAGCTTTCGTAAACATCTGTAAATGCGACCAATGACAAGCTTTGTAAGATTGTACCCGGATAAGTTTCTACTTAAGACAAAATCGAGACTTTTGTCTGAGTCTACACGTTTAATCTTAAAGTCAGAGAGTCATAAGTCTGATAAGACGTTAATGTCAAATTTTTGATTAGATATCGGGAGTACTTTCGATTTCAGCAACAACAATCCGTTAGCCACCGACCAATCATATATTTTTGATAAATCATCATTTAATTTTAACGCAAGCGATCAAATTCATCGAACGAGAGGGATATAGCTGAACGTCGTCAGCGTATAGGCGGACCTTTGCATGCTGGCATACCGATGGCAAGTCGTTAATGAATGCACAGAATAAGATAGAATCGAGAATCGATCCTTGCGGTACACCTTGTGTAATTATTTTCAAGGCTGAGGATTTGCAACAAATGACAACTTTTTGCAATCTGTTGGGAATATAACTTCTAAGTAGCTGAACAGCTGGTTCACTGAAGTCAAACAAGTTATGTAATTTCCAGCATAACATGTCATGATTTACCTTATCAAAGGCTTTTGAGAAATCAAGTAATCAAAGAAGTGTTACGTATCGATTATCAAGGTCATGCCTAATATCATCTAAGACGTTAATATAGCCGAGTAATAGCTATGATTACTTCTGAATTCAGGCTGGAAAGAGTTAAGGGGATTATTAGAAGATAGATGACTTTTTATCTGTGTCTCAAAAACCTTTGATAGAATCGGTAAAAGGCTTATGGGCCTTATACAGTAGTTAAGAATATGAGTCAGGTGGGTTATAATTTCGGGTAATAAAAGCTTAATGAAGCGAATGGGTACACCGTCCATGCCTGTCGAGTTAGATTTATTAGCCATAACACAGTCAACAACCTCGCCTTCGGTAACCACTTTAAAATCACCCGACATATGAGCCAGTGGATCAGAAATTTCATTTAGATGAAAGTCAGGCGTGTCGGGGTTACTCACAAGGAAGAAGTCATTAATGACATCGGGATTTAGGTGACACATGGCGCTGTTCATACTACTAGGGACACAAATTCGACGCAAGTTAGTCTAGAGTTGTTTAGATCGAAGCGGTGTGCTTCTTTCCTATGCAGCTAAATTAGAATGGGAGGGGTTGTGCTTCCATTTGCTATAAAGTTCGTCCCGATTTCTTTGGGCAACAACTTCACTCGTAAACCAACTCGTATTACGAACAATTATAGATTTAGTGGGTACACATGCGCCATGAAGATTGCATACAATGTATTGAAAGCAATTCAGCTTCTCGTTAGGATCAGCACTTAGCCTGCAACCATACCCAGGAGCTGAACAGGTTGCGGTTAGTAAAGCTGGGATGTCGGCAGCGTTAGAGTTATTGAATGTAAATAATAATAATAATAGGTGCAGAAAACGAGATCATGGTCAGAAATATAGTCCAGAGAAAGTTGGTCAAAAAGTATTACAGATGATGGATCCGCAACAATAATTAGGTCAAGCAAGCTGGGAGTTGAGCTGTCAGAAAATCGCGTAGGGTTGCAGTCATTAACGATTTGGAGTCCAAAAGAAGATACCATACCTTTGATTTGGAAGGCACGAGAGTCAATTTTGAACAAATCACCATTGAAGTCGCCACTTTAATGACAGGCTGAAATAGCGCATAAAACTCAGAAAGAGCACTAAAAAAAGGCTGAGCTGAGCAGCTTCCGTTGGGGTTATAAGCGCGGGATACTAAACATTGAGAGGAGCCATCATGTACATTATAGTGTAGGATTAACATATATTGCTACTCCTCCTCATATTGTGTCCGTTATTCTGTCATTTCTAAATAGTTTGTAATTTTGAGCACAGAGTAAAAAATGTCTGGATATCTGATCTAAACCAAGTTTCACTAACGCATATAACGTCAACATTGAACCTCAAAAATAAGTAATACAGATAGTCTGGTTCGAAGATATTTAGGCTTCGTGCGTTAAGGTGGCAAACTTTAAATCCCTCCCGGTATTTGAATAAAACATGTATCAATTCACGATTGCAGTTTTTATTCACACTATTCAGACAATTCGACAAAACATTACTTTCCATAATTAAAACAAAGAAATGATGCTATAAACCTGTTTCAAATGCATATCCAGGGGACAAAAGTACAGAGAAGAAGTAAGAAAGATGGAGTTAGAAATAGAGCAAGGAAGCGTAGAGCAAATTATATAGAAAAACATTAGTTATAGATAACAATATAAATAAATTAATTAATTCAATAGTTGAGCAAAAATTGTTCATAAATTAAAGTAAGTAAAATTAAATAAACAGTGTACTTACGCAAGTAACAAGCAGTGTAGTAGATGAAATACAATATTTAAATAATGCATGTAGATGTATGTAGGTAAGTCACGGCGGCAGTAAGTCCAAAACCAAGCTTTTGGTTGAAGTGGTGTCATCAGAGTAAAGCAGCAGCAGCCGCATGTAGATCTTCAATACTTTCGACGAGAAAGCTTTTACCAGCTTTTTTACATATAGAGATCCAAACATAGTGTAGGCGGATAACATCTGTTTTTTTGCGTTTGAGTGAGAGTGCGCTTTGTAGGAGATTACGAGGATGCTGTACGTAAGTAACAACTATTTTCTAGTTCTATCCCAACATCATGAAGACGGAGTTCTGTGTTGTTTGTTTTTCTATGTATGTTATATGTCGCAGCTGATTTAAGAATAGCGTTTCTGTCTTGGAAGCTGTTGAATTTGAGTACTATTGAAGTGGTTTGAGCTGTGCTCCCGTGGTTATTGCTGTTGTGATTTCTGGTGCGAAAAACATCTCCTGGCTGTGGTGGCTTGCAGTCAAACGAAAGACACTGTCGATTAAATAAATGTTTCAGATTTTCTTCGGGAAGCTCAGGTATGCCAAAGAGGATAGCGTCCATAGCAACTTTCTTCTTCTCGAGAGAGTTCATTTGTTTTTCAGCGGCAATATTTCTGTTTTATGGTTGAGTGAAACTGCATTTGTGTTTTCTTCCAGTTTGTTTACACGTTATGTTAAACCCGAGAAATTAGCGCTAAGTTCTTTAAACCGTTTCACCCATGTTGCATGATTTCTTCAATTGTAAGCATAACTTCATTACGAAACTTACTTATTTCGTTTATTAGGCTGTGACGCAAGAGTTTCGTGTGTTTGCTTAGATGCTCGTGTATTGCTTTTAGGTGTAGAGTCGCATTGTCGGCGAGTTGTTTGGTAGTCGGGTAATCCAGCTGATGTATGTCGAGCGTAAACATGACAAACTCAGGCAGACAAAAGCTGAGTTCATATCGTTAGTAGAAGAAGATACCTGCCATCAATCCAGCAGAACTTGGGCAAGTCATTGCACATGGTGAAAAAGAAATACGGCGGATGGCGATCTTGTGGAGGTTACCGTCGTCTTAATTTTTGATTAATTTGATTTGATTAACATCAGATAACCCTATAGCAAGTACTACGTTCATATGTAACACCGGAGTAAATGAGCGCCTTTGCGAAGAACACTGGAAACAAATCGTTAACGAAGAAAATGCTGAGACACTATATAAAAACTTGTCTGCAAATTAGATGATATCTATAAAAAATCAACTTACACAAAAGCAAAACAGAACAAAAGAAAAAATATCCCCTGGACGACCCAATTCATCATCGCCGAATGTAAGAAAAGAGATGAACTCTACAGAAGGTGGAAAAATAATAGACGCAACAAAAGTTTCGAAACGGAGTATAAACGTTTCCGGAACAAAACCAATAAAGTTCACCCAATTTAAGGCCGAATATCGAAAAACATGGGGATTAATAAATGAAATATTAGGAAGAAAAATGACAAATATCGACGAAACGATGACTAAACATTTCACAAATGAAATTATAAATCTATCCAACAAATGCGCAGAACTTTTCTTTTCACAGACAGCGCAAATTATTCATCACTGTAGTTCTATCACATCGATTCACATAAACGCACAAGTAGAAAACACAATACTTGCTAATGCTACAAATATCCATGAGGTGCGTGTAATAATTAATTTTCTCGGAGAAAATACAATAAATACACAGGAATTGATGGAATTAAAGCCGTTGATATCAGGTATTGAAAATCAACTGAGCAACTATAGACCGATATCTATACCTCCAGTAGTAGAAAAGTGTTTAGAACCTTTGCGATAGGTTGCAGAGTTTTACCAACAAACACTCAATTATACACAAAAGTGAATACGGTTTTCAAAAAAATAAAAGTACAGGAAAGCTGCTAGGTGAATTCGCTAATTGTGTCAATGAGTGTTTAAATAAAAGTAGTCATGTCCTAGTCATGTTCATGGACCTCAGTAAAGCTTTCGACACTCTTAACCAGCGGAAGCTATTAAAAGCACTAGAACGGATTGGTATACGTGGAGTAATGGCTGACTGGTTTAGGGATTATTTACAGTAAAGTATTAAGAAGTAGCTGCAGTTTAGAGTCCTCAGGGATCAAAACTAGGGCCGATTCTTTTCATCTTATACACGAACGAACTACTTCATGTTTTGAAGCAGAGCATCTCATTTGCCTTTGCTGACGATATTTTTTTGTTCGTGAAATCATCTTACATTTTAATTTTATTTTTTTTGGCTATTCAAATCTATCACTTTGCTATGTTTAGTTCCCGGCACCGATATGGCGATGCCACGTGATTTTTCCCCCCGGAATCACGAAACCTCTCGACGAAAAAAAAAAACGAACGGAAAATCTTCCCCGAAAAAAAGAAGCGACAAAACAAAACGGGAAGAAAATAAAAAAACTGCTTTTTGTTTTTTTTTCTTTCAACGTTATAAAACCCCGTTGGGGCGCGACGATTTATTAAAATTTTTTTTTTTTGGGTAGCGGTACACTCGTCGACAGAGTGACCCGCTATTTTCACAGTCCCGGAGCAAAAAAAAAGAAAAGCGTTAAATAACGGGTCGCGTGTCCTCTGTTCTCGGGAATTCTCGCACGCGCGGCCTACCGGAGTCTCGATTTTCCGCACCAAAGAACGGATTTTTTTTTTCCACTACACTGCACTACACTATACTTAGCTTTTAAGGTCCTAGCGGTATTTTCTCCAGTCCCGACAGTCCAATGCCTCGTCTGCCTTTTTCCTCTATCCTGCTCGTTTCCCCTTTTTCCACTCGTTGTTTTTTTTTTCCTTTTTGGCAATGCACAACTCGCGATTTTTACTTTTTACTTTACTAAAAAAAAACGAAAATTGCTTTCCGCAATTTCCCACCGCACTGGTTGTTCTTTTTTTTTTTTTTTTTTTTTTTCTTTTCTTTGGATGACCCTCTCTATTTGCTGGTCGTCAAAAAAGTGACCTCCAGATCTTTTTAGTTCCACAGCTCCCACACATATCACACACACATATTCACCCGCCCACTCTCTCGCACATTCATTCAGCGCTAGTGGACCCAACGAAGGGATTTCTCGCTACACAACTAGCAAGCTTTGCTAGTGTGTGCACCCGTGTCCAACTAGGCCTCTCATTCAAACCAATTTTACACACTCACGTTAAACTCCTCAGTATCGGAGTTCGCTCCCACTTCCAGTAATGACTGGGAACTCCACTGAGAGAGTTTATGGAAGCTGTGGATCCTAACTATGCCTATCAATTTCCCTACTCTTAGATTCTACAAATAAATTTGCGAAAAGCAATGTTTCTTTTCTTTCTGTTACCCGGGTATTCTTCCCCCATCGGATTACACTAATAACAATTGTTTGCCAAAACTAACACGATCGTGCAGGAGATAGGAAATGCGATGGGTCGGCAGCTGGAGTTTCGGGACGAGAGGAAAAAAGTCACGTTTAGTGCCTGTGCAAATTTAAATTTTTTCTTTTGTTTATTTATTTAATTTTTTTTGTTTCGCGAATCCCTAACTACTCCGGTGGATCGGCGTTCAGATTTGGGGGGGGGGGGACTGACCAATAGCGTGTCACTCCTTACAATTATTTATTTATTTTTATTATAGTCGGGCCCTTCTGCCCTCTGGCCTCTCTGCCAGTTTATACTTTTTTTTCTCGTACCAT
Organism: Volucella zonaria; assembly: GCA_963966105.1. Classification (NCBI taxonomy): domain Eukaryota; kingdom Metazoa; phylum Arthropoda; class Insecta; order Diptera; family Syrphidae; genus Volucella; species Volucella zonaria. The sequence continues at coordinate 7,374,785 of OZ014534.1, read as the reverse complement.
TGCTATTTTTTTTTGTGTTTGCTGGTTGTTGTTGGTTAGTGTTCTTTGTTGTTGGTTGGTGTTCTTTGTTGTTGGTTGGTGTTCTTTGTTGTTGGTTGGTGTTCTTTATTGTTGGTTGTTGCTGTGAGTTTGTATATTGTATGTATGTTTGTCTATTCCCTAGGTGGAGGCGGTCTTATTACTTGGCCGTCCGCCTACACGCCTCTGCTGCTCCTTCGGTGCTCCATCGGTGGGGTGCTGGCTTAAAAGGGGTCGTCATCCCTTCACCCATCGAACCTAACTTTTAAAGCTGGTACGTCGTTGGGGTGTGCTCGATTGTCTTGGCCGTCCGCCTGCACACAACTATTGCTCCTTTGTTGCTCCCTCGTTGGGGTGTGGCTATAAAAGAGATCGTCGTCTCTTCACCCATCGATCAATTGTTTCGGTGCATCCACATCCATGATTGTGATGTGATGCTGGTGCTTGTACCCCCCCCCCATCGGTAGGGGGATGGGGTGTTCAATTAGCCTCTTATTGCTTGGCTATCGTTGGGGTGTAGGTTCCAGGGATCGCCATCCCCCACCCGTCATCATCGTGTTGGGGTGTCTGGATTAAAAGGACCGTCCGTCCCCACCCGTCGGCGATTTCAGACGTCCTGTCTGATGCTGCCCGTTGCGAGTCTCCCGTCTGTCTATGGGCTCCGACAACAGTGTTCCCGGTGGAGCTCCTGTCGCACCCTGGGGCTCCTGGTTCGTCGTGAGTCTCCCTACTGTCCTTAGGGCTTCACCGACCGAACCTCCTCGCACTCCTCTTGCGGGCAAACCCGCCCATGAACCTACTTGGGTTGTCTTCCGAGGTCTGGGGTCGGTGGACCACTGGCTGATGGGACCATGGCTGCCCTCCACCTCCGCCAGAGCTCGGTGTTCCCACTCAAAGAGAAGAGGGACCGAAGGGACTTACAGGGAAAAAGAGAGCCAAACTTGTTGCGGGAAAATTTACCGCAACAACTTTAAGCTTACATCAACTATAAAACTTTTAGAACACATCCTATGGCTTCCCAGATATTATAAAAAATTGTTAAATACTTTTTGAATCTATCAATAAAATCTAAAAAAAAAACCCCTAATATCCGACGCCACAGATAATGGATTTCACGGACCTGCTGCATGGGAAAAGTTTTTCACCATACTCGATCTGGATAAAGCATTCTATCAGATCCCTATGTCAATCGAAGATATACCCAAAACGGCAGGGACAACACCTTTCTTCGAGGTCATCGTTGTGCCGTTTGGTCTTAAAAATGCCTCTCAGACATTTCAAAGATACAAAGATTCTGTACTCCGCGGTTTAGAATTCGTGTTCTGTTACGTCGATGACATTTTGATATGCTCCAGACACAGAAGAACAACATCGAGTACATGTATGTCAAGTTCTACAACATTTAAAACACACGGACTTACAGTCAACGTCAACAAATTAAATTACCTTGGGAACTTGATTAGTAATTCTGGCAGTGAACTTCCTGAAGTCAGAGTACAGACTATTCATCCACACCGAACCGACCTTAGACACCAAAATCAGAAGTATGCGGTGCGAAATGAGCATGGGCAAGGCAATGATGCAGAATCACATCGACTCTGAAGCACCACTCGTCCTTACAACAGAACAGGTAAAACAGCCTGCAATCAATCGGGCTGTTTTCCTGCAAACGCAAATATTGTACTTCCGATCAAAAGCTACTGCCAATGTATCTGACAGTAAGATTGTTCAAACGTCTTCTGGATGGTCGTCAGTTCGTTATACAGACTTATCACAAGCCATTAATATATGCATTTTAACAGAAATCGGACGAACCATTATAACGAACATTACGACAACTTGACTTCATCTTGCAATACACAACTAATATTGTTTATTTGTCAGGTGCAGACAACGCAGTGACGGGCGCTTTGTCACGAGTAAATGCGATTGCAACACAGCCAACAATAGTCCCAGAAGAACTACAGATGGAACAGTAACAAGAAGATGAGCTGGAGACTATGCTTAACATCCCTCAACTGTCTCAAATGTTTGTAAAACCAGGTGTAAAAAACTATTCTACATAACTACAGGAATAATCAGACCGTATATTGAGGAAAAGTTATGCCGAATAGCTTTCAATATCGTACACGGTCTCTTCCATCCTGGAGGTAGAGCAACGAGTAAACAATTTCTTCAACAATACATGTGGCCAAGCATCAGACGTGATGCACTGCAATGGTCCTGAACATGTGTGTAATGTTAGCGCTCTAACACAACCAGCTGCGACCAAATGCAAATATAGTGCCAGATAATCGATCTGAACACGTACATATCGATCTTATTGTGTTGCCTTTGTGCCAAAGTTACAGGTACTGCCTAACCATGATCAATTGATTCATCAGGTGGCCAGAAGCCATCCCTTTAAAAGACATGTGCGCATAGACGTTGGCAATAGCATTTTATACGCACTGGATAGCTTGTTTCGGTTGTCCGAAGTATCTAACAACAGACTAATTTAAATCAGCAGTATTCGGAGCCCTCATCAAAGTGTGTGGAACACAAAGCAACCAGCATCTAATGGCATCGTAGAACGTTGACACAGGTCATTAAAAGCAACACTGATGTGTCACAAACCGGAGAAATGAATAGACTTCCAACCGCCCCAATAGGTTACGAACTGCTTACAAGCACGACATTAAGGCATCCACATCTGAAATGCTATACAAAATTAAAATGCCTGGTGCGTTTTTGCTTAATAAAGATATTACATACTTCTAATTCACAGATACAATATTTGTGGATGAGCATCGGGAAGTTATGTGATAGATGCGACCGGCACCGACAGCACATCATTCAAAGAAAATTGAAATTTGGTTATCGGACATAGGCAAATGTACTTTTTTTTTTTTTTTCATAATTTACACGCGCCTAAGGGGTTATGATGCCCTTTTACTGTTGTTGCCGTCGGAAAGATAGAAGGAGGAGAAAGGAAAGCATTGTTGTGATGTAGTGGTTTGAAACTCAGGTGTTTTTGGTTTCGATATTGACTCTGCAGGGGTGGGAGTCCGAATAGGACGGAGAGGTTTTCTTCACTCGGAATGATTCAGGTTGTGGATTTTAACGGTTGTTTTGTGCTTGAAAACTCTACAACAGCCAAATCTACATGTCAGTGTTATGCCTTCACACGCAGATTTTTCTGACTGAGTTCCAATTACACAAATGAAAACTTGCCGTGGCTAGGATTCGAATCTTGACCCTCCGAGTGAGAAGCGATTGCTAGTATCACTACACCACGGCCACCCCAAAGAAGTCGCATATGCTTAAATCCGGCGACCGCGAATTCTATATCACTCTTTTGTGTTTTACAAAAAAAAAAAAAACATTTTATTATTATTTTGAATAGTTAACTTTATTGATAAAAAACACTTTAAACCTAATTGACAGAGGAAAAGACTGTCTTGAATTTGTTTTTACGTCTATTTTTTTATTTTTTATCTAATAAAATGTTTATTCAGCTTTTTCTGCATTCCCAGAGGTAGGCACATGCAACTAATGTTTCAACTGGTCAGCACAAAATTTAATTTTGCTTTAATAGTTCATTTATTTTTGTGTCTAGTGTATCTGGCTTGTACATAACTCGCGTAGGCCACCCCACGTCACTTCTCAAAGACATTAGACGTCCGGGAAACATTTTTCTTAAAGCATTTAGAGAGTTTCGGACTGTGTGGGATGTAGCCCTGTTGGAACCAAACATCCCCTAATCCCTCTTATTCAACAACCATTTCCAGTCGGGGCTGCAGAAAATTTTGTAACATTAAAACATAACGCCCGGAATTCACGGTCACGGTCACGCCTCCCTCTTCAAAGAAGTACGGGCCAATAACGCCAAATTGTGATACGGCACACCACACTGTTAGTTTAGGAGAATGTAGCGGTCTTTCGTGAACAATTTGGGGGTTGTTTTCAGCCCAGTAGCGAAAATTTTGATTATTCATAATCCCGCTTACGTGCAAACAACTGGGCAAAAAGCAAATTCCACACCATGAAACACAGATTTTCAGCATTGGGTAACAAGTTGATCGGACCCTATAGTCTTACTCTAAGGCTTAATACGAATCTCTACCTGCAAGTTGTGCGGAACAAATTACCAGAACTATTAGGTGATATAACATACGTTCGCACACTCTTAGAGGGTAGATTACGTGTATGGAAATTCGTGGATAGGGCGGGGTGTACCCATTCTGTGGTCTCCAAGGTCTCCGGACTTGATCGCAATGAACTTTCATTTTTGACGGATGAAGGACATTGTTTACTCATCGGAAAAAAATAACACCGGATGACTTGAACCACAGGATTGATGAGGTAGTTGTCTGAGAAGAATTGGAAAGAATGGACATTGCTACAGCCTTTCAAACACGAGCTCTGCCGTGCATGCAAAGCAATGGCTTGCACTTTGAACAATAGATATAATACCAAAAAAAAAATTAGGACAGAGAAGACGAAAGAAAACATATTACATAGTGCAGTTACCCCACCTTCTCCGCTCCTGGTCATAAGTACTGTTGCTTGAACTCGGTCACTTTCGTTGCTGTATTTGTCATACGGCACGGGCAGTGACTGAGTGTATGTAACAACAACAATGTATGGCGGGTTGAGAGTGAATTTTGTTGGCGCACTGCTTCCTATTGTTGTAAGGGCATAACACCAGCAACAATTTGATTCCGTGAACCTTGCTTAACATTGTTGGTATTTGTATTTTTTTATAATGGGTCGGGAATTCAGAGTGGAGTAAGGAGTAATCACTTCTCTGCGTACGTTCATGTCTGAGTGCCAGATGTCTTGGCACTCAGTGAAACAAAGGTAGATCGCTGCCCACACCTCTCAGATCAATCTGATCTGAAGCTACCTGACTACCAATTAGTGCCACTATTCTTCTCTCACCGCGGTCTCACTATTTACGTGCATAGTTATGTTAGCTTACCAAACTCCATCACAATGTAACCTCTATTCCAATCCGGAATTTAATTTCATGTGGTTAAAATTCCATCTGCGGAAGCAAATTGTCCACTACTACTTTACTTACAGAAGCCCTAAACTGGACAGAAATTCGACTTCTAACGAGTTTGATGCGTTGTCTGACTCTGTTCAAAGAATTGTATTCCTGTGTCTTCATACTGAAATCGTTATTACTCTATTCTGGGTGGCTTCGACATTCTGGACAGACAATACCCGAAGGACGGTGTGTTGAGATCTTCGCTGCGGAGAACAACTTGACCCAGCTTGTAAATAAGCCCTCCCGAGTACCAGACGTTGAAAGTCATATCGTCAACACCCACTCGTCGCCGACCACACAGTTATAGAAACGATTCCTAAAAGAACCGTATGGAAATACGAGAATGCCAATTGGAACTGATTTAACAGCTTCTTTAGGAATTTTAACAGGTCGTTATGTTTCCTCGATAACGACGTAGATGCCGCTGCTGATATGATCACAGATACTATTCTCTTTGGAATGAGATAATTTATCCATCATTGGATGAAGAGTATCAAATCAAAAGAAAAGTTACGACAGAGGAAAACTGAAAAAAGTTCAAAGGAGCCAGGTCTTTCTTAACCGTGCGAAATTCCAATATGACCAAAAACTGGCAAACAATTCTACTATTGGGAATTAAAAAAAAAAAATTTTTTAAAGGTTTTTTTATATTATTCAACATAGTCCCCTTTTAGTTTGATACACTTATTCCAGCGATTTTCCAACTTCTTGATCCCGTCCGAAAAGTAATTTTCCGGAAGGTCTGCGAAATACTCCTCCGTATCGTCGATGATTTCCTCGCGTGAGTTGAATTTTTTATTGATGAGCGTGGGATCCGATTCCGCATCAGCAAGTCCAAACACTCTTTCGAAGTGCTGTCGCGTTCGTGTTTTTGGTCATTCGCCGCACCCAGCGGCAGGATGACTTTTTCATATGCAGAATATTGCCCAAAACATGGCGTGTGCGTCGAGTACTAATCTTTGTGGTATCTGCTAGCTGGCGCACCTTCACTTTCCGGTCAGCCAACACCATTTCATGTATTTTTTTGATATTGTCCTCTGCAACCGCATCGGAGCGCCTGTCGCTGCGGACTTGATCGGTAGTGCGGCCACCACGAAACTCTCGAAACCAATATTTGACGGTGTAGTCTGACGGAGCATTAGCCCCATAATATTTATCCAACTTTTGTTTCCTTAGCCGTTTTGCCTCTCAAAAAATAATGTTTTATGAGAGAACGAAAATCGTTTTTGTCCATACTCAACATGATGCCAAACAATCAGCTGTCAAAACAAAACAAAAGACATTATTGCACTGAAATTTGGCATGTCTGCCTAAATATGAACGGACTTCAAGGCACCATAACCTTTTTTGCAGTAGCAGCGCATTCTGGCGGTCAAGGAGGTCACTTTTCACTCCATCTAGTATAATGTCCCAAAGGTAGTAAAAGCTTTTGGTCGTTCGTCAAAAACATCAGAAATTCTGCTCATTCGCCATCCCAACGCTCATTTACAATGATATTCTAGCTGTCAGCTCTTTAGATAAGGTCAAACTGCTTGCTGCACCCTTTGTGGTCAGCTCAACACTTCCAGCTTATGCTTAGTCTCCGTCTACACTTGAGCTCCGTTCTGTCTCTGACACTCTTTAATCTTTATTAATGATCTCTTGTCTACTACTTCTAATCCAATCTGTTCCTTTGTTGACGACAGTGCTCTCTGCTTTTCATATTCGTTTCCGGACTCACGTCAATGTTCTTCGCCTGTAGAACGGGAACGGCAGCTTATGTTTAGCTGATTAAATTCCGATATAAACATCATCATCAATTGAGGAACAATCAACAGAGTGTAATTAAATGCTTCCAAAACACAATGCTGTCTGCTGTCGTTAAAGTGAAATCCAAACACCCTGCGATTATCCATGAATGGCACTCGCTTTGTTGAAACCGAAAATGTTGCCATTCGCGGAATGTGTTTCAATGACAACCTTCGTTGGAATGACCACATATTTGATGATGCGAAATGTCTAGGTTTCTAAATTTCGAAATGTCTTCTCTATCACTATTTTCACCACCAGTGGTGCATTGAAATTGCCAGGAGCATTCAGCCCCTTAAAACCTTTAACCGTAACATCCGTCTCGCTATTAATGCTAATCAGTTTACCCTCGCTTATGGAATGCCCCGCCGAGCTCTTTGTTTCCTGACCATTATAACATTCAAAACGAACGTACATCGGTACCTCTCTTCCTCCCTAGCTTTCCTTCGCCCGCGCTGTGTGCAAACATCTTGAAAACTACTGTCTTGAGATGAAATGACCTGCCATTTGTTTTGTTTGTAAATATTTCAAAGGCATACGTTTCAAAGTTGCAAAAAGTGAGGAGTTAGTAAGAATTTTTTTTTGGAAAAAAATATGACAAAGTCAGAAAGTTAAGTTTTAAAAACGAAATCACTTTTGATCCTCAATAATTTTTGATACATTAATTTTTGGGGCAACATTTACTATGAGACAATAAACGTACTCCTAATTACGAATTCAACGTTACGTGTAACCATAAATTTGAAAGATGTTATTTTCAATAGGAGTCAAAACAGGGGAGCGTAAGGCTTTCCTTAAAACCTCTGTATCTCGGAGAAAATGTATTCTCGACCCTCCTCTCAACCATACGAATTTTTTCTCAAATTATATCAAGAAAACTCCCCTTCAAGTGTTCGACACGTGTTAAGCTTTTAGGAAAATGGGACAGAGAGAGAAAGAAAGGTGTTTGGACTCAGTGGTTATTTCGTTCCATGGGTTGGATCCAAAATTTAATGGGGTGACAAAATTATTAGTGTAATTGGACTTATTGTCGTATTCTAGGCAACCACTCGTCTTACGTGATTTTAGTTGCCTGAAAGAAAGAATGTCTTTCGGGCGCGGCTGGTATTGAACCCCAAATCATTGAACTCACTTGATCTACGGCCACTCACTAATACATATAAGTTTTGTTTTTTTATTACATATACATACATATTATACCGTATTTGAAATAAGTTATTACGAGGGCGGGTCAATAAGTCCGTGACTTTTGGATTAAAACAGATTTTTTGATAAAAAAATAATTTTATTTTTCAACGTAGACTCTCTTGAGCTCTATACACTTTGTCCAACGCTTCTCCAATTTTTTTATCCCTTCCAAAAAAAATGATTTGTCGAGGTCCTCAAAATGACGAGATGACTTCATCATTGGAGTCAAATCTTTTTCCACCAAGCCATTTCTTCAGGTTTGGGAACAAGAAGTAGTCGCTCGGAGCCAAATCTGGAGAATAGGGTGGATGAGGGAGCAATTCATAGCCCAATTCATGGATTTTTGCCATGGCAACTGCACATGTGTGCACCCTTGCATTGTCTTGGTGGAAAAGAACTTTTTTCTTGGCCAAATGAGGTCGTTTTTTTTTCAAATCGTCATTGAATCGGTCCAATAAGTTTGCATAATATTCCCCATTGATTGTTCTTCCCTTTTTTCCCGCGTGCATCTCAAAAAACAGTCGCCATAACTTTATTGGCTGACAAACCCACCTTGGCCTTCTTTGGCGCCGATTCACCCTTAGAAACCCACTGTTTTGACTGTTGTTTGTTCTCTGGTGTGTTGTGAAGGATCCATGTTTCGTCCACGGTTACAAAACGGCGCAAAAACTCCTCCATATTGCGATTAAACAACGCCAAACCTTCCTGTGAAGTTGTTACACGCTTGCGTTTGTGGTCGACTGTGAGCAAACGCGGCACCCATCTTGCGGAAAGCTTTCTCATGCCCAAGTGATCATTCAAAATTGAAACCACTGAGCCATGCGAGATCCCTACGGCTTCCACAATCTCTCGCACTTTCAATCTTCGGTCGGCCAACACCATATCGTGAATTTTTTCGATTGTTTCGGGTGTAGAGACCTCAACTGGGCGTCCAGGACGTCCGGCATCTTCAGTGCTTGTACGGCCACAACGAAATTCAGTAAACCACTTTTTTACCATTGAAATCGATGGTGCAGAGTCCCCATAGTATTTATCAAGCTTAGCCTTGGTCTCGGTAATGGTTTTTTTTCGCAAGAAATAATGCTTAATAAGCACACGAAATTCACTTTTTTCCATTTTCTCCTCAAATTAGTGAGTAGTCTGATAAAAATAGCTGTCAAACACAAACTAACTGACGCAGCAAGTTTAAATTTTGACAGGAGTCAACTGACAAATGCCTGTTGACAGGAGCAGTGTTGCTGTTTCAGTAAAGAGGTCAGAAATTCAAAAATGCACGGAATTATTGACCCGCCCTCGTATTAACCCTTCAGTGCACACCTAAAAAAAATCACACCATTGCACACCTGGGGCCTGAGAGGCCCATAAACATAATTCTATGAAAAGGAAATTTTATTTATTTAAATATTTATTCGAAAACAATAAACTTATAAAAACAAAGAATAAAACATAAATATTATTATTAATTGGAGCAAGTTGGACAATAATAGTGCGCATGTTGAAGGCAAATGCATTTGCTGCATTTGTGGCAGAAGTGTCGACTCTTCCTCTTTTTTTTTGCAGAATGCACAATCTCTGCATTACTGGAAACCGCTATATCTTCGTCAACCGGCAATAATCCAGCAAATTTTCTTTCATATGCACGAGTTTCGAGTGACAAATGATTGTTGGAAGCACGATCCTTCAAATGGTCTTTTAGAAGTTGCATCCCTAGTTCTTTCAAAAATAACCTTGTTTTTGCTGGCTTGGATTGTTGAGAGTTAAAAATAATCGCTGCATTTATTTCAGCAACATTTAGAATTCCGTAGAAAACTTTCATGGGCCACCGTCTTATTTTCCTTGCAACACTGTATTCTCCACATAGTTGAGCTACTGTGTCCGCACTACCCTTTGAAGCATTGTAAAATGTTATCATTTCGGGTTTTCTTTGTTCACCTGTAGCTTCATCAAATTTGTCAACATGATGCATTGTGGACGCAAGGACACATTTATTCTTCTTCGGGATGTCTTATATCCCTCTTATATCCTCTTGAAAACCAAATATAGTAGAACAAAGTTGTCTATTTTTCGGATTTGTGAAAATCACTGGAAGCACTCGTTTATTCTTTCTCATTGTACCAACTAAGTGAGTAATTTGCCATCATCTTTTTCATGATTTCATATCCAGTAAACCAGTTATCTAAAGTCACATTTCTTGCCGTGTTATAGATAGGAACACACATTCTCTCCACAATATCATCAGGGTGAGAACCAGCGTAAATCTTCAAATTGGGGGTGTAGAAGGTCCTGGCATCAACTAAAACAAACACTTTCAAGCCGTATTTTGCCGGTTTGTTAACAATATACATGCGGAAACTGCAACGCCCTTTAAAAGCCCAAAGCATCTCATCAAGATTTGTATACTCACTTACGGTATACGATAATTTGGAGTTTTCAACGAATTTTTCAAAGACATTTCTTATAGGAGAAATTTTATCGAGTTCACGCCTTTCCTACCTTGTATTGGTGTTGTCAAATCTTATACATTTTAGTAAAAAGTGGAATCTATTTTGTCCCATTGTAGCGGGGAAATTAGGCAATCCATTGCCGTCAGTTGCCCAGAATTCAGAAACACTCATTCTATTTCCGTGTTTGACTGCTGCGATATACGGCAAACCAATAAGAGTTTTTAGTTCCACCAAGCTGGTCTCCTTTCGCTTGTAATTCGGTTCTTCATTTGGTGTCAGATTCCGTATGAAAATGTTCGTGTCTGTTACTATTGAGTTCAATATATTTTCATCAATCAGGTTTAGCCAACTTTCCATCGGTGATTGAATTCCTCGCGCATATTATTTTACCCCAAGTAAATGAATAACAATGTTACGCCTTCTTTTTTGTAAAAGAACTTAACACTAAAGTGGGTATGAATACACTTATAATGCCTCAGCATGTTTTAAGTTTTTTGGAAAATGGGAAAGAGAGAGAAAGAAAGATGTTTGGTCTCAGTGGTTATTTCGCTCCATGGGTGGCATCAAACATTTAATGGGGAGACTAAATTCTTAGTGGAAGTTGGCTTAATGTTGATTTCTAGTCAACTACTCATCTTACTTGATTTTGGTTAACTGAAAAAGTGGATGGATATGATTCAGGCGAGGCTGGGATTCGAACATCGGACCTTCCGATTTGGAAGTGAGTCCACTACCACTTGAGCCACGGCCACCCGTGGTGCGAACGTTTGGTGCCCTGCAATCTTTTCTCCATCTTGTGCCATCTTTTCCAAAAAAAAATTCAGTACGTTCTTCGAAAACCGCTCCATCCCCTTGCATTGCATTTCGTCATCATCTTTAACTATTTCTAGCTCAGAATCGGAATCGTGCTCACTTACATCCACAAAGTCTGGGTCAGCAAAAGAGTCATCATCATCAAAATCGTCGTCAGAATTTTCATCAAAATCTCCATCTTCCAATAAATTCAAAAGATCCCTTTCGAAATCACCCATTTTCCTCCAGATTTACAAAAAACTTTTATTTCAAATGCAAGTAACATAAAAATACACAATACTATATTTACCTGATGAATAAAATTTTCACAACTTTGCAAATCAAATTTCACGAAATATGGTATATGAAACGTAACGATCAAGAAAACAACCTTCTTTCCTAAAATCCGTAAAATACTAAATAGAACCCGCGAAAATAATCAAAATAAAATAAAGATATGCAGTTATGCATCTAAGAAAGAAAAAATAATTGTAACGTAGATGTATACCTTGGGCTTATTAGGCCCGAAGCTCTATTTAGCAAACATTTACTGAACTTATTACAGTTATTTTTATGTTCGAGGATACATTTCGATGATGTAGGAAGGTATATGAAAGATTATTTTATTTCCAAGGATAGTTTCAATTTTATACGTATTTTAATTTACACTTGGCCCTGTCAGGCCCCACGTATGCACTGCAGGGTTAAAATAAATATTTTTCTTTTTTTTTACAGGTGCAAATAACGAGCGGTGGTGATGGGAAATGTGTGGCTGAATTCACAGTGTCAGAAGAACATTTAAATCGTGGCGGTGGTTTACATGGTGGTTTCACTGCTACACTTGTGGATAATGTCACAACCTATGCTTTAATGTCTAAGGATAGTCATCCTGGGGTATCAGTTGACTTACATGTAAGTTATCTCAAAGCAGCAAAGGAAGGTGATCGAGTCATAGTATCTGCAAATACAATAAAAACGGGCAAAACATTGGCATATATTGAATGTGAATTGCGCCATAAAAAAGATGATTCTATCATTGCAAAGGGATCGCAAACAAAATTTGTTGGTTTTTGAAATGTAAACAAATTGATGAGTGAATAACCAAAATCTCTTATCAGTTGTGCATAGTAAATTAAAGGTGGTTTATAATATGTTCTAATACGTTGTGATTTTTGTTACTGCTCTGCTTTATAACAATGAATAAACTCTCAATTTTATTAGGTTATAGCTTTCACTTTTTCGGAACATATCATGATTGAATCACAAAGGTAAGTGTAACGCAAAGACTATTGTCTATGATCTATTTTATCTGTTTCTAAATAGATTACTTATTGAAGAGGGGAAAATTACTCGAGCTACTCGTCAATGAGAAATTCACATTTGGTATTACCGCACACCTTATTGAGCTTCATTACTTCATTACTTCGCAGAGTAATATTGTAATTTGTTTTGAATTTGTAACAGGATATCATTTTTTTTTTCTAGCCAGAACAATTGTCAGATATTAGTTCTAGTAGAGTTTTACACTTACGACTAATTGAAGTTTTCATTCATTCTACTCACTTGTGCGTGCGGAAATTTGCCTGAGCAAGATGGTTTCAATTGCAAACTTCAGGTTCTTAATTGCGTCTATTTTATTACTCATGTCGGAGTTCCAATCTAGTTTTTTAATCTAGGTAAAACACTCTTCGATATATGACATTTTCAGAGAAAATCTTATTTGCATGATTGAAATTCAGAGCCTAGATTCTGCTCTTTTCTCTTAGCATGTTAAGCTCATACGAGGTAATAACCCGCACTAATGACGTTGTCCACCGGATCCAGTGTGGGGATCGAGGAAAAATGAAGGTGGTCCATCTGGATAAAATGTGTAATTTTAAAGGAACGATAAATGAGGAAGTTGTTCGGGACGAACAACTTTAGGGAGTGCGCAATGTGGTATCTGAATGTGAACAGCGTCATCTATGTATATTTCATTAGCAGAAGATTTCGGTAGCAGAAGCATCAACCACTGGTGAATAGAGAATGGAATCGGATTTTCTAGCAAAATGGAAAATTGTATGGAACGGATGGCACAGATTGTTTTCGAAATATGACATTGGAGTATAAATATTAGCATCCATCCAGCATGCAAGTCAGTTTATCAGTTGAATTCGTGTGAAGTGTGGATTACGAGTGGTAAAGTAAGATACAAGTGGCTAAGATAAGCGATTGAATTGTGAATTGTAGCAGTATTGAATAAAGTGATTGTGTTGAAAGAAATAAGTTCTATCATTTGTACCCACACAAATATTTTACATTATTTAATTTTTGCGAAGACCATTTTGAATGAGGGGCAGGCTTGGTCTCCCCCTTGAGATTTGGCTGGTTTAAATTTCATTTAATTTTATATGGGTATGTGTTGATGGATTAGCATATACGAGTATGTACATAGTTTTTTTAGTTAGAAATGGTTGGAATTATGTTGTTACGTAGCGCTAGGAAAATCCAGCTTGAACGGAGTTTCTAGGGTTTTTTTTTTATAGTTGGTCTATTCTGGCTTACGGTTACTAAGTTTAGTCTATTTGGTTTTTCTTTGAAAATATCTAGAGATGGGCTGTGGTTGATGGAGTATTTTTATTTCAAATTTGTATTTTGTTAGTGTAGATCTCTACTTGTTCAAAAATTATATCAAGCTTTTCTTAAGACTTTCCACTTGTGCATTCAACCAGCGTTTCACCCCTGGTTAGAAACGCAATAATTTTTAGAGAAGAGGTTGGAGTCCTTGAGTAAATAAATATGATGCATGGTTAATGCAGTTAGTTGTTGAAGTGCTCTGAAACATTTTAAGTTGTCATTCTACTGTTAAGTGTTTATTTAAGTAAGGTTGCCATTGGCAACAAATTTCGTATTTCATTATGAAAAATTGTTTTTAAGATAATAAATCAGTTAGTTCTCGTATTCTGGTAATCCAAAAAATTATTATTTGTAATCTGAGTTATAATAGAATTGTGGCAGTCGCACTTTTTCTTGTGTTGCTAACATTTTGGTAATATGCCGTTATGTTTTGTAGAGCTTTACCTGTTTTGAATGGTTTACTGGTTTAGTGGTTTATTTTGGTGCCTGTTTGCATAATCTGTTTGTATTTTCGTTGTGATAAGAGCATAGTACTGAGTAAAACCGCATTGTAATCGTTTTTATATTAGACGTGCGATGCACCAATTTTGGCGTCCGTAATCCCGTAAGTTATGGATTTGTTTTAATTTGATTATTTATTAGTTGTTTGTAATTTTTGTTAGAAAATATGCAAATAACAGCAGAAGAAATCGCCAGGGCGCTGGCAGAGGTTGAGGATGGTCGAAGTGTGCGATATATCTCTTTTACGACTAGAAAATCAGAGGCGACGTTAAGAAGAGCCATTAAAAGGTACAGGAAAACCAACTTATACAAACGGCGTCATGCCTCAGGTCGTGCCCGTGTAACTTCTACAAAGGATGACCGATATTTGTTGCCTGAAAGCCTTCTGAATCCTCACCAAACAGCGGTTGAGCTATCTCACAAATTTCGAACTGTTAGTGGGAGACAGCTGTGAATGCTCAAACGGTTAGGTGGCGAGCAGTGAAAGTGGCCTGAGAGCAAGTAAACCTGCTTGTCTACCGATGTTCACGGTACAGCATAAGCCACGTCGAATTAAATTTGAACGCCTCCACCAGGATGGACAGTGGCCGATCAGGGTAGAGTGTTTTTCATTGATGAGTCCAATTTCTGCGGAGGTTAGGTCAAGGTGTGGACAGCAATTTCCATGCGCGCACTACCCGAGCTGTGCATCGTGGAAGGATAGATGAACTTTATCTATGTATTACATCAACAACATTCCGGAGGAACGTGGTTCCATTCGCACCGTTTATTGGGCATAACTTCTGGCTGCTGCAGGACAATACTAGACCACAAGTCGCCAAGCGCGTTACCGAGTACTTACAGGAAGTGAAAATCGACGTCATGGCTTGGCCTGCGCCTATGAACACGCTTGGGAACTGCTGGGGAAAAAGATTAGAATGCGACCTGCCTTCCAGAGACGCCTGAGGTCTGCTCTGATCGAGGAATGGCACAATTTGGGCAACACCATCGTAACAAATCTCATCCAAGGTACTCGAGAAGGCAGTACTCACTACTAAAATAACGAGGACTCGCTAAAAAAATAATATTAATAATAATAATGTAAAATGTTGATTTATGAAGTTTTTGTCCATTTTCCTTAATTTATATTTTATTTCTAAGCTCTTCCTTTTTTTTTCTTTTGGTTTGATGTGAATTATTTATTTTTATATTAATACACCAAACTGTATTAAAAAAAAGCATTTTTTTTCGAACGTACATGAAATTATTGCAAAAGTTCAAGATGTGTGTGCCATTTTTTTTGTAAGGTATATATTTTGTATAGAATCGGAATGGAATGTACTAATAAGGGGTGAGTCAACAGATGGTGTGAACGTTGGCTGTCAATTACTGTCATTTGCAGAATTCAATGTGGTTGATCTTTTCGACAGATGCCATACAATCTTTGGCAATTTTTGTCATGGAGTCCTTTACCACGTAACAACGGATTTTTGTTATTTAATCTTATTACGAAAATGGGTGATTTGTAAAAGTAACATTTCGTAAAATTCGTAAATTTTTCGGTCAACATAATCGCTCTAGTGATCCGCAATTCCTGCAATGGTGAAGCGTTTTGAAGAAACTGGATCGGTACCGGGTCAAATTCCATATCATCATGCTCGGCCAGTACGTACACACCAAAACATCACCACTGTGAGCGAAAGTGTTCAAAACCAGCCAGGCGCCTCAATTCGTCGCCGATGTCAACTTACGGCATTTTACGGCGAATTCTAAAAGTTGATCTTCATTTGCACGCCTATAAAATTCAAATTACACAACAATTTGGACCATCTACGACGTCGCCGATTTGTTAAGTGGATGGTGGATCGCCACGACAATTTGTCATCGAATTTGATCTTTTCCGATGAAACCCATTTGGGGTACGTGAATAAACAAAATTCTCGTTTCTGGGGACCGGAAAACCCATACGAGATTCACGAAAAACCAATGCATCCCACAAAAAGTCATTGTATGGTGCGGATTATGGGTTGGCGGCATCATTGGATGGGCCACTTTTTCGAAGATGAAGGTGGAGAAACAGTTACAGTGAATGGAGAATGTTACCGCAACATGTAGACCGGATATTTTTTCCCCAAAATGGAATGACTTGGGTCTGGACGATCTCTGGTTTCAGCAGGATAGTGCTACCGCCCACACAAGCCATTAATCAATCAATTTATTGCGTACGAAATTTGAAGATCGCATTATTTCGGTTAAAGGAAAAGTTGATTTGCATCCAATGTCATGCGATTTGACACCTTTAGACTTCTTATTTGAAGAGTAAAGTCTATGCCAATAATCCAGCGACAATTCAGGATCTCAAACATAACATCCAAACTAAAATAGCGGCCATTGACCGACTTATTCTTCCAAAAGTGATCGATAATTTTGACCTTCGGATGGTCGCTTTCAACAGAAGCTGTGGTGGTCACATGAGCGATCGTTTATTCCATTGCCATTGCCATTGACCGAACTTTATTAATCAATAAAATTCTACATTTATTTCACAATAAATGTGTGTTTAATTTAATGACAAGTTTCACAACAGCTAGTTGGATCATCACCTCACTTTTCCCCGGTTCCCGCACTGTATTCGGTAGCTAACATCATTGATGCTTGCTATAACCTTGTACAGACCTCGCTGATCCTGTTGCAATTTTGATAATTTGCCTTTCTTAGGCAGAAAATTATACTGTTAAAACCTCGAATGAGCTATGGATACCTGACTAATACAGAAACTTCTCGAAAGATGGCAGGGAGTATAAATACCTCGTTGGGAAAGTAGACTCCACATGTGAAGACCATGTACAAACACTTCAATTTCTTGTAAAATTTAACTTTATGTATTAACTTATTAAGTTAAATAAACTTCGCAATTTATGATGTTATCTGCTCTGAGCTGGAGATGTTATCGAGCCGGAAGCCACAAGCAGAAGAAAAAACAGTGAAAAGATGTCAAAGAATTTAGTAGAAGATGCCTTAATTTTTTGCTTACCCACAGCGCGAAAATTATGGAGGAAAGAAAGAGAAGTACCGATGAACATTGGTTTTAAATGTTTGAAGGTTATAATGAGTAGGAAATAAAAAGCTCGGAAGGCATTCCATAAGCGAGTTGTACGGCTTAGGAATGAATCATGATATTTTAGAGTACGTCCGAAAGTGGGCTTGAGGGTGTACTGATCAGCATTCATAGTGAGACGAGGGTTACAATTGAAGGTTTAAAGGGGCCAAATGCTACTGGCGATTTCTATAGAGCCCTGATTGTGGAAATAGTGATAAAATAGATTGAGACACGAGACGTCATTACGTCGGTGTTCGAGGGTTCCATTGCATGAGTGATATTACTATTATGAGTTTTATCGCACGGTTTCGAATCCTATCTAGGTGCGGAGATGTTATAGGCCACCAGACGTGGGTATTGTGCTCCGATTTTGGGCGCATAAATGCCTTATATGTATATTGGTATTCGCAACATTTTTGACGACATCCAATATGTCGTCATTGCCACATATACGGAGAATGGAAAGTTTTTCGGTTTCGACGATGCAAGTCCCATTCATGGATAATGGATGGGTATTTAAATTTCACTTTAACGACAGCAGACAGCATTGTATTTTTGAAGCATTAAATTCTACTCTGTTAGTGGTTCCCCAATTAGTTATAGTGTTAATATCAGAATTTGATGAGCTTAACATATGCTGCCGTTACCGTTCTATAGCCAAAGATCAGGGAGATGAGTTCGAGAACGAATACAAAAATCAGAGAGTATTGTCGTCAGCAAAGAAACATATTGAAATAGAAGTAGCAGGCAAGAGGGCGTTGATGAAAATTAAAAAGAGTGTCGGAGACAGAACGGAGCCCTGTGACACACCAGTATTCATTTTGTGGATACAGACTTGAAACCATCCAAGACAACTTGAATTGAACGTTCGAAAAGGTACTTTCTAATCCATTAAAAGAGAGATTCATCGATCCCAAATGCACGCATTTTTGACAAAAGACCCTGAAACCAAAAAGCCTTAGAAATACCAAGTGCAACTATCCCGCTTTCGCCAGATTGATGTATGATTTGATTCCACTGTTGCTACGAAAACCGTACTGCCGATCATTGAGAAGTTTTCGTGTTTCGAGATATTTCATGAGCTGACGGTATATCATGACCTTGGAAAAAAGGGACGCAAGTTCAGTGGATTTGCAGGAGGAGAAAGAAGAAGATTCGCCTTTTTTAAGGACGGACTGAGCAAGTGCTGTTTTCCATCTTCTCAGAAAGAGTAGGAAGGATCGATGGGAAAGTTTGCTCAGTGATTTTGCCAGCGTGGAAGAACACCTCTTCAGAAGAAGGGGAGATATATCATCTGGACCAGCGGATTTATGTATGTTACGATCTTTAAGTGCTCTTGTTACTACACGAGTGCGAAAGTGGATTCGTCCCATTGAAAATTCGACGCGCTCAAGTGCAAGCGGATATAAAGCACAATCTGGAAGTGTTGAAGTGTGCCGCAAGTAGATTGTCCTCATAAAAAGAGCTTACAGCCGGAAAGTCATTATATGTAAATGAGCGGTGAAATGGAGGATGACGCAGAATTAAGTACTAATATTTTTGACGAACGACCAACGATTGTTACTACCTTTGGGACATTGTAGTATTTTTTGGCAGAATTTTTGGTCGTGTTGAAATTTCACACGCTTGTGTCATGAATGAGTCATTACTGACTCATTTGAACATTTTCGGTTTTCCTCTGCCGGGTTGGTCTTGAAAGACCGAACAAAATATTTCTCTAATCCTGACAGCCTCCTTATAGCTCGAATCGTACCGTGCCTTTTCTTTTGGCTTGATACTTTTCATCCGATGAGGGATAAAACATCCACGTCGTTATTGAGGAAACATAACGACCAGTTAAAATTCCTAAAGAAGCTGTTAAGTCCTCTCCAACTGGCTTTGTCGTATTGCCATACGGTTCTTTTAGCAATCCTTTCTCTAACTGTACGGGAAACTAGCTAATATGGCACAGTGGTCCGACGAGCCTAGAAGGGAGAGCACATAAACGGTATATTTATCAGGGTGAGAAGTTAAAAACAAGTCCAGGGTGTTGGCGGTATGTCTATCAACGTCTGGTGTCCTCCTGCGTTTATCCACAAGCTGGTTATTTTGAGCAGCGACGATCTCAGGCACCGTCCTTCGGGTGTTGTGTGTCCAGAACATCGAAGCCACCGAGAATTGTGTATATTGAAATCGCCCGTAATAACGATTTCAGTATGAGAATGCACGGATTTAATTCTTTGAATGGAGTTAGAGGTCGAATTGCTGTCCAGCCTGGGGCTTCTGTAGGTAAAACCATATTGGATAATTTGCTTACGAAGATGGAATGCTTACCACTTGAAATTGAATTCCGGATTAGAACAGGGATTACATTGTAGTGGAGTTTGGTAAGCTACATTACTACGCACGTAAATGGCGAGACCGCGGTTTGAAAAAAAGAATAACACTAGTTTGTATCCAGGTAGCTTCCTATCGGAGTAATCTGGCGGGGATCTACCAATGTTTAACTAAGTGCCAAAACAGCTGGTCTGTATTTACAGACATGAACGTGCGCAGAAAAGTGATTGCGTTTTAACCGCGGCTATATTCCCGCCAAATTCCCGGGTCATTATAGAAAAAAACCCAAACACCGAAAACACCAAGCACAGCTGTGAAGTAAAAATTCAGAGTTGGTTTACCGAATCAAATTGTTGTAGGTATTATACCTTTACAACAATAGTAAACAGCACACCAACAACAATAATATCCATACATACATTCTGTCACTTCCCGCGCTGTATGACAAAGTAATACAGCAACGGCAGTGACTGAGTGCAAGTAAGACCAGTGGCAGACCAGACCATTACATATAAAACGATATTTAATATTAAAGATGGCACTTCTCTATGTGTCAGAGTTATAGCAACGGATAAGAGAGAAACTTGGGAGCAAGAGGTGCCTTCGACTTTTTAAAAGTTGCACCTTTCGCATCGAGGTCGCCACAGCCGTTGCTCCCGGAATGACTTTCTAATGGAAGTTTAAAGGTAACTCGACGTTTACTGTAGGTTTTCTGAGCTCGGTCCATGGTCAAACCCCAAAGGTGAGGCTGCATCTGACGATCTCAAGGTTCTGGGTTATTTGCAAATGTAGTTAGTAGAATGGAAATACTGGAAGAATGATTGTCTTTAGTTTCTCGTAATTTTGAACTACGTACATTGATGTAGTACAACTGACAGCAAATTTGTAATACATCACTACAGCAGAATATTTTAATGTGAAAATACATTCATGAATACGAGTATGAACAAATCAAAAAGAAAATACACAAATGTAAGTTATTTTATTAATATGAAACAATTTTGTATCTTTTTTAGACATTAAAAGCCTAACAAATGTTGGTTTTTTTTTCTCTTTAACGAACTTAACACTCAAGTGGGTATGAATACACTTATAATGCCTCAGCATGTGTTACGTTTTTTGGAAAATGGGATAGAGAGAGAAAGAAAGATGTTTGGGCTCAGTGGTTCTTTCGCTCCATGGGTGGCATCCAACATTTAGTGGAAGTTGGCTCGAGGTTGATTTCTAGTCAACTAATCATCTTATTTGATTGCCGTTAACTGAAAAAATGAGTATGTCTTTCGGGCGAGGCTGGGATTCGAACACCGAACCTTCCGATTTGGAAGCCAGTCCACTACCACTTGAACCACTGCCACCATGGTGGTGCCGCTAATCTTCCACGTACCTCGTGTAGTTGGTGAGAGGCGACCCAACTACAACAGAGACGTCGCACACGGCAGTATTGAACGTCTCAGGCTTAGTAAGGCGGTTTCAAAACGCGATAAAAAAAATCTTGTTTTGCAGCACTAACATATTTGGTGGTTGTGTGAAGAAGACCCGATTCCTTCAAGTCCGGGTTAGCCTAGTCAGAAGGCAAAGTGGGCCATATTTTTCTTGCTATGTATAGCAAATGGCCGACTTACATAGGGTTGTGTAGTTTTAAGGCAATTAGCTTTTCAACTTCAAGTTTGCTAACAATTGGGTTAGATCAGATTGTACAGTTAGGCTAAGCAGTTTAAAGTTTAGTATACTCGTAAGCTAGCATTGGTAACTAGTTTAAGTAGTTTAAGTTAGAGGTACAAGTTTTACATACTCGTAAATACAAAAAAATGTTCATTTACTAAGTTTTTTTTTTAAATACTTAATACTTTTTTAGTTTAACTAGATGTTAATGGATAATAATTATTAGTGAAAATGATAAATTAGACGTCCAATAAGTTAATGTAATTAAGTTATGTTAAGCTAGCTTTTAAGCATTTTTTCTCTTAGCATGCAAGTATAGTAAATTTAAGAAGAATAAAAACAACTTTTTGTTTTATTGTGATGAGTGTAAGGATACCACTCGGTCCCACATTTTACTTGCAATTAAGTGTCTTAATGATTCCGCCAATAACTTTGCTGCAGGAACCAATCATACCTTGAAAACAATTCAAAGTCAATTTACCAAATACGATGACATTTTAAAATCTGTTGAAGATCTATCAATTTTGCTCGAGCGATCTTCGAGTTAATTTAGAAACATATCTATGCAAAGTAATGATTTATTAAAATGAAACGATAAACACGACATTAGTGTAGATTTAAAAAATGTTCTATCCAATAGTGATAAATCAATAAAAAAATCTTACATCCCCATAATAACTGACTCTTTATGTTCCCTACAACTTCTGTCGATTTTCCTCGAAGGTCCATCCGAAAGCAGCGTTCCCCCTTCACCAAATAATGATCAGTTTTTTATAAACATCATGTGTCAAACGAATGATTTAAGCAACGAGATAACCGAATCACGCGTGCTGTAGTTGATCACATCCGCCCTACCGCCTGCATCGTACAACACCTCGATTCTTACTGAGATGCTTGAATCTGCAGTAATGGAACCGACAATAAATCCTGGGTCATCTTCTTTCTCCAGTACTATACCACTACTATACCAACTGCTGAACCCACAATTCAGAATCTTATGGACACTTTCGGAGTGGAACAAAAAAATAAAAAAGTTGAACGATTTAATCAGTTATCTTTTTAATAAGAGGTATAGAGCACGATCGCATCAGGTTAACTAGTTATTTTAAATCGAAATTCAAAATTGATGTCAGCAACTGCCGTAAAATCGCCACCAACACCTTCAAGATAAGCATCCCGTTAAAACATGAATGAATGTTCATCAACCCTGCTTCCGACGTCATCAATCTGCGTGAAATAACCATGGACAGATTAAAACCGAATACAGGAATTATTAAACATCGCAAGGATACTACATTTAAGTCCAGTATAAAAAACAGTAATCTAAAATCCACTAAACCTAGAAAAGAGAACCATGTTAATATTAAGTCTTACAAAAAAAAAAAAAAACAAACACCTAATAAACAAGCTCCTGATACAAATGGGACATTTCCCTTCTTCCCTCCTTCTTCACTTCATTCTGAGAGTCGTATACAAAACATTCTTCCACCCCGTTCAACTTAATTCGCAAGCGTGTATTTTTTAATCTTGATCCACCTCCCAGTCTTTTAAAAAAAGCCTAACAACATCTCCTTATTCCAGTCAGACAAAAACGCCATATCCTAACTTTATTCACTCCCATATTTTAAATCTCTCCCCATAACCCACCCACTCCCACCTTAATACCACACCAATTTCTTTTTTAGACTCCATATTTCCTCCATAGGCAAAGTTATGGACCAAATATGTTATCGATTCAGGGTAGCCGGTATATTCTCTATCGATTGAGAGGCCGCAGATTATTTGATAATGTTCGTTTATATCTTGCTTACCTACATAATGAGCCAGACTCTGTCTATATAGACGGTATAATGAAAACCAATGCAATGGTTTCCATTCTGCAAGAAGGCCTCCTCACTAATCATAATGATCTGCGGCAACTTTTTAAACGTTTTCATGAGCAATTAGACACGACTCCTGATGCCGTGGCTAATGATCTCCCTTCTTTTACGTCTCACGTAAGTTCCAAACGCATACCACGCATTCAGATACCACGGTCTAGTTTCAGAAACTACCATCGCTCCTAACTCGCCGCTCAATTCTATGCCGGAGCCTCCAAAAGAGGATTACGAACTAAGACTTCTGCTATATATCTTAATTCGTAGATTCTGCCCTACGACATTTTTGCCTTACAGAAAACAATCTCATCCTTAATATTGAGAATAATTTCATAAGACTTCGATTTACACCGTGATGATGGTCTAGATAAGGCGGAGAATTTATATGGCCGTGGTGTATTGTGCTTCTAGCTATACACTCTTGTCTCGAGTCTAGACCCTTTAAAAAATCGTCCACTGCATTCTTTGAATTTGTTTGCGCTAGAATTCCAATTTGCAAGCGCAAGGTACATATTTGCTGCTGCTATATCCGCCCCTCGCAACCAATTTAAGGTTACCAGCTAGCTGTTGATGCAATCGACAGCATTTTTAATGCTGCTGATCCCAACGACGTAGTTATTTTTTTAGGTGATTTCAATCTACCTAAGCTGCTATGGGCTCAGACTGACCAGTCCTACTTTACTTTAACAAATCCCACCTCTGATAAAGAAAATCTTTTCATCGACTGCCTTACTGACTCTGGTCTGTATTAATTAAGTGGTGATACCAATAATAATGGCAGGCACCTCGACCTAGTCTTCGCCACTGATATAGATAACTGTGTCGTTTTAGAGAGTAGATATCTTCTCTCTAAGTTGGAAGGTTAACACCCTCTCCTTCCTCTTACGTTGTTGTATGATAGTGGTCTTAATCCCGTTTCGTATGAGTATTCTTACAGTTTTAATTTTCATAGCGCTAACTACGCCAAACAGAACAACCTTCTCTACGATAATCCTAACCTTACGGTTAACGATGCTCTTGCATCCTTTTATACCGAAATTTTCAAATGCCTCTCCAAATCTGTACGTTTTTTTACCCAAAAAGAATCTCTCATTCTCACCAGCCTGGTAAGGAAGCTGCGATCTATTCATAACAAGAGAAATAAACTCTGGTATACTTGCTTAAAATCGCGTTTAAATGCCGATTTCTTTTACTACCAGTCTGTCCAAATAAATTTCTAAGACTTTGGCAAACGCTCTTTGATAACTATTTAAACCGAATGGATCACACACTCATTTCCGATTCCAAACAATTCTTTCAGTTCATCAAAATTAAAAGTAAATCGGATAGCTATCCATCATCTCTGAATTTTCTTAATAAGTCCTCAAGCGATTCCGGAATTATGGCAAGTCTCTTCGCAATTTTTTAGCCAAGCGTTCGCCATCCATTCTCTAGAGCCAGACCACTCTTTACTAAGAGAACACGTTTCCGTTCTCACATAGACCAGATGGCAATGATAGTTTTTCCAATTGTTATGTTTCAGCAGCTGACAAAGTTACCAGTTGAATTAGGCATCACCCTGCTTATTTTGTGGCCTACATTCATATTTTTCTGAGGCAAGAATTGAAGCTGGGTGACCATAGATAACGCCGTGAGTTCGCTAATTGGGCTCTGGTAATGTTGGCCGGGGATCCGGATTTTGGTCAAAAATCATCTACTCGGGCGAGGCCTATTTTTGGCTCAGTGCAAATTTGCCATTATTGGAGCAAACATAACCTACAAGTGTTCAGCCTACAAGGTTTATGGCACGGCAGCATCATCGGACCTTATTTCTTTCGAAACGACGAAGGAGACACCGTTTCCGTCAATGGTCTCAGGTATAGAGCGATGTTAATATACTGTTTGTGGTCAAAGTTCGACAACATCGATATATCCGCGCTGTGGTTCGAATAAGATGGCGCTACGTTCGATCATGCGGTTTGACACCATTCAATTATTTTCTCTGGGGCTACGCTAACAAATAAGCCAACCACTTTGAACGAGCTCAAGGCCAACATTCAACACGTTCTTGCCGGAATAACGCCGCACATATTGGACCGAGTCATCAAAGATTGGACCGACCGCCAGCGTAGCCGAGGCGCCCATTTGGATGATGTGCTATTCCACGTAGAAGCCAATCTGCCATTGGCTCCATCAACTCCTGATAAGGAGTTCTCCAAATCCTTTTACATAACCTTTGTTAGGCCTCTTCTTGAATATGCAAGCCAAGTTTGGTCATCCTACTACAGAACTCACATCCTCCGGATAGAAGCTGTTCAACGCAGGTTTTTACGATTCGCTTTACGTGGTCTTCCTTGGGATGATAGTTAAAACTTACCACCTTATACTGACCGGCTAAAACTTATAAATTTACAACTCCTTTCTATACGCCGAAATGTTGCCGAATTCTCTTTATTCATCAAATTTTAGTTAGTAATATCGATTGTCCTTCTTTACTTCAACTTATTTCTATTAACACCAACCCACGCAATCTTAGATCTGCGGTACTTTTCCGGCTCAATGTTCACAGAACGAATTACGGCCACCTGGAGCTAATGTCTAGAATGCTTCGTTAACGAAGTAACGGAGTTAACGAGATTTTGCCTCTCTTTGCCTACCACCTAAGCAAACTCTTTCTCAAGAACATTCTTATTTCCACCTATGCCTCACGTCCTTACTTTCTTTAACCGCTCCCACCCTTTAGTTTTTATCTTTAGTTTTAAGTGAAATTATTAGTTTTAAGACTATGCTTGCAATAAGCCTTAATAAATCTGTCCTGAGCTGACCCGGGCCTCAAATCAAATCATATGTATATGTCTATAATAATACTTTATTGTTTTTGGTAAGTATACAATAGTCCTTGGGAATTATTATTTCAATTTCATTATGTTTGCCATTAAACATTAAATATAATGTTCGAGTTATTATACAGGGTGTCCCCTAATTCGTTGACGATAATTTGGGAAATGATTCCTGGGTATATTCTAAGAAAAAAGAAAGGGTCTATCTCCAATGTTGACATCATTTATCGAGGATTTAAGAAAAGGCTTACTTTGGTGTACCCTGGCCCATGTTAACGGAAATTGCTCTGTTAGTACTAATGGTAAAAACTTTGTGTAGGACCTCATTTTTAGAAGAAATACCAGCCTTTATAACGGCGTTTAAATAAAGTCGATATTAGCGTCGGTTCCCACTAAATCACCGAAATCAAGCAGTGTCGGGCGCGGTAAGTACGTAGGTGGGTGACCACATGGGAACTCAGTACTACGCATGCTGTTGACAAAACGCGCCACATGGGCATAGTACCCCGGCGTTAAATCCCGGACCCTACAAATTAATTTGTATCGTTCCCTTGATAATAATAATAATAATAATAAAGTCGATATCTTGTTTGAGTCTTTAGATATCCAATTTCTAAGCCTCTTCCGTTTTCATTGCCCATGCTAATTTTTGACTTTGAGGTCACTTTTCTTCAGAAAATGCCTAATTAACATCACGTTTTACTATTTTTTTCTTATGAAAGTAACAATAATAAAACAAAAAATCATCAGTGAGTTTGCAGAAAAATCCAGTGTTCAGAATTGTCCATCAACACACTCACCCTGATGGTAACATCGCCCCCAACAACAACATCTTTTCTTAAATGTCAAAAAACATAAAAACTAAAAAATGTTAAGTTACGAAGTCAAATAAAATTTCATTACCCTTTATAACGTTGGAAGAAAAGGATTGTTTTATTTATATCTTCAACATTTAACATTTGGTCCTTTCGAACAGTAATAGTGAATCGGTTTTTAAATTAAAAATAGAACAATTACTTAATAATGAAAAATTATTGTAAATTAAAAGAGTTTAATAACACATTTAGGACTTAATATTTGGACATAACATAAAAGTGCAAATCGGTTTCCCGCATCGATTAATTTAATTCAGTGTTTAATACACCGTTTGAAGAAAAAATTAATTAATTGTTCCTTAAACTAACTCTATTTCTACGTAATTTTTTCCATTTGGGGGAATATC
The DNA here is from genome assembly GCA_963966105.1 of Volucella zonaria. Taxonomy (NCBI): domain Eukaryota; kingdom Metazoa; phylum Arthropoda; class Insecta; order Diptera; family Syrphidae; genus Volucella; species Volucella zonaria. Next base: position 7,347,428 of record OZ014534.1, on the reverse strand, counting down.
CTGATTCCGTTTCCAGCGACCGTTTAATGCGACCGTTTTTTTCAGCGTACGGTTTTCATACCCGTTGGCACCAACAGCAACAGTTACGATACAAATACCGGTGACAGCTTCATAGGCACCGCTTCGTGTTACCGCTTTCCAGTATACGGTGCATATATCCGTTGACACCAACAATTATGGGGCAAACACCGCTGCGTAATTGGCTGATATTCAGACTTTCTTGAAACGGAAATCTGCAATTAAGTTAGAAAGTAGGTACAATCTAGTACGTACATTAGAAAATCAAATCTCTTTTCTTACCTCGAATTATTTTTTTTGTGGCAAAATGAGCACAACGGAGAAACCAAATACAAAAAAATATCTTCGCTCAAATGCAAAAGGATTTTACGAATTTTGGGAAGCGGCCTGAGGCCCAACGAACAAAAAACTATCTCAGCGCCAGGATAACCATATTGGATAATAATTTTAATGCCAGCTCCGAGTACAACAAAGAGGCAGTTTCATCAAAGGATACTGAAAACAAAGAAGAATTGGAAAAGCTGTTCGACAGAATAAAGGATTTGTATGTGGATTACCGGACTGCACTGATGGATAGCATCGACAAATTGGCAGCAACATCCGAGGCAGCAACAGAGAAGCATTCAGGATCAACGGTGAGTTCTGTGGAAACAAATAAAGGTCATTCTAGAGATTTAAAATTGCCTGTTATTAAATTACCTTACTTTTTCTGGGAGTTACGAAGATTGGAGATCATTCCATGACATTTTTGTGTCTCTTATCCATAGCAACGAGTCCCTTTCTGAAATTCAAAAACTCCATTTTCCAAAACCGACTGTCACAGACGAGGCTGATAGGTTAATACAGCATTTAGGAATTACACAAGGGAATTACGAGAAGGCATGGACGATTTTAACTTCAAGGTATGATCACAATCAACAATTTTTAAATCAAGAAACTGCAACAGGGATAAAGAAGCTATTGGATACAACCACAGAATGTCGACATTCACTCCATAATCTTCATCTTCCGGTTGAACTCAATCCTCATTTATTGTATGCTGCAAAAACTTCCGGTAATGACTCAACGGCTGTGGGAAGAGAACTTAGGGATAAATAAGTCTTTACCTATTTACCAGGAATTTTCGGGGTTTCTTGAAGCGATATTTAGGGCACTTGAAATTGTAGACGAGCAAAAGGGAAAAAGGGGAAGCAACCATAGGATCTTAGAAACAAAGACCAGTTCTTTTCACATTAGGCCAAAACAAAAGGGACAGTTCCGGTGTAAGGTCTGCAACAAAAATCCACATTCCCTCCGTTCGTGCAATCGTTTTCTTAGAATGGATATAGGTTTGCGAAAAACAACTGTCGAAAGAATAGGGGTATGTGAAAATTGTCCTGCTTATAGCCACAGTACCCAGCACTGTCCAAGTCGAACGCGTTGTTATTTCTACCAATGGCCACACCATTCTCTGCTTCACTATTTTGCAAACTTACCCAATACAAACTCAGAAAACCCCTATTTACACACTCAACATACTCCACACCGTTCTACAACTTACAACCAACACAACACTACACACTCTAACTTACCACATAACTCAGCATCCTATAATAACTCTGCAAATGGGCACTCAACTGCGCCTACTACACAATCCTGTCAAGTCCCTACTCTTAATGCCAATACCGTGGCTTTTCACCTGATCTGATGGGGGGGTATTCAGGAATCAACCCCCAAGTGCTCAGGACTAAATACTTTCCACACTTCCAACAATATCATCACCCAGGTACTATTAGCCACGGTCCTGGTAAGGGTAAAGGCCGCGTCAGGAGTATATCACACCTGGTTCGGAAGCAATCTTTATAACAGAATCTGCCGTACAACTTTTAAGATTGAAAAGTCGTCGAACATTCGTTGAAGTGTCAGGGCTGGGGTCGGTCAGCAGCGGTTCATGTCACAATTATGTTGACATTGAATTTGGGTCTCTACACTCGACTTTTGAGACAAACACACGCGCTTACATACATATATAAATCGCTGACTGACCTTCTTCCGGCCAACAAACTGACTTTCCAGCCGTGGAAGCACATAAAGGAGTTGGTATTAGCAGATCCCGCTTTCGATAAGCCAGCCCGAGTTCATATACCCTTAGGTAGTGATGTCTATCCTGATTTTATCCTTCCAGAAATTGTTCGAGGAGAAGAATTTGCATCGCCTATCGCCCAAAAAACCGAACTTGGTTGGATATTAGTAGGAAAGGTTCCAACGAATCCTCCAAGAAAGGTCCAAAGCTTCCACCAATGTTTAAGCCTAGAGGAGCAATTAACAAAATTTTGGGAAATGGAAGAGACACCATTCAAAAGGGATTTATCAAGAGAAGACCAGGCCTGTGAACGGCACTACATGCAACACACTAAGCGACTGCCCGATGGGCATTCCAATTAAGGAGGGAAGACAACCTGCACTTGGATTCTCCAAAGGAGGCGCCTTGCGTAGGTTTCTTCAGTTAGAAAGGAGGTTTGAGCAGAACCCAATACTACACAGGTAATATAAGGAATGTATTAAAGAATACTTACTTCTGAATCAAATGGTAGAAGTTGAAGTTGACAACAAACAGGTCCTCAAAACACCTTTCCACTACTTCGTACCCCACCATGCAGTTTTTAAAGAGTTCAGCTCCACCACTAAGTTACCAGTTCTCTTCGATGCTGGTGCAAAGACCTTAGACGGGACGTCGTTAAACCAGCATCTTCACAGTGGACTTAAGGTTCAAAATAATATTATAGATATAATTTTAAGGTGGAGAATTTACAAATTTACCTTTACTGCAGACGTGGAAAAAATGTACCGGCAGATACGTGTAGCGCATCAGGACTCCTATTACCAGCCCATTTACTGGCGTGATACTCAAGAAGAGCCAATCAAGATCTATCGGTACAACATCAGCACCCTATCTCGCCATTCGGACTTTCAATAAATTGGCTGCTGATGAAGAGCACAGATTTCCTCTTGGAGCAAAAATGATTCAGCAAGACATGTACGTGGATGACCTTATAAGTGGGGCTGGTTCTACAGAAGAAGCCTTGCGTAAAAGGGAAGAAATACAAGGTTTGCTTTCCTCAGCAGGGTTCATCTTAAGAAAATGGACGAGCAATTCCGATGAAATTCTCCATCACATACCGGCAGATCAGCGTGAAGTCGACTTTTTTCTTCCCTCGGGTTCACCGGAACACATAAGTGTTAAATGGTTTCCTCTAGAAGACTCATTCTCATTTCAAAACATTTGCTGCGACACATCCGAGGTGACGAAAAGGTCCATTCTTTCAATAACTGCGAGATTGTATGACCCATTAGGATGGATCTCACCCTGTATCATAAAGGCCAAAATAATGATGCAGCAATTATGGTCTCGAAAATTAGACTGGGACAAACCAATACCTCTAGAACTGCACAATGATTGGTCTATCTTCCGCAGAGAGCTTTCGTTACTTGAAACGATACGAGTTCCTAGATGAATTCACACACACAACACACAGCAGGACATAGAAATACACGGATTTAGTGACGCGTCTCAGCGAGCATACGGGGCTGCGGTATACCTTCGCGTTTTGGACTCTAAAGGTAAGATCCATGTACATCTGCTCAAGTCAAAAACAAAGGTTGCACCTCTGAAAACGGTGAGTCAGCAGCGTCTTGAATTGTGCGGAGCAGTAATCCTGGCCAGTCTCTTAGATTACACATCTGCTGCCCTTGGTTTCAGTAAGGTTCATAGGTATGCCTGGGTGGATTCGACCATCGTTTTAGCATGGATTGCTGCACCTCCATCCAAATGGACTACATTTGCCAACAACCGGGTAGCAGAAATACAGAGGCTGATAAACGATGAGATCTGGAAACACGTCCCAACACAATTTAGCCCAGTTGATCTGGCAGCGCGCGGAGTTCTACCGTCAGCTCTGGCAGAAAATTAACTTTGGTGGAACGGTCCAGAGTTCTTGCACAACAGCTAGAATTTTCATTATCCTCAACAGCCCACCGACCTAGAAACTGAAATAGAGAAACAGTCAATTCGTGCGCATTGCGCAATTAAAATAAGTTTTTTGATTCAAAGCCATTCGAAAATATTAAAACTTTTAAGAGTCATTGCCCTTTGCAAAAGGTTTATTTTTAATAGTAGACAGGCATGCAATGATAGAAACCATGATGTTCTCTCGCCTTTAGAAATTTTTACAGATACCACAAGGTGAGATGTTCGAGGCAGAAATTGCAAGTATGAAGGCTGGAACAAGTGGCAAGCTAAAATCCTTAAACCCTTTTTTCGACAAAGATGACATTTTGAGGGTAGGAGGAAGGTTGCAACATTCAAACCTGACTTACGACCAACAGCATCCGATCATCCTTAGCCCAAATCATCTGCTACTTCGTGATGCACATGAGAGGACTTTGCATGGAGGAATTCAGAAGATGAACCAAATACTGGATATTGCGTTTTAAGAGTTGCCTCAAAAAATTTGTTCATAACTGCAATATTTGTTTTCGCTTCCGAGCCCGACCAGCACAACAAATGATGGACAGCTTACCAGCTCCCGAGTATGTAGTTCACGACCACTTTCACACTCTGGGGTTGATTACGCGGGCCTAATTGAAGTCAAGGCTTGGAAAGGACGAGGTTCAAAGATTTTTAAGGGATACTTTGCTATATTCATTTGTCTTGCTACTAAAGCTATCCATATTGAGCTGGTAAGTGATCTTACTACTCAAGCGTTTATAGCGGCGTTTAGAAGGTTTACGGCGCGAAGAGGTATTACAATACAACTATTCAGCGTCTGCGGAACCAATTTCGTGGGAGCTGACAAGGAGTTGCAGAAATTGCTGTAGGTTGCCCAAAATGATTGGAAGGAGGTCGCCAAAATACTTGCGAAGGATGGCATAAAATGGAATTTTATTCCTCCACCTTCTCCCCACTTTGGAGGGTTATGGGAAGCAGGAGTGAAATCCATCAAATTCCATTTGAGGCGCATTGTTGGGTCAGAGGTTTTCACTTTTGAGGAACTCAACACGCTTCTAATACAGGTAGAAGCGTGTCTTAATTCGAGGCCACTCTGTCCAATGACCAACAACCCCGATGACTTCTCACCATTGACACCAGAATACTTTCTCATCGGTGAGCCACTTAACAACGTACCTCACCCGGACCTGACTAACGCTAAACTGGGCTACCTGGATAGATGGCAAAGAATTCAGCATCTCTATCAAAGATTTTGGAAACATTGGAGCACAGAATATCTCGTAAGGCTCCAACAACGACCCAAGTGGCTAAAGCTCGAACATCAGCCACACATCGGTTATCTTGTCTTGGTGAAGGATGAGCGGTTACCACCATCGAAATGGAGCCTGGCCCGGATCACCGACACTCATCCAGGAACAGAAAACATAACTCGCGTGGTCACAATAAAAACGTAAAGCGGAGAAATGAAACGACCTATAATAAAAATATGCTTTCTACCATCAAATAAAACCTGCTCTAATGAAGGTCTTTTATAAAATTAAACAAGAAGCTACTTATAAGGGTAAGCACAGGTCATTTATAACTCTAAAATAAACAAAAAATACTTAAACACAGTCATACACCACACAACATCCGCGAATTGTTTCCAAATAAATCACTCATGCACTTTTAGAAATTAAATACATCTTAAATTATTTTAAATTTACTTTATTTATTATCATTATATCTTAAAATTCCAATATTATAAAATATAAATATACCTAAATTTACATAAATACAGTCCACTAAAAATATTAAAATATACACAACACTTTACAAAACATACATACACCCTGAACATATGATCTAAATATATGTGTGTACATATGCGCAAATCAAATATAGGTCATGCATACATGGAATCTCTACACAAATCAAATCTGGGTCCTTCATATATCCAAAGCACATAAGCACACGCGCACATACCAATCTCTACACAAATCAAAACAAAACAAATAATCAATTTCAAATTGCACATTATACACTGAATCAAAATAATTTTCAATACAAATAAGGTACTCACCTGGATTATACGAGTACTTAACAAATCAGCATCAATTTAGTAATAAGTCCGAAATTTAAATGTACGCACTACACATCACAAACTCGCCATTTCAACCGCGCACTCCGACCACAGTAATACATTTATTACTATGGCCATTAGATCATATTCATAGGAGTGAAGTGAAGGACAACTGATATTTTCATTGTTTGTGCTGTCGGACATTTTCTTTGTTTTCGTTAAGTTGATCATATTAATCAAGTTCTGTTTTTTTACATGTAATGAGCTAAGTTCCAGAGATGTTATGGAGGCAAAAAAAAAAAATTGCAAAACACACATTTTACTATATTGATCGTGCATGACGTGAATGATGAAGATTGGAAGACTGCAATGCGAGAGTCTTGCTCACCGGGAGGAAGAATGTTCAGAATTGTCCATCAACACACTCACCCTGATGGTAACAACACCCCCAACAACAACATCTTTTCTTAAATGTCAAAAAACATAAAAACTAAAAAATGCCAAATTACGAAGTCAAATAAAATTTCATTACCCTTTATAACGTTGGAAGAAAAAGATTGTTTTATGATACTTGGAAAAACCCAGAGACTTCCAAACTCGAATGACGCTTACGAAAAATTGTCTTTCGGATGTTATGAAGTGGATACTATGAAGTTTGCGATGAGAAGACCACAGTTCATATTTGCCGGAATTTTACAATGCTGCTTACCCAGTACGTGGCCGTAGCTCAAGCGGTTATAAACTGACTTCCAAATCGGTCTCCCCATTTAATGTTGGATGCCACCCATGAAGCGAAATAACCACTGAGTCCAAACATCTTTCTTTCTCTCTCTATCCCATTTTCCAAAAAACTTGACGCATGCTGAGGCATTAAGGGTATTAAGTGTATAATACCCACTTGAGTGTTAAGTTCTACAAAAAAAAAATAAAAATCTTGCACGTGTGTGCCAATATATTTTTTCCCCCCGACGGTTATAGTACTGAGACTTATAGACTCTTATTTTTGAAACGGCTGAGTTTCTTAGAGGACGATAGGTCTTGTTGAATTCATGAATTTTGAGCGTTTTCCACTTCTTGTATGCTGCGCTGCATTCTTGCATGAGCTGGTGTATTTCGAACGACAACCAGTTTGGGAAGTCTGATCTAACGATCTTTTCCATTAAAGGAACATGTTTTTCGAATAGAACTAACATAGGGCCCTGCTCTACTTCAACTTGGCCATTAACACATGGCATTAGATAAATTCTAATATTTTTGAAATCCCTGGAATACAAAACAGATTCTGTATCCACTATGTTGAACTCAAAGGTTAGGTATACACGGTCATGTTTTGAGAGGCATGAAACAGAAAGCTGATTATAGAAAAGCACGTTATCAAGATTACTAACAAGGAAGGTGTCAGGAAGACTATTTGAACTCCTTGTGAAATTAGTGGGAGTAAGGAGATTTACGACGAACAGATGTAGTGATCTCATTGTAATCTCATAAAAAATATGGGAATATAGTAGATTTGGCAGTTTAGTTTTTGATTGCCTTAAGTTTACTATATAGCCTAACAAGGATCGTTTATGGTTCACTATTACCGGACTTTGACTTTTATTTATTACACGTTAGGTAACATATATATACGAGGGTTGTTTCCGACCGCACCGTAAAGATAGCGGCACTCGTCAATAAAAGCTAGTGAATGCTAGTTGTGCATCTTTTGACAGTTAGTTACCGAAGTTTCAGTCATTTTGGATGCGCAGTTTTTAGTTGACAGTCGATGTGAGTGTTTTTTGTGAAAGTGGAAAAAATTGAGTATCGAGCTATTATTAAATTCTTGTTTTTGAAAGGCAATACGCCTACGCAAATCAAAAATGAGTTGGACTCTGTATATGGGGGCTCTGCACCATCATTTACCACATTGAAATTTTGGGGAGCTGAATTTATACGTGGCCGTAAGAGCTTGGGAGATGGACGTTTGGGACGTTCAAAAACTGCAACCACTGACGATAACATTGCTAAAGTTCACAAAATGTTGGTAGACGACCGCCGAAGGCATAAGAAAGCTGTCCGCGCATTGGGTGCCGCGTTTGCTTACGTTAGACCAAAAACGTGTTCGAATAAACATTTCCAACGCTCTTTTGGGGCAGTTTAGGCGAAATAAATCCGAGTTTTGGCGCCAATTAATTACTGTACATGAAACTTGGATACACCATTATACACCCGAAACAAAAATTCAGTCAAAACAGTGGACTGCAAAAGGGCGAGCCGGCTCCAAAAAAAGCAAAAACTGTTTTTTCGGCTGGGAAAGTGATGGCGACTGTTTTTTGGGATAGAAAAGGAGTTATCTTAATCGATTATCTTCAAAAGGAAAAACCATTACAGGAGCATACTACGCATCATTACTTGCCAAGCTGAAGGCAGAAATTGCGGAAAAACGGCCACATTTGCAGAAAAAGGAAATCCTGTTTCACCAAGAGAACGCGCTGTCTCACACCTCAGCGGTTGTCATGGCGAAAATCCATGAATTACGGTTTCAACTGCTTGACCATCCGCCTTATTCACCAAATCTAGCCCCAAGCGACTTCTTTTTGTTCCCTCATCTAAAAACTACGCTCGGAGGACAGAGATTTTCGTCAAATGAGGAGGCAATCCCCTTCGTGAACAATTTTTTTGCAAAGTACTATTTGGATGGGTTAGAGAGATGGGAGCATCACTGGGAGAAGTGTGTAGAGTTACATGGAGATTATGTAGAAACATAAAAAAAATTTTGAGAAAAAATGTCTTGTATCATTGTTCGGAAACTTTTCAGACAATCCTCGTATATATGTATATACATTTGCACACATATGTGTTTTGACTTCGGCAAATGATCCGTAAAACGTGTTTGTTGGAATTGATTTGTTTAAGATATTGTATTAGGTATACACTTTTTTTTCGTCATCAAATCTATCGATTACTTTTTTGTATGCATTTTTGAGCATTCACCTATATACAAGGTGGCGCAAAATTAATCATACAATTTTGTTTTTGAATTACTTTTTCACTAAATAAAAAACAAATGATTTTGAGAGATGGAAATTCCGGCAGTAAGAATTCGTTTATCATGGCGCTGTAGCGTTCACCAGTAACAGTGATGGTATTGCCGATGGCGCCCTCAAAACAATACGGCCTAATCACTCCTCCCGCGTGAACACCGCATCACACAGTGGCTTTTAGTGGATGTAATGGAAATTTGCTTATTGACGTAACCGCTTAAGTGGAAATGCGCCTTGTCGCTTATGATGATTTTCGACACAGAATCGTCCTCTTCGTTGTTGAGATTGAGGATGGCTTTACAGTAAATCACACGCGACTGACGGTCAGGAGGCATTAACTGATGCACTGTTTGCAATTTGAATGGGAACATGTGTAAGTCTTTCGCTAAAATTCGCTGTAGCGTCCGTCTGGTGATGCCCAATTGGGTGTCCCGTCGTCTGGTTGATGTTTCTTCGTTCTCAGCGGCATCGGCAGACACAGCCGCGATATTCTCGTCCGAACGACCAGTCCGGTGGCAGCCACGCCCCGCATGGTCTCTTATGGTTTCACTCTGTTCGAGTCGAGTAGCAAAGCGCCGGAATTGTTGCCCATTTAGCACGACACGATTAGGAAATCGACGTCGAAATTCACGCTGTGCTAATACCACCGACCGATTATTGGTCGAAAACATCGACACAATTATTCCACGCTCTTGTGGAGTATAGTGCTCCATTGCTAGTCTGTTTGTATACCACAGCTATCTAGTTCACCAATGTCAAATATGATTGACGTACGACGCCATTTGCAAAAATTATACCATCTTCCGATAGGGTGATTAATTTTGCGCCACCTCGTATAAGGTCCCTTCGTTTGTAAACATGATCTGTAACTTTACTGAATCGTTCGGTCATTTCATTATTTATTTGTTCTGATACACCTTCTGGTTTCGGTTTTTGTTGGTCAATTTCTCTATTTGTTTGTATAGCGTCGTATGCGTCTTAATTATCTGCTATAACTGTTATCAGGACCTGTTGCAAACCATTGATTAGTCCTCATCTAGCTTGAGCTTTAAGCAGTACTGTTTCAAGCTTGTGAGTTAGTTCTATAAATTTGAAGTCAATTATGTCGAATTATTAAAAGTGTGTTGCCAATAAAGGTCTATACTATCTTGATATTTGTACAATGTGTATTAGACTGTTGCGTAATTTTATAATTCTTTCTGCTCCCACATCTATGGACCCTCGGCTATTATTTAATTCGTGTGAATTAATTTTCTGTTTTATCGTTATTATTGTCAGAGACAGGATTAATAACGTATTTTCCATCTCGTTGGTTTTACTTAGAAAATTCTACCTGACAAAAAGAGTACCCAGGTGAAGCGTATGCAATCTTATGACCCAACCTAACCGACATCAGAAGCTAAGAGAATCTAAATCGGAAAGGCAGTAGTCGACAATGCTAAGTGTGTCCACGGTCGACAAAAATTTCAAACTTCATAGTAACAATCTTGCATAAGTTAACGCCACAAAGATTGAACATGCGTGAAATTGTTCCCATAGTTGCACCGATTCGAACATGCAAGAAACTCGTGTAGCTATTCCCATGATAGGAATGCAAATTCCAAATAAAAAATAATTTGTTATGAAAAATGAAGAAGTGAGATATTAATTGGCGCCCAATGTGGGACCCAGGTGAAATCGAAAAACGTCGCACAACTAAAAGTACAAAATCGACCTAAAACAGCTCGTGTACATTTTTTTTCTCGTCTAAGTTGACCTAAATAGCTCGCCGTAAGAAAAAACAATATTAGTGAAAGCGGAGTGTTAGTAGTCTGAGTCATACCTACCAAGGCAAGAATCATTTGATATTGCCAACAACGACGAGTTCGGGGAAAGGAGTAACTTCTATAGAAGAGGAAAGGGCAATATAGGGTGGCCGTGGCTCAAGTGGTAGTGAATTGGCTTCCCAATCTGATGGTTCGGGGTTCAATACCAGCCGTGACCGAAAGACTTTCTTTCAGGCAACTAAAATCTCGTGAGATCAATGGTTGCCTAAATACAACATCAAATCAATTTACACTAATAATTTAGTCTCCCCATTAAATGTTGGATGTCACCCATGGAGCGAAATAGCTGCTGAACCCAAGCATCTCTCACACTTTTTCTGTCCCATTTTCCGAAAAACTTAACACATGCCTTGGCATCATAAGTGTAGTCATACCCACTTGAGTGTTAAGTTCTTTCATCATTCTATTGTAAGATAGAACAAATTATTACTAAGAATTTGAGAATTAGAATAAATACCAGTGAATTAAAGTAATAAAATTGAATTTAAAAAAGAAAAAAAAAACGTAAAGCAAAACTTAAAGAAGAAGGCATAACGAAAAAATTAAGTGAAATTAGAAATTAAGAAATAATATTAGGTATATAACGTGCGGTTTTTTTTTTTTTAAATTTGAATGTTTATTTAAGACAAACATGTACAATAGTATTATTCAAAGTATTGCCCATCTGAAGCTATGACTTTTTCCCATCTTTCTGGCAATTTGTGGATCCCATCCCAAAAGAACTGCGCCGGCTTGGCAGCCAAGAATGAATCAAGCCAATTTTTGATATTCTGCTCTGATGTGAACCGTATTTCAGTGAGGGCGTTCTGCATCGACCGGAACAAATGGTAGTCAGAAGGGGCAAGGTTTGGGCTATAAGGCGGGTGGGGTAAGACTTCCCATCCACTGTTTTCCAAATAGCTCTTAACCGGAATAGCAACGTGGGACCGCGTTGTCATGATGGAAAATTGTTGCCTCGTGTCTGGTCGCATATTCCGGACGTTTTTCGGCCACTGCTCTCTTCAAACGGATTAATTGTGTTCGGTAGCATTGTCCATTGATGGTTTCACCCGGTTTTAGCAGCTCATAATACAGCACACCCATTTGATCCCACCAAATACAGAGCATTACCTTCGCGCCATGGATATTCTGCTTTGCCGTTGATTTGGTTGGTTGTCTGGGTTTCGCATATGATTTTTTGCGCTTAGGGTTATCGTAATGGATCCATTTTTCATCACCAGTACAATCCGATGCAAAAATGACTTCCTTTTGTGGCGTTCCCGCAGCATTTCGGACATGCAAAACCGCCTTTCGACGTCTCTCGGCTCATGTGGAACCCAATTTCCTTGCATTTGAATATATCCAGCTGCTTCTAAACGTTTTTAAATGGCTGCTTGAGTGACACTCAAAGATTCTGCGAACTCTTCTTGTGTTTGGCAACAATCTTCATAGAGTAATGCTTCCAGTTCTTCATCTTCAAACTTTTTTGGCTGCCCAGGACGTTCATCGTCTTCTAAGCCAAAACCACCACTTTTAAATCGTGCAAACCACTTTTGGCACGTTCGCTCAGCTAGCGCATGTTCACCATAAACTTCCACCAAAATACGATGACTTTCGGCAGCAGTTTTCTTCATATTAAAGTAATGAAGAAGAACTCCCGGCAGGCACAAAGTTCGACATATTTGAGTGAAAAAAAATTATTGTTGTTTACGCTTCAAGTGAATGACATATACTGAAATCACGTACAATGACAGTAGCTTTCTAACGCATGTTCCAATGGAGTAATAACAATGGAAGAATACAAGTTACGCCATCTCTTAGCAAACCGCACAAGTTATAGAAACAATAATATAGAACAACAATAGCTTAAATCCATCGAATTGTTTATTTTTGTCCCTGCATCGTGAAGCTTTTGAATTACAGTTACAGATTTTAGTAGACTGGAAAGTTAGTTTGTTGACATAGCCGCTGAGCCAAAAATGGGCCTCGTCCGAGAAGATGATTTTTTAGCCAAAATTCGAATCTCCGGCCAACATTTCCAGCGCCCAATTAGCGAACACACGGCGTTGTCTATGGTCATCCGGCTTCAATTCTACTGGCAGCACAATCTTATAAGGATGTAGGCCCAAACCCAACCGCAAAATAAGCTGGGTTAACCCTCTAGGCATGCCCAATTCAGCAGATCGGCGTCGAATCGACATTTCTTGGTCTTCTTCGATACTGGTCGCTACGGCGGCTATATTTTCTTCATTTCGCTGCAATCTCTGTCTGGTTAATCTGTACTCACTCTTAAACTTTTCTGTGGTGCGGCGACTTACCCGCATACAGAAGCCATGATTACGACTAGCTTCACGACGAAATTCTCGTTGCGTATTTACAATCGAGCCGGAATCTCGATACTATTTTTTAATAATTTCCGCACGTTCGACAAGCGTAAAACGATCCATCATGAAATGGCAAACCTTGCTGAAGATTTTGACAGCTGCATATCATTGGTAACTTTGACAGCTGCTGAAACATAACAATTGGAAAAATTATCATTGCTATCTGGTCACCCGTTACTTGGGGAACACAACTGTAAGACTGCAGAAGGACAGCGCCCAGTCCTAGTGGACTTACATCTGGATTCTTTGTCAGACTCCTTAGTGGTTCCGTTAAATCACCCATATCAGGAATAGATTTCACTTGATATGTTACTAAGCTCAACAAACTCGTTGTTTATTCTTTTTTTTCTGATCTGAGGCCGAAACTCTAACACTCTTCCTATCTTGGTCTGGGCGTATTTCCTATGACGACAGAATATGTTTTAGGAACTTCAAATCTGAACTTTCCAAAGATATTTTTCGTCATTTAGCAGATTTTAAATTTCGAGCATGCTCCTCTTCCGTGCTCCCACACACAATTATATACAACATCCAGGTAATTCAGAGCGTTCTTCCATGAGACTAAAATGTTCTCCATCGTTCTCTGGAATTTCTCTGGTGTCGAATTAATGCCAAACAATAATCGCTTGAATCTATAAACTTCCTTAGATGTAATAAGAGTAAAGTAAACTGTGTCAAACGTCGACAATGCATTGTTTTCCCGTCTCATGTACTCGTACGAGGGGCGTTCAATATATTCTCGGTATCGATATGAAGGAAAATGCGAATTCAATTTAAATTGTTTTTATTTTTCAATATGATCTCCCCTAACATCAATGCATTTGTTACATCTTGAGATAAGCTTTTTTAAACCCTCAAAATAATAAATTTCCTCTTTCTCTGCAAAATACCGACTTGAGTTCTTCATCATCCGAAAATCTTTTTCCACGAAGACATTTTTTCAAATCCGGAAACAGGAAATAATCACTAGGGGCAAGGTCTGGACTATAGGGTGGGTGTTGGATTTCTTCGAAACCACAATCTCGCGCAGCAGCCTTGGAAACTCGCGCCGTGTGAACAGGAGCGTTGTCATGAAGAAGCAACACACCCGCTGCGAGTTTACCCCGTCTTTTCTTTTTAATTTCCTCCCGCAAATTATGCAAAGTGGAAGCGTAGGATGTGGCGTTGATGGTTTCACCTTTTTTTTTGTACTCAATGAGCAAGATTCCCTTTGAGTCCCAAAAAACTGTGGCCATGAGCTTTCAGGCAGACGGAGTGACTTTGAACTTCTTCGGGGGGTCTGTTCCTTTTTTATGCCACTGCATGGACTCTTGTTTGCTTTCAGGGTCATAGTGGTGGACCCATGTTTCGTCCCCAGTAACAATTCGATCCATAACACCGTCCGCGTTCTCACTACACATCTCCAAAAGCTCTCTACAGCATGCGATTCTCACTTTTTATCTGAGGCGCTGTGAGCATTCGTGGCACCCACCTTGCACTGACCTTTGAAAGGTTAAGATGGTCATGAAGAATGGTGTGAATGGTACCAATTGAAAGCTTGGTGATCTCTGCCATCATTTTCACCTTTATTCGGGCATCCTCAAGAACAAGTTTTTCGACTTCTTTGATGCTTTCTCCCGTACAAGCAGTAGCCGGGGCGCCGGAGCGGGGGTCGTCCTCAATGCTCTCTCTGCCTCTCTTGAACTCACTTGACCACTTTTGCACAGTTGATAATGAAGGTGCGGAACCCTGGTAAACAGCCACCATCTCTTCATGAATAGTTTTTTGACTTTTTCCTTGCTTAGTGAGAAATTTAATTACAGCGCGATGCTCAATTTTCACCATCATCGTCTCAGTTGCCATTATGATTCTGTTTAACTAGAGATAAAACGCGAATTAATAATCACATTTATATGAAATTTTACATGAATGCACTAAAATAATAGTGTTACTTGATAAATAAGTCAATTTATATATGCAACCACAGCTTCACCCCGATACCGAGAATATCTTGAACGCCCCTCGTATATGCTTCAATTAACTTAGCCTCAACTTTGTCTTCTGGTCGGCTGGTATCTTACGCAAAGGATGATGTGCTGGGCCCACAGATTTACGTGATGCCTTTTTCCGATACAGCAAAATATTTGGGTCCCATCTTTAACAGAAAACTAAACTGTAAACCTAACATTCAAAAAAGAGTCAATAAAGCTACAATAGCTTTATTCACTTGAAAAAAAGCCATTGGGAATAAATGGGGCTTTCAACCTCGCATAACCCACTGACTATACATATCGGTCATAACACCGATACTCACTTCCGGGGTGGTCGTCTGGTGGACGGCCTTAGAAAGTGCAGTCAACTGCATTAAACTAAGCGGTGCAACACTGAAAGCATCGGCTCTCACTAGATCACCGAAATCAAGCAGTATTGGGCGCGGTAAGTACGTAGATGACCATAGTAGGGCATAGTCCGGGCGTTAAGTCCCGGACCTTAGAAGTTAATTTGTATCGTTCCCTTGATAATAAAAAAAAAAAATAAACTAATCAGAGTCCAAAGAACAGCATGTTTATGAATGCTTATGATGAAGCGTAGGAGACTGTTTTCGTCTATATTTTTTAGATCGTTTAGGTCGTTGTAGAAAAAAGCTCCTAAGTGAAGTTTCCTTCTCTGGGAGAGAGCTGGATATGTACAGAGTACGTGGAGGATTGTCTCCTCCTCTTCTACGTCCATGCAGCTTCTGCAGAAATCGTTTGTAAAGACGCCAAGCCTTTTTGCGTCCTTGCCTATGAGGCAGTGTCCAGTGATGACAGCTATGATGGCGCTGAGATGTTTCCTATTTAGAAGAATCAGACTCTTAGAACGATTCAGATCCAGCTTTGGCCAGATCTGTTTGTGTCGCTAGACACGTTGGTCCAACAGTCCACCTAAGGTCGGTTCTTTTCTTGGCATGCAGCTTTAATGTTAGTTTGCATGTAGCGAATGGTATACCTATGCTACCATTTTCCGGTAGAATAGGTAGAGTAGTTCCGAGTTCGTCGACCCTACAATTCCCTGGAATGCCTCTGTGGCCCGGCACCCAACAAAGGTAAAGGTTGAACTGCTCTGCCATCTCTGAGACCGAGTTCAGGGAGTTGATAGCGGCCTGGCTATCCAAAAAGATGCGAATATCCTTTGCAGATATCACGTTTTCCTCAGGCAGGACAGAGCTTCTTTAATCGCCAAAATTTAGGCCTGGAACATGCTACAGTGATTTGGAAGATGGAGAGAGAGGCTTAGATTTGGCTTATCTGAGAAAACATCGCCGCAAACCCCGCTACCGGTTTTTGATCCATCTGTGTAAAAGTGGATTGACTTGTCTTCCATGAAAGCATCTTCCTCCCAAAAGGACCTAGAGGGGAAGTCTTTGTCAAACCAAAGTTCAGATATTGTGTAATCGATGCTCCCTGTGAGGATTCCTAATATATTAAGAATATTAGCGCGGCCTAATAAATTAATTGTCCATTGTTCAGTTGCAATCTCAGCTACTTGCCTGCTGAAGTTATAGAGGGGTGTCAGGTGAAACAGAATATATAATACCGCTAAGGGAGTAGAATGTAGGACTCCGCTTATGTATAGACATGCTGTTCTTTGAACTCTGCTTGGTTTGCTACAGTTGACTACGTTGTCCAAGGTCGTCCACCAGACGTCGTCCACCACTCCGTAAGTGAATATCGGTCTCATGACCGAGATGCATAGCCAGTGGGTTATGCAAGGCTGAAGGCGTCATTTGTTCGCAATGGCTTTTTTGCAAGATAACAAATATACTGCAGCTTTCTTGATTCTTTCATGAATGTTATGAACTATGCTATATAAAAAGAAAAAAACTATTGTATGTACTTAGTTAACTTATTTTTAAAAATCTAGTTAAAATTTTAAGTGAATTGGTTGAAAATTGTTCAAGTTATGGGTGCGGCAAACCTGAAAAATTCAGTTTTGGGGTAAACGCGTTTATAATTTTAAGTTATAGAAAGCCTACCTGTCGGCCGTGTACTATACTTTGAAAAACATTGATCTTTTGGGATATCATTTTTGAGGTCCGAAGGGACCATTGAAAGCAATAAAAAAAATTGATTTTTTGAAAATCCTAGAGAGACCTAACCCCTTAGTGCTGACAATCAGCATTTTTTTTTAAAGAACTTAACACTCACGAGGAGGATACGACTAGTCTTAAAATGCTTGACCACGTTTTTTTTGAAAATTGGACAGCGAAAGAATGCAAGATGTTTTGGCTGAGTGGCTACTTCGCTCCATGTTTGGAAACCACCATTTAAGGCGGAGTTTAAGTTATTGGTGTAATTTGACTTGCTGTTTTATTTTTTTTATCGAGCGCTGAATGGGTTATTAGTACCCTTAAAAAGTTTGCACATAGCGTGGGTGAAGGAAAGTTAGGGAGGAAAAAAAGATGTATGTTGGTCTTAAATGTTTGCAAGTTACAATGACTAGGAAATAACGAGCTCGGCAGGGCATTCCATAACCGAGATGTTCGTCAAGAATAACGATAGTTCAGAATTCGTCCGAAAGTGGGCTTGAGGGAATATTATCACCAACTACTGAGTTAACATGATTTTTGTTGACTGTTGCGATCTCGGTTAGGAAGTTAATGTAATACCACTTGAGCCAAGGCCACCCATATTCATCCGGGAATATCGACGCGGCATCATTCCAGCTCAATGAACCTATCACGTCCTTCTTCAGAAGTAATTGTAAAGTCAAAGGCGAAGTGGTTAAAGGCTGTGTTCCTGGAGAAATAATCAACTAGAATAACTACGCAGAAGGATGAGAAAAATTTTATATGATGCAAAATACACAGGTTCATAGGACACTTATATGTTAAGTCCACATTAACCAAACTTAACATGGAGTTGAGAAAATCAAAGCGAATTGCAAAAAACTGGAAGAACTGACTCGGATGGCACGTTCACATCTAGTCGAAAATACGAGGGCGGGTCAATAATTCCGTGCATTTTTGAATTTCTGACCTCTTTACTGAAACAGCAACACTGCTCCTGTCAACAGGCATCTGTCAGTTGACTCCTGTCAAAATTTAAACTTGCTGCGTCAGTTAGTTTGTGTTTGACAGCTATTTTTATCAGACTACTCACTAATTTGAGGAGAAAATGGAAAAAAGTGAATTTCGTGTGCTTATTAAGCATTATTTCTTGCGAAAAAAAACCATTACCGAGACCAAGGCTAAGCTTGATAAATACTATGGGGACTCTGCACCATCGATTTCAATGGTAAAAAAGTGGTTTACCGAATTTCGTTGTGGCCGTACAAGCACTGAAGATGCCGAACGCCCAGTTGAGGTCTCTACACCCGAAACAATCGAAAAAATTCACGATATGGTGTTGGCCGACCGAAGATTGAAAGTGCGAGAGATTGTGGAAGCAGTAGGGATCTCGCATGGCTCAGTGGTTTCAATTTTGAATGATCACTTGGGCATGAGAAAGCTTTCCGCAAGATGGGTGCCGCGTTTGCTCACAGTCGACCACAAACGCAATCGTGTAACAACTTCACAGGAAGGTTTGGCGTTGTTTAATCGCAATATGGAGGAGTTTTTGCGCCGTTTTGTAACCGTGGACGAAACATGGATCCATCACAACACACCAGAGAACAAACAACAGTGGGTTTCTAAGGGTTGGCCAAAGAAGGCCAAGGTGGGTTTGTCAGCCAATAAAGTTATGGCGACTGTTTTTTGGGATGCACGCGGGATAATCCACATTGACTACCTTCAAAAGGGAAGAACAATCAATGGGGAATATTATGCCAACTTATTGGACCGATTCAATGACGATTTGAAAAAAAAACGACCTCATTTGGCCAAGAAAAAAGTTCTTTTCCACCAAGACAACGCAAGGGTGCACACATGTGCAGTTGCCATGGCAAAAATCCATGAATTGGGCTATGAATTGCTCCCTCATCCACCCTATTCTCCAGATTTGGCTCCGAGCGACTACTTCTTGTTCCCAAACCTGAAGAAATGGCTTGGTGGAAAAAGATTTGACTCCAATGATGAAGTCATCTCGCAAACAAAGGCCTATTTTGAGGACCTCGACAAATCATTTTTTTTGGAAGGGATAAAAAAATTGGAGAAGCGTTGGACAAAGTGTATAGAGCTCAAGGGAGACTACGTTGAAAAATAAAATTATTTTTTTATCAAAAAATCTGTGTTTTAATCCAAAAGTCACGGACTTATTGACCCGGTTTGATGACATCGCTCTTTCGCTGCTGAACCAGCGTTTGTTTTTAAAACAAGAAATTTATCTCTCGTCGAAGTTTTTTCCTTTTTATATGCACCATTGTTGGTCCTTTCAGCCAGAATTTTGAACAGAAATAGTGCATAATAAAATCATTAATTATTATTTATTCCTATTGAACAATATTGATTTGCATGTCAAAATCATTTTGTTAAACGAGCGGTGTGATATTGAAATGAAATATACATATGTATGTACAATACATGTAATGCACATTGGTTAGTTGGTACTAATTAAGCGCTCGAGAATAATCGTGATGATTTCGTTTTTTCTCTCTGGTTTGAACTCTATTAAATACATTCGTATTTAAAAACAAAAAAAAAATGAACTTAAATGAAACGTGGTCTGTTAAATGTTTGCTTGACTAAGACTGATAGATTTGCAAACATTATAAATCCTAGTACTCGTATATCCCTTGAACTTTTTGAAATACGTCGTGGTCGGAGTTCGTGTTATTGCAAAATCAATTATTAGAACTTATTGCAGATGGTGATTTAGACACGGAAAACGATTTTGCTGATTATGAGTCCAAGTATTTCTTGGCCATTCGCGGGCGGTAAAAAGCTAATAATCCTGCTGTTACCAAATCGGGGGTAGAAAAGTCAGCCAGTCGAAATGTAGATTTTCTTGCTACATTGCAACCATCAGGTTCTATTGCGTTGCCAATAATAAACATTCCCACATTTTCCGGTGACTAAAAGCAGTGGCCATGCTTCCAATTTAACTCCAATACAAAAATATCAGAACTTCATATCTTTTCTTCGCGATGAAGCAGCTGCCTTAATCCACCATATAACTGTTACTCACGCTAATTACGCAGACGTATCATCCAAGATTTTCAGCATAATTAACGGTTCTCCTGTTCGAAGTCAGCAAGGAAGACCTGATCTTATTCCAACTATATTTGGGAGTGTAGTGATCGTTAAAATGGATAACCTCACTTCAATCTGTCAACTCATTGCGTACTCATTTATGCACAACGCATTCGCTCGACCTTGAGCGTTTTTGGCGTCTTGGGGAAATTTACCAAGAACATAGTTTGTTTTCATCAACGCGCTGAAGATATATTTTGCAAAACCCAATCTCATTTACCTGATGATAGATATATACTACAACTGTTGCCCTTAAACATATTCTCTCCATTGAACGTAAACTTGCAGCGGACCAATATTTGAAGCAAAATTATGTTAATTTTATGGAGGCATATTTGCAGCTAACCGATATGAAGGAGGTACCAGAAAACGAGCTTAATCTGTGTTCTACAAGGTGTTACTATTTACCCCTTCATGCCGTTTTCAAAAATGACAGTAGTACGACGAAAATGAGGGTGGTTTTTTATGGGTCTGCTAAGTCGGATGGCAACCTATCTCTTAATGATACGCTTCTGGTAGGTCATACATATCAGGGAGACCTTTTCTCAATTTGTATTGCATTCCGTCGACATCTGTATAGAATTTCTGGAGATATCGAGAAAATGTTTCGGCAGATAAGGGTAACTTCACCGCATGCTGAATTCCAACGCATTCTTTGGAGAAAATCGAGTGATCTACCTCTGAAACACTATCGGTTATTAACTGTTACATATGGAACAGCTTGTACCCTTTTTAGCTGTTCGTACTCTGTGCCAGTTGGCACAAGATTCCATGGAAGCTTATCCGCGTGCGTCAAATGTATTGCTCAACGATTTTTAAATTGACGACTGGGGCAGATTCTGTGGAGGAAATAACTTCGCTTCGTTCAGAGCTAGTAAACTTTCTCCACTCAGGCAGTTTCAATCTCCGAAAGTGAAGTACTAATTGCTGGCCATTGCTTTTGAGCTCATGGACTTCTGGACATCTGGACTTCTAAAGCTAATGTGGAGTTTATCGGTTTTTGTGACGAAGCTCTCGACGCGCACGGGGCAGTCGTACACTGCGGTAGTGTAAATTCAATCGGAAATGTGTCTAGTATCATCGTTGCCGCTAAGAGGAGGGCTACTCTTATAAAGGTCGTGTCTCTCCCCCTTCTTGAGCTTTGCGGAGCAGTTTTACTCTGTCGTTTATTCAACAAATTTAAAACGTCTTTACAATACAAATACATGCAAGTTTACGCTTTTACAGATTCTGCAACAGTCCTTCACTGGTTGTCTGCGTTGCCAAAAATGTGGTCGATTTTTATCGCAAATCGTGCGGCGGAAATATTAGCTGTTATACCGAGAGAATCATGGTATCACGTACGATCACAGTAAAACCCCACTGATTGTGCTTCCCGTAGTAGTCCACCTTCTCATTTATTAAACAATGGGTTGTGGTGGTTTGCGCCATTGTGGATCTAAGATAAACACTCAAATTGGCCCTGTTCTAATTATACTTTAGATGACGTACCTATCAGTGATTTCGAACAATCAACAAGAAAACCTGCGTATGTACTAGTTTCGAGAATGGAACCCACCAGCATATTTGAACACATTATAAATAACTCTTCTCGCTATATTAAATCAATTCGGGTACTCGCATATGTAATTCGATTTATCTCAAACACTCGTGTTGGCAGTGACTCTAGGCAAAAACAATCGTTAACCTCCGAAGAACTATTAAATGCAAAAACTAGACTCGTAAAGTTTTATCTATCAGCTAGTTTTTCTTCAGAGATTAAAACCATTAAGAAGTGCGAAGCCCTACAAAGGGCAAATAAACTGACATCCCTCATACCGTTTTCAGATAATCAAAAGTTGCTACGCGACGATAACACTACGTCTTGCTAGAGGACGGCATCCTAAATTCGTCAAGGCGTATATAGCACTGTTTGTGTGCTTTACCACCAAGGCGATCCATATGGAATTGGTAGGCCAACTCTTTTCTCCCGCTTTTCTTACGCGCGCCGGAGTAGACCAGCAGAAATCTGGAGCGACAATGCAACAAATTTTCATGGGGAAAAGCGCAGCCCTGATGAAATGTTCCAGCTCCTCTTAACTCAACAACACATCGATGCAGTCGTTGACCATCTTTCCAAAGATAAAATCGCATGGCGGTTTATTCCTCCTTTAGTACCACACTTCGGTGGACTGTGGGAGGCGGAAATAAAATCCGTCAAGTATCACAGAAAACGAGTCATCCAGGGCCATAAAATGACGTATGAGGAGATGTACACGTTGCTCACACAAATAGGGGCCTTACTAAACTCACGGCCGATGTGGCCCAAGTCAGATATAGATCCAATGGTACTCAGTCCGGCTCACTTCCTGATTGCTGAACCCCTATTATGTGTTCCTCGTCCTGATACGTCTAGTAAACCTATAAATGCGTACATTAATTGGTCTCTTTTACAGACAATGAAACAAGGCTTCTGGAAGCGGTGACATACAGAGTATTTAACGTCGTTACAGCAGCGACTTAAGTGGCAAAGTGAGAAGTGTACACTCACGATTGGTGATGTCGTCCTGCTTAAGGAAATCAACCTTCCCTCATCAAAGTGGTTGCTTGCCCACAGAAAGTGTCTTCATTCTCGAAGAGATCAACGCAACAGAGTTGCCACAATATGTAATTACGCAAACAGGAGAATATGTTCATCCGACTGTTAAGCTAACACCTCTAAAGACCAGAGTCTTTCGGAGTGGGCTGAATGTTTGGAATTTCTACTAAAGTATTGTATAAAACAATTACTAACTTCTTTAACTTTCATATGAACTGGGATTTGTTATTATTGTTTTTCATTGCCGAACTACGAGTATGTACACATCACACTATTTACAATTAATCAATTAACATGAATTTTCATTTTCATTATCTTTTTTTTATAAATTTTAACTGCTGCAGGTTTTTCCAAGTATCATAAAATCTGTGGGTTTTTCTGCAAACTCATTGATGATTTTTTTTATTATTGTTACCTTCATAAGAAAATAATAGTAAAACGTTATGTTAATTAGGCATTTTCTGGAGAAAAGTGACCTCAAAATCAAAAATTAGCGGTATTTACTCCAAAAATAAAGTCCTACACGAAGTTTTTACCATTAGTACGAACAGAGCAATTTCCGTTAACATGGGTCAGGGTACATCAAAGTAAGCATTTTCTTAAATCCTCGATAAATGTCAACATTGGAGATATACCCTTACTGTAGAATGATTTTTTTCTTAGAATATGTCC
This sequence comes from Volucella zonaria, assembly GCA_963966105.1. NCBI lineage: Eukaryota > Metazoa > Arthropoda > Insecta > Diptera > Syrphidae > Volucella > Volucella zonaria. The sequence goes on along the minus strand of OZ014534.1, from coordinate 7,323,751 downwards.
AGGAATCATTTCCCAAATTACTATATCGTCAACGAATTAGGGGACACTCTATATAGAGTTGCCAGATAACAATGATAGTTTTTCCAATTAATGTGTTTCAGCAGCTGTCAAAGCTACCTAACAGCATCATGCATCGTTTTATGCTTTCCGGGCGTGCGGAAATTATTAAAAATTCAGACTCAGTTGTAAATACGCATCGTGAATTTCGTCGTGAGGTCGGTCGTCATCATGGCTTCAGTGTGCAGTCAATTCATCACACTGCGGAAAGGTTTGAGCATGAGTATACTCTTTTGGATCTGAAGCCACCAACCAGACAGAGATTGGTGCGAAATGAAGAAAACGTGCTGACGCAAGAATTGAAGCCGGACGACAATAGACAACGCCATGAGTTGGATATGTAGGCCGGAGATACGGCTTTTGGCCAAAAAATCACCTTCTCGGACGAGACCCATTTTTGGCTCAGCGGCTATGTCAAAAAGCAAAAGATATCGCCAAAAGTCGGTTTTATTCTCTTGAAAAAATATTCGCGCGGAATGACTCTTTAGTCCAGTCATATCGTAAGTTCCTTTCCGAGTATGAACAGTTAGAACATATCGTCGCTTGAAAAGCAAACTGTCCTAAGTCAAAATTCATCAATTTTCAGAAAAGGAATTTTAAGTTTTTCATTACTTAAAAAATAAATTTTAGCTTTGAATTTCAATGAATACCAAAAAGCTGTAGAGTAAAAAAGTATTATACTCGTATTTTTTTCTTCTTTCAAGTTGTATATCAAAGTTAGTAAAAAAACCGTTTTTAAAAAAAAAGTTTTGGCAAGAGTACGATAACTTAGGCACCAAGAAATACGGTTTTTTGTAGAACAGTTCAATACAAGAATTTTTGCTATGGGAGCGGTGGTCTATCTCGCCCCGTTTAGGTGGTAGGGGGGGGGTCTGTCTCGCCTCGTTTAGGAGGTAGGGGCAATTTAAAAAAAAATGCCTTAAAATGAAAAAAAAAATTATTAAAAAACTACGGTAACACTTAAAATGAAATACTATTTTGAAAGCCAGAAACCTGTTCTTTAATCCTAAATTTAAATTAAATTATTTATGTCAATAGTTTTTGAAAAATTCGCATGCAAACTTTAAATTTTGGCAAAAAAAAGTGAAATTAAGTAAAATTAAAGTAAAATTAATTAAGTAAAATTAGAGCGTGCTCAAGGTGTTAAGATACCCTTAAAATGCTTGCACACAGCGTGGGCGAAGGAGAGATAGGGAGAAAAGTAAGAGAGGTACCGACGTGCGTTCGTTTCGATTGTTTAAAGATTACAACGTTCAGGAAATAAAGAGCACGGGAGGACATTGCATAAGCGAGTTGTATGGCTTAGGAAGGAATCACGATATTTCAATGTATGTCCGAAGGTGGGCCTGAGGGTAAACTGATGAGCATTCATAGCGAGACGAGACGGTTAAAGGTTTGAAGGGTCGGAATGCTACTGGGAATTTCAATGGAGCACTGGTGGTGAAAATAGCCATGTGGCAATGTGATACAAGAGACATTTCGTTGGTGTTCGATGGTGTCAATTGACTGGTGGATATTATCAGCACCCATGAGTCTTATCGTTCGGTTATGAATCGTATATAGCAGATGCAGAAAGGATTTAGGAGCATCTGACCAGATGTGAACATTGCAATCCAATTTAGGGCGGACGAATGCCTTATGTATTGTGGCCAGATCAGAGGTGGAAACGTATATCTTACATCGTTTGAGGAAACTTAGACATTTCGCAGCATTTTTAGCGACATCAAATACGTGATCATTCTATCGTAGGTTGTCATTGACATACATATCAAGAATGGAAACCTTTTCGGTTTCAACGATGCAGGTGCTATTCGTGGATAATGGTTGTGTGTTTGGATTTCGCTTTAACGACAGCAGACAGCGTTGTGTTTTGGACGAATTAAATTTCACTCTGTTGGAAGTTCCCGATTTAGCGAATGTAGTGATGCCGTTTATATCGGAACTTAATGAGCTTAACATATGCTTCCGTTCCCGTTCTACAGCCGAAGAACAGGAACATGAGTCTGGGAACGAATATGAAACGCAGAGAGTATTATCGTCAGTAAAAGGATATGTTGAATTAGAATTAGTAGACAAGATATCATTATTGAGGATTAGAAAGAGTGTGGATACAGAACGGCTCCACGGAGAAAACCAGCATTTGTTTTGTGGATATCAGGCTAGAAACCATCCAGGACAATCTGAATTGAGCGTTCCGAAATGTAATTTCTAATCTAATGAAGAAGACATTCACCGATCCGAAATGCAAATGCCTTAGACATATCAAGTGCAGCTATCTTGCTTTCGCCAGATGGATGTAAGCTTTGGTTCCACTTTTGGTGGACCAGTAGACCTGTTGCTATGAAAACCGTACTACCGGTCATTGAAGTTATTGAGCTGACGGCTTATCAGTTTCCATGACCTTGGAAAGAAGGGACGTAAGTGCAATGGGTCTGTATGAAGAGAGAGAATAATATTCGCTTTTTTAGGGACTAGCTGGACGATTGCTGTTTTCCATCTTCTAGGAACGCGTCCTAAAGAGTGGGATCGTTGGAAAACCTTACGCAGTGGTTTTGCCCACGTGGAAGAAACACCTCATCAGAAGAAGGGGAAATATGTCATCTGGACCAGCGGATTTATGTATTTTAAGATCTTTATGTACTTTTGCTACTATACGAGTGCGAAAGTGGATTCGTCCCATTGAAGATTCGAAGCACTCACGTGTAGGCGGAGACAAAGCACAATCTGGGAGTGTTGAGCTGGCCACAAAGTGTGCAGCAACCAGACTGACCTTGAATGTTGAGAATGAGGATGAAGCAGAATTTCTCAGTTTTTGGACATATAGGAATTCTGCATGCTTTAAAAAGACGTTGCAGTCATTCCTGGCTCGTTGGAACTTTTTTGGGTGTTCCTCTATCGGGTTGACCTTGTAAGACCGAAAAAAACATTTCTCTAATTTTCGAGCTCGAATCGCACTCTTAATCCTTAATAAGGGATCTCATTCCAAAGAGAATAGTGTAAGTGATCATATTAGCAGCGGCAGCGGTTATCGAGGAAGCATAACAACTAGTTAAATTTCCTAAAGAAGTTGTTATGTCCGATTCAATTGGATTTCTCGCATTGCCATACGGTTCTTTTAGGAATCCTTTCTCTAACTGAGTGGTTAATATATGAGAAATTAGCTGATATCGCACAGCAGTCCGGCGAGCCTAGAAGAGAGAGCGCATCGACGGTGTACCTATCAGGGTTAGAAGTTAAAAACAAGTCCAGGGTGTTGGCCGTATGACTATCAACTTCAGGTATTCTCGTGGGCTCATTTACAAGGTGGGTCAATCTGTTTTCCGCAGCGAAGTTCTCAACATACCGTCCTTCGGGTATCGCCTGTCCAGAATATCGAAGCCACCCAGAATTGTGTATATTGAAATCGACCGTAATAACGATTTCAGTATGAGGAGACATGGACACTATTCTTTGAATTGAGTCAGACAGCGCATCAAAATCGTCCAGTTTAAGGGTTCTGTAAATAAAGTGGTAGTGGATAATTTACTTACGGAGATGGAATTTTAACCACATGAAATTGAATTCCAGATTGGAACAGGGCATACATTGTGGTGGAGTTTGGTAAGCTACATTACTACGCACGTAAATGGCGAGACTGCGGTGGGAGAGAATAGTGGCACTAGTTCGTAGCCAGGGAGCCCAGAGGTGTGGGCGGGGATCTATCTGTGTTTCATTGAGTGTCAAAACAGCTGGTCTGCGTTTACAGACGTGGACGTACCCAGAGAAATGATTACTTTTTAGCCCGCGGATATTTGATATGTCCACTCTAAATTCCCGAGCCATTACAAAAAAAACACAAACCCCGACTATGCTATCTTGATGCGTGAAGTGTAGAAAAGAACCGTGGAATGCGATCTGAGTAGGGATGGAACGACAGAATAAAGTCAGCTCTCGTGTGGTTTAAGTCAGAACTCGGAACACTCTGCAAACCGTCGGGTTTGTTTCAATACTTAGAGAGAGAGTAAATCTGGTGCAGCAACAAAAGATGGTGGTTAAACGCCAACCCATCCACATTCAAACACCAGTCTTTCCTCAAATTACAGACGCCCAAATGGCGGCAGGCACAGGAATTACAGTACAACAAGCGAAGCCAGTTGCTCTGGCCGCAGCGCCAAGAGCACCTAAAGCTGCATCTGACCTGCTACCTATCTTGCTCTCTATCCAGGGGCAGATGGCTTTGCTTTAACGTCAGATAAGGCGTGTGAACCAAATCTATGCACTGCTACCCAGCCTAACGCGTCTTCAGTAGTGAGTACGAATATAGAGGAGCGAACCCTTAAGGTCCTTGCGTTGAATGTAAATTAACTGATAAGAATTGAATGAAGAGTCGCACTATTTAAGTTGCTCAAAGGCCTATCCAAAAAACACAAAATCAGGCACAAAAGATATGAAATAGTGAGAAGAAACACTCAACTCCGTAGAAGAAGGTGGTGTTGCGATCTTCATTAGAAAACGCTTGTGATTCGAAAGAGTGGAGTACCGTGTAGTTCATACTTTCCGCGTACTTGAAGCGTGCATTGTGTACATCCCTCTCCATAGTCTCTATCTATGCGCTTGAAGCTGGTCAATCCAACTTATTTATCTCAGAACTCACTACACTTTTTCGATTCCTTAGGTTGGATTATTAAAATCGGCGGAGATTTTATCGCCAGACATATATGTAGATTGGGAAAATAATACATCAAACATTACTACTACACCTACTACTCATTTGGTGGGGTCAGCACAGTGTTATGTACCGACTCGGTCTTAAAGCGACGGATAGTCCGACGTTTCCCAGTCCTATCTGGATCTACAGCTGTTTAACACACGTATTCAACTGACAGGCACAACTCAACTAAGTACTGTAAACTGTCTACGTACGTTGACACCTATATGATAGTGACCATTGCGGTTTATAAACAGTGTTTGATCCAAAGCCAATTGGATGCTGATTATTAGCGCAACGGGGAAGGAAATAAAAAAACCTTTGAATTTCCCTTGAATTTAATTTTATTATGTTGACTGGTCGAGGTGCAAACAGCAAGTCCTTCACAAAGAAGACATTTTCATAGAGAAAGTTAAATCTATACATACATATGTAGTGATATATGAATATAAAACATAGTGGTATATTACTCATGAGAGAGCATAAATCCACTCCAGTAGTGAGGAATGGGGTTCCTGGCTGTAGTCGTTCCTTCGGAAGATTGCCCATATATTGCTCTATTCGTTTTGGCTTCATACGGAAGCATCGGACACATTTGTTGAACGTTTTCCGAGCAAGATTTTTGCCGTCTAAAGCCCAATACTTCTGTCGTGTTATACCAAGAAGTGCTGGAGAAGCTGCGTGGAGAGACTTTAAATGAAAAAAAGAAAAGATCAGAGAAGTTAATTCATTGTTCTTAGGCAGTATTATTTGATGTTTAGACTCGAAACCTAGTTGCGCATTTGAGAGACGACCGCCCACTCGAAGCAAGCCATCTGTGCCAATAAACGGGGATAGATTACGTATACGACTGGATTTTTTGATATCCTCGTTCTTCTTCAGGCAAGCATATTCACACTTGAACTCGATTAATTGCACATTTCGAATAATACCGTTCAAACCTTGTGTACTCTCTTCTACGGACGGTAAGTTGGATTGCGGAGCGGTTAATTGAATTTTACGTGTCTTGTTAATAAACCGGTAAGCGTAGGCTAAGATACGTTCTAACTTGGGAAGAGAGTTGTTATATTTTATCGTCGTCATGATGCAGTTCACTTGCGAATTAGCCGCATGCAGTGCGTTCTTTGGGGATCTTTCTTCTGGAATTGCTTCGAAGTGAGCTAAAGCTGGAGGAACTTTCCATATTTCATCTAAGGAGTGCAAGAACGATGGACCTTGGAACCTTATGAGTCTGTCAGCTAATTCAACCATCATGACGGCTGCTTGCAGCTCTAATCTTGGTAATGTTGTCGACTTAATTGGAGCTACACGAGATGTGGAACAAATGAGTTGACAAGTTGTTTCTCCCAATCGATCAAGGGAGCGTAGACAACAGCACGCTCCGTATGCAACCTCGCTACTGTCGGAAAATGCGTGAAGTTACATACTTATGGACTCGTTCTTGCTCAGGAGGTGGCGAGAGCAGGATAAGTATTTGACCAGGTGAAGTTGCTGAATATAGCGATCCCAATCACTCCTTAAGTCTTCAGTTAATGGTGAATCCCAGGAGAGGTTGGACTTTCATAGTTGTTGCATGAAGAGCTTTTCCTTAACCACGATTTTACCAATTAGACCGAGTGGGTCGAAGGTTTTTCCTAAGTCAGATAGGAATGTTCTTTTAGAGGCCTGGTGATGAAATTCGGGAGTATAGTTGAATTGAAATAGATCTTGATGCGGTTGCCAGATTAAACCAAGGGTCTTTACCGTTTCGTTATCATTAATTTTAATGAAACTTTGCCTATGTGCTTCTGGTGTGTCTTTAAGAATATGCTCATGATTGGTACATATTTTCCTAAGCTCAAATTGTCCCCTCGCCAGTACTGACATTATGTCTCTTTTTAATTGCTGAGCCTCAAGGAGGTCATTGGATCTTGTCATGCAATCATCTACATAGACGTCCGCTAAAAGCGCCTTCGCTGGTTTGGGAAAATTAGTCTCTTCGTCGGTTGCTAGCTGAGTCAAGCACCGGGTGGCTAAGAACGGTGTACAAGATGTCCCGTAAGTTATGGTGTTTAACTGGAAGTAGCGTAGTCGGTCACTGGGCTTATCGCGCCAAACTATCATTTGGTATTTTCGGTCGTCCTCGTGGACCAGCATTTGCCGAAACATTTGGCGTATATCGCCGGTGAACACGTAGGCATACGATCGGAATCGTGTCAAGACTGTAAATAAGTCGGATTGGATTGTTGGTCCTACCATCAGCAGATCATTCAATGACAAGCCGGATGTAGTTTTTGCGGATGCGTCAAATACGAGGAGTTTTGTCGTTGAACTATACGGTTTGAGGACAGAATGATGCGGGAGAAAATAATTTTCGGAAGGTATGCTTCCTACTTCTTGCAAATGGTTAAGAGATTGATATTCGTTGATGAAGGCTGAGTAAGCTTCCTTTAGTTCAGGATTGGCATTCAATTAGCGTCTTGAATCTTCTAGTTGCTGTGCTGAGTGATTCTCCTAAAAGCGACGGATTTCGTCGAAATGGTAGGCGTACTACGAAGCGTCCTGAAATTGTCCGTGAAAAGGTATCCTTGAAGTACCTTTCACAGTTTTCCTCTTCTTCCGTGAAAGTCTTGGTGGGAGATTTGTAATCTTCTAGGGCCCAGAATCTGTGGATAAGCTTCTCTAAAGTGGAGAGGCTGCGCGAGTTAGTTGCGATGCAGCAATCAAAGTGAGGCTGTGCTCTGGACTGAAGCTTGCCGGTGACTATCCAACCCAAATACGTGTTCTGCAAAATGGGGAGATTTTCAAAGAGCCGATACTGTTCTTGTACCAAAAGTTCAAAATGCAGTTCTGCCTCTAGGAGGATATCAATTTTGTTTGGCTGGAAAAATCTTGGATCCGCGAGATTGAGATTGAGGCTCTTTAAAGTCTGCAATTCATTGATGTTGATGAATGTTTCAGGGTGGTTACCACTAATTTGAGACAAAACATGAAGGTCAATAGCTGCTGCAAAATTTTCAAACGCGAATGGATTGATACCGAGACAAAATGACGTATTATCGTGGGCAAATTGCCGATACCATTTATGGTGAGATTTGTTGTTAGACGCTCGATGCCAAGCTGCATCGCGCAGAACTCGGCTATGAAATTTAATTGCGACCCTGAATCTAAGAGTGCTCTGCATAAGAGAGGTTGGCCGTATTTCTCGAAAATTTTGACAAGAGTGGTTGCTAAGATGATTTCGGAGTTTTTGCTGTTTGCTGATGATGCTGTGTTAAGCGCTGAGTGCGGAGAGCTACTGGTAGTTGTAGCTAACTGTAGTTGCTATGCCTTTGGTGTGTTTGAGCCAATAGAGGTCGTTTTAGCGGAACGCAAATGTAACGAGGTATGATGTTGTTTGTTACACGTTTTGCATTTTTCGGCTGTGCAAGATGCGGTGGAATGTCCTTGCTTAAGACAATTTGTGCACAATTGCAATTCTGTGGCTGAATTGTAACGTTCTGTAGGGCTTAGTTGTAGAAACTGTTTACATCTGTAAATGTTGTGATGCGAACCTGAGCAGTAATTACAAAACTTGTGTGCAGTTGCAGTAAATACAGTGGGATGTGGTTGTTGATCTCTCCTCAAATGTTTGTATGAGTTTTGTGTAGCAGTAACCTTGGTGCTGCTGGACTGCTGGGAACGTTCGTCGTTCCACTTGTCTAATGACAGACTGTCAAGCTTAGAGCAAATAATATAAATGATTAAATCGTCCCAATCGACTGTGGGTCGGCCAAACGAATCAAGTGCACTCAAGTGGATGTTAATGTTGTCCAAGAATTCACGAAGTTCTTTTGGAGAGTTTCGTGCCACCTGTGGGAGGTTGAATATTAGCTTAAGGTGTTCGTGTGCTATTACCTGCTTCTTTTCGTACCGGTCAATAAGTGTTTTTAGAGCTACATCGTAGTTGGTGTCTGTTACTTCAATGGACTGAATGCACTTGAATGCCTGTTCACTAAGGGATGAACGTAGATAGTGAAGACGGGTGACATTGTCCAAGGCAGGATTTTTGTGAACCAATGCAACAAATGTCTCGTAAAAAGTTGTCCATTTCGCGTAATCGCCGGAAAAATTTGGTAAAGACAACTTTGGAAGCCTTAACGACGTACCACTGATTGTTGTGTCGAGTAAACAAGAGTCTTGAGCCGAAATTTTCAATTGAGGACTAGCATCCTTGATGCTTGTCCGAAGAGAAGGGCGCAAAGTAAAGTAAGATTCTTCGAATTCGGCCCGAACGGTGGATGTAACTTCGTTGGAATCTGCCTCCTCAATCTTTAGTTGAATCGTTTCGAAGTCCTCCTTCGCTCTTTCTAAAGCCTCTAAGCGAGTCTCTAGTTCAGCAATCATTGCACTTGAAGAGCGCGTGGTAACAAATTCCCGTATTCTGCCTAACTGTCCTATAACGACTTGACGTCTTGTTTTTAGCTTTTCTAGTTTAGGTTCAGACATTTTAAATAAAAATTGATACTGCTTAAAAAATTGTCGGTGGTAGTATGATTTGATAAAACCTATTTATATGTTGATTGCGGTTTTGAAAAAATCTATTATGTCAATATAAATATGTACGTACGCGGAGTAACCACTTAATCCTATGTATAGTATAATCTTGTTTAGGCGTATTAAAAATGTACAGTTACCAAATGTTTTCTCCGGTTTTCTTTCGTCCGATGATGCTGATGGTGATGCTGGATGTGTGCTGTTATGGTGATTTGTCCGCTATTTTGTTTCACGAACTTGTAGACAGTTGATGAATAAAAGAAAATTACAGAGCCTCTGTGAGCTTGACTTGAAAAAAATAAATTTCGGGCTGTAAACACCACTCAAAATATGTTGCTGTAAATAAATAAAATATTTCGGAGGAAAGATTAAATTGGCCTTCGATGTCTAAATATTGATCGAACGACGAACAACTACTATTAACAGACAGTTTAGATCCAGGAGAAGCTGTCGGTGATGGATCCTCTTTGTAATCGAAGATCCTCACGAGAAAGTAGAGACCATAGGAACGAATATTTTTCTACGACCGCGACGTCTCCCAATAGAAGCAGTGGACATGTGGCATAAATGACGGCATAAAACTATTTTTTAGTATTAATATTATTAAATTAAACTGAATTAAAAATGGTAAGGCTTAGTCGAAAGACATAGATTAAGTGTGAGTTTAGATTAGTCGTTCTTAGGATTTTTTTTGGAACAGCATGCGTGTATGTATGTAAGCTGTAATGAATTTAATAAATAAGAACGCTTTGAAAGGAAAAAAATAAAAAACAAGTCTAACGCCGTACATTTATTTATTTTTATTTCACAATTTTCATGTTATGTGTGACTCGTTAAAAAATTAGCATAACTTTACTATTATTTCCGTAAATAAAAATATGAATTACATAAAAATCACTTGGTAAAATACTTACAAAGTGTCCGCAATAAATTGTTTACATATTTTTAGCGGATTATGCATATTTATTTGTGATTAAAAATGAAAATGAAAGACATATAGGTATGTACATACAAATTTGTATTTATGTTTATTTTATATCTTTACGTAAAGTAAAAATCTATTGTTTTAATGCTTTATTTTCCCAGTTTCAAATTCTTCTGGACAAACGGGGCAGCAAGTTTCTGGAACAATTTGGGGTTGTGCCATTTTATTACATTTAACGATACCACAAGTCTTTTGCGTACAATTTATTTTGGAATGCTTGCATTGGCAGGTAGTGCAACTATCTACGTTCCATACTTCATTATTTAAACGAATTTTATAAGAATCATCTGTACAGAATAATTTGTTATGTGATTTGTGTTTTGGGTTTGAGGTTTGACATGTCTCTCCAATGGCTTGCAATTCTTGTTGAAGCTTTACTAATTCAATTTTGAAATTATTAACTGCTTCTTCGAGACTGGATATTCTTCGATCATATATTTCTTTCTTTTCACCTTCTAACTCTATACTTTGTTTTTGAGACGCAGCTGACCGTTTCTTTCGTTTAGGATATGTTTCTGGTACAAAGGTTTTTAATAACGCGGGAACCGAATCGCAGGTTCCGCAGTCTTGCCAAAAGTACAAGTTTATACCTGTGATATCCATGCAACTCTTATAACCTCCTTGTTCATTTGGAAGTACAAACACATTTTCAGTAATTTCGTTTATTTGATCACCATTGTCGCATAAAACGCGTGCTAAATTAGCTTGCTTAATTTGTTGGAGTTGGTCAGGAATAAAAACACTTGGATTTTCGTAATAAAATCTGTCTCCATCACGTAATCGTTTGAACTGATCTATTAAAATACATTGAAAAAGTGGACCTACCTTCCCGCCATCAACAGAATCTTCAAGAATGCCTCCCACAAATATATCAATGTTATCAGGATGACCGTAAAGCTGTTTTAGTTTTGCTCTTACTTCAGGACTACTTATTTCATTCGATAAATCTTCAAATGTTTGCGCTACTGATAAATTGCAAAATTTTCTGTATGAGTTGTAACCCGGAATACCGTGTTCTCTTGCTCGCTGTATATTTATTGCAGCTAAATCTAACGCTACAGCGTGTGATGTAAGGAATAATTTTTCAGTAAGTTCTGTATTTAAGTTCTGATCTGGTTTTTTTAATTTGGCAGGAACAGTAAAAAGGCCTCGCATCAAGGGATCTACTCCACCTTCATAAGCCAGCCTCCATGGTGAAAAGAATGCTTTATGTAATGGCACATGACCTTGTGTAATAGGCTGATACGTTTCATTAAGTCGGTGTAAAATAGGATTGATTAGGGTGTGACCGAAACGAAATGCTGATGTGGCAAATTCATTAGCAATTGATGGATTAATTGAAGGATCATAGCCTTTGTATTCGCCTAATTTGTCTATTCCACTCGGACCTATTATTATAGGTAGCCATTGCTTAAATGTTATATGCTGCATTTCTGCTCCAACGATTTTTCTTGCTTCTTGATAAATTGTATCACCGTCCCAGTGTGGATTTATGTCTTTTAATTTCAATGCGATTCTATTGTGCTCCCTCATCCAAATAGTGTGCATAGCTAGAAGACCCAATTGCTCATTAGCTCGAATATCTCCGGCAACAAAGCAATTCATGTTATTTTCATCCAAATTTCTTCGGCAATCAATACCATCCTGTGGAGCTGCAAAAGGCAACATATCTTTTTGTCTTGGGAAGTGAACACCTGTTCTTAGAAGTCCATCATCGGTTGTAAGATTTCGGAGTTCTTGAGCGAAATCTGTTGTATAGCCGTAGACTTGGGAGGCATCAATGAAAGATGTTAATTGATTAATTTGCTCCCTAGGCTGCACGGCGTCAAAAAATACGGAAGTCATTCCTGAACCACATATAGCACTAGATCGAATCAAATCTATACACCGTCTATTTTTGACACGAGGGTCATTGGGTGGAACTTCAATTGGATAACATGGTGGGGCAAATTCGCAGGTTTTCTTACAATCGACTCCATCCCAGCTCTCTGAACTTACAGAAGGAATAGCGTGATCTAAATCGTGATCCAAAAATTGACCCCATTGCATCACCATATGAGTGATTTGACTGTCTGGAGTTATCTCTTTTGTCGATATCAAAGTTGTAGAAACTAATCTTGAGCTAGGCTTTGGGTGCCCAGAATACATTTTGTTTTTCATCCAGCCAATCGGCATGCTGAAACCGTTTTCGTAGATTGGTTTTTCTATTCGTCTAAATGCTGTTAACGATGCACCCCATGTTGGATGATTTAAGTTGTTGCATGTGCCATCGATGCTCCTGTACCTGGAATGATAACACATATCAGTGCAATTTGGCATTTCTCGATGTTCCATGCAACCCGATAGTTCTGCAACCAGGCGAAGGTGTTCTCGAGATAAAAGATCTTTGAATTCATATTGACTGCTGGAAAAGGAAAGATTATGTCCTTCTTCGACATGCTTTCGAATATTAACCAATGTCCTTTCATATATTTCCGCAGCCCGAGCTAATTGCCGAGCTTCTCCTTTTGGAAATCGGAAGAGCCTTAAGAGTTCGCTATGATGTAAAGGATTACTATTTCTACGATTAGAAAATAATGCTTCCACAGTATTGTTGATAGCCATATCAATTTCTTTGGCGGCCTCAGCAAACGCAACTCTTACGTATCTATCTCCTGGTGCCAAAACGTCATTACTTCTATAAATAGAAAAATACCTTCGTTGAAAAAACTGTGCTAGAAATGTTAAATTAGGCATTAGCATTATAAAAACATATTTTCCTTATTCGACTAATCAATACGAATGTTTACTAACCTTGCAAAAATTACTCATATGTATATTTTGTGTATTTATACTACTTATGTATAGATCGTAGACGAAAATTATTTGGATAATCCGTATAAAATAAACTATTCAATGTATTATTTCTTATATTTGGGTTCAGTTCTATAAACTTATTTTTATAAGTAATCAGAAATAGATATTTACAAAATAATTTGAATTCATTCTTTGTTTATTTTTTTTACATTCTTAGTTTTCCACAAAGCAAATGTTGAAAAGATCAAATTTGGGCAAAATAGATTTTGCAAGGGCTAAAAAATTGCAAATGCGAATGACAATGCTTCTTCTGTAGTTCAGAAGTGTTAACTTAGGTTTTGTTTATGATATTAATTTCAAACATAGACTTACTAAAATTATATGTTTCAATATAATGGCATATAATACATATAATTATGTTATGAACGAGTTTCCCTTGTGACAAAGAATGTAGGCCTAAAATTTATCGAAAGAGACTTGAAACTATAGCGACCGTATGTGTGCGGCGCTTAGTTCTGGAGAACTAAAACCTAATCTGTAAACTAGAAGAATATCAAACGCCCTATAATTTTTAATTCGGTGCTAAATATTTTGTTGAACGAACAAATCCATGATAGGTATTATAATGGCAAAGACTGCCATGAACATCCGAATGCAGATTTATGATAATTGTTTATATATATATATATATTATTTATATCTATTTATATTTGTTAAATAAATCCCACCCCACGAGTTCCAATCAGGATTGTCAATTTCGAATGCATTCAAATTGAATAATCCTTTTTGACCCTTAATTAAATTGGACAACAAATTGCAAGGAAATGAAATATATCTTCATTTTGAAATATTGCGCAATATAGCTGGTTTTGGACAATAGGAAATTAAATTTATATTAGTAACATTCTCCTGATTTTAAGAAGCATCACGTTGCAGTTTAGACAGTTTGTTTCCTTTTTTTTTAATAGATTAGTATTTTAGAAAGGTTTTACCAAACAAAGATTCTAAGAGCGCTGTGTCGCACATTTATTTCGGGGCAACCAGGTACTCATAGTAAATGAAATTAATACAGTTAATATGATTGTCAAAAATAGGGACTCCAGAATAAATTACTCGTGTTCCCTAAAGCGTCTGATAGTGAGAGAGAAGTTATTAAGTATACTGTGCAAAAGCCTTTGGGTTAGGAACGATTAATTAATTTTCTGGTTATAAGAATTATAAGTACGAGTAAGTTACAATAGGTATTTGTAAAATTAGTTGTAAGTTTTAACAATTCAATGTTATTGTCCAATTACCCATTAAGTTTTTGTACAATATTTATACTTTCCTCGTAAAAATTCGTCGTTACTAGTTATTATTTATTATTTATCTTTTATTTTTTGTTTTTTATTTTTTATATTTATCATTTATTATATAAAATTAATTATGTATTGTTATTGTTTTGGTTATTATTTGTAACTAGTTTATTATTTGTTATATGTATATATTATATATTAGGTGCGCAACAGATGGCTCCAGCAGCAAGTGCTGGTCGATTTTGACATGTCCAAAACGTCATGAACCAAGCTTAGACATATGGCAAACAAACCGTTTTGAGACATTAGTGATTTTGTTTTGGCGTGATATACCTTTGGTTGTGTGAAAATGTCTGATTTTGTGCCGAATGATCGTCATTTGCGGGAAATGTTGATTTCCTTCTTTCATTCGAAGAAATCGGCGGCTGAAGCGCCTCGAGAGCTCAAAAAAGGTTACGGAGATGCTGCTCTAAGTGAAACAACGTGCCGTGATTGGTTCCGTCGCTTCAAAGACGGTGAATTCGATGTTGACGGCCGTCCGCGTGAAGGAAGGCAAAAATCTTGCATGGACGCAGAATTGGAGGCATTGCTCGATGAGGATGCGTGCAAAAGCCAAGAAGGGCTTGCTTCAGCATCAGGAGTTTCCAAGCGATTGAATGATAAGGAACTTGTACGAGCAGCGGCACGAAGAAGTGATTCTATAGCATGACAACGCTCGGCCTCACGTTGCAAAACCCGTTTCCGTTTCCCCTACCTGGAAACGCTCAAATTGGAAGTCCTACCCCACAAGCCATATTCCCCAGATATTGCGCCGTCCGATTAGCACATGATCTGGCTGATCAGGCTTGATTCGTGGATAGCCTCAAAAGATGAACACTTTTACCGTAATGGTATTCGAACTCTACCAGGAGGATGGGAAAAAGTTGTATCTAGCGATGGGCAAGTTGCATTTTTATCAAAAATTATAAATTCTTGGAAAACCATGCTTATTGTCAACTGTTGTTAGAAACGTAGATAAAAAATTATAAATTCCTTTTTTTACCTGCTGCAGGTTTTCCCAAGTATTATAAAATCTATTGATTTTTCTGTAAACTTGTTGATGATTGTTTTTTTTGTTAAGAAAAAAAATAGTAACACGTTATGTTTATTACGCATTTTCTGGAGAAAAATGACCTCAAAGTCAAAAATTAGCATGTTCAAGAAAAATGGAACAGGCTTAGAAATTGGATATCTGAAGACTCAAATAAGATATCAAGTTTATTTAAAACGCAGTTACAAAGGCTAGTATTTCTTCTAAAAACAAAGTCCTAGACGCAGTTTCTATCATTAGTATTAACATTTCATTAACATGGGTCAATGTACACCAAAGTAAGCCTTTTCTTAGTTCCTCGATAAATGATGTCAACATCGGAGATAGACCCTTACTGTAGAACGATTTTTTTATTAGAATATACCTAAAAATCATTTCCCAAAAATTGCAGTAGAGCTACACTCTGATCAAGGGCAAAACTTTGAATCAAATGTCTTCAAGGAAGTGTGCCAATATCTGGGAATAAGGAAGACAACGACAATGCCACTACACCTCAGTCTGATAGAATTGTCGAACGATTCAATAGGACCTTAAATGAGCATGTATCTAAGATCGTTGGCAATAGCCAGCGGAACCGGGATCGATACGTAGGCGGTATATAGTTCAACAGGACACATGCCATCCGAAATCGTCTTTGGTCAAACAGTTCGGTTGCCAAGTGAAACTAAATTCAGATCCTCACCTACGGAGCCTAATGAGGTAAACGACTATGTGGATGACTTGCGCAGCATGAAAGCACCCGAGAAAAGATGAAGCTGGTGAGCAACCGCATGAAGACTAGGTACTACAACAAAGCGAAATCTTCCGGCTTGAAGGGAGGAGATCTGGTGTGGCTCTGTAATCCTCAGCATAAGAAGGGAAAATCACCAAAATTGCAACAGGATTGAGAAGGTCCATACAATGTGATAACCCAAATTAACGGCGTTGTCTACCGGATCCAGCGTGGGGATCGAGGAAAATTGAGAGTGGTCCATTTGGATAGAATGTGTCATTTCAACGGAAAGATGAATGACGAAGTTGTTCGTGACGGACTATATTAGGTAGGGATATCCGTTTAAATGTGAACACTAAGATGACCTATATTCGATTAGCATATTTGTTTTTTTTTGACAATTAAAAACCAAACCCCTAAAAAATCGCCCATTACTTTGTATGGAAGATACCGAAGCACGCAACGCATTTGTTCACTCCAAATTTTATTTTCAATTTTCAAAATTAAATGCCTAACTGTTAACACATTTGTTCCGTAACTATTGGTTGAAAATACAAAACCCACATGGCATTTTATTAAAAATTTCATAATCTATTTAGTTGGTGAATAAGGATATTTTAAAAAAAATTAAGTTTTAAAAACGACAGGCAAAATACGAAATATCAAAAAAAAATCATTTTGCATAAAACTTTGGGTTTATCTGAGAAATCTTGTTTATGATTCAAAAAAAGTTGTTTTGAGAAAAAGGCGTTTGAAGTTTTTTTTTTCAAAGGAAAAAATTTAAAGATATGACTTTGCATGGGGGTCAGAAATTCTTTTTGTGCATCGTTTCTACGTTACCGCCTTTCTTGCATTGCATATCGTTCACTGTCTAGTGCTTATACAAGTTGGAACAAAAGTTGTTACTTTATTGTTGACATAGACTCATGACTTCAGAAAACCCTACAAAAAGAAGTCGGCTAGTGCAAATCGCCAAAACAAGAGATTAGGCGATCCGAAATGCAGCCCTCAGAATTTCAACTATGGCTTGTGCAGTATGTGCTGTTGATCCATTCTATTGGAACCATGTTCTCCAGTCTCAAATCATCCAATTGAGGAAGGAGAAAGTCGTTGAGCATGGCTCTGTAGCGCTCGCCGTCCACAGTAGTCATTCGGCCCGAGGCGTATTCCGAAAAAATAAGGCCCAATGACGCCTCCAGCGTAAACAGCACACCATGCAGGAACTTTGAGCGGGTGTTATGGCTCTTCGTAGGTCGTACGCGGATTTTGGGTGCCCCAGAAGCGATAATTTTGCCTATTCACATATCCACAGAGATGGAAATGGGCCTCGTCGCTCATGATTATTGTCGATGAAAAGTTGTCTCCCTCGTTCCCGTCAAAACGACAGTACGGACGGTGGAAGTAGACATAACCGTGCTCCAATGTACTTCCGTGCAGCGGTGGGAATCGACATCAATTTACTTATAGGACAAGTGACCAGTTGGGGAATTTACTTCTTTTTGTTAAGAAAATTCATTCTTCAGGAGTATCGATGACTTCGATGAATAATCGATACCAGGACCAAACACCTCATCGAATACCTTTTCGCTAGCTTATGTTTTGGCAGCCCGAGCTGGTTTCTTGTTAATTTTTTTTCTCTGCCTAACGTAGCCGTTTCGTCTCTCTTCGCATCTTATACCATGTATGGTTGCCAAATAAAATATTTTTTTGTCTAGCATGTACCCATAAGAGTTAATGAATGAATTTAGATAAAAAATCGATCGGAGGGTTAAGCTCTTACAAAAAAAAACATCAGGAATTTATTTAATTTAGAGAAAATTATGTATATGACTTGATATAATCCACAATGCCAATTTAAGGAAAAAAGACAATTGCAAACATTGTTATATTAGAAATTCAAGCAATTCAATTTTTAAAGGAGTTAAGTTGCAGAAATCTACAAATTGTGAATTTCAATATCAGAAAAGAGTTAAATATGCCTTACTTTATTGTTACCAGTCCAGAACCAGTTGCTCTTCCAAATTCATTTTTAAGTGAACACTCGTAACGCCCGGTATCTGCTGGTGTTACATTTTTAACGAATAAACTTCCTGAAAGACTAATTTGAAAATGTTCATTGTTAACAATTAAACGTCCATCTTTATGCCACTTAATCTAGAAAGAAAATAAATGAGTTCAAAAAGTAGCTATTTAGAAATATTTAATTTAGAGCGTACAGAAGCCGAATTGTCATCTCCTTTGCATGGAAGTTCAATGGTTGTTCCAGATATCGCCTCTAAGTCGAATGGGGCAAAAATTAATACGGGCGGGCCTCGTTCATCTTCCACGGAAATATATGCTTGTACTTCCGATTCTCCATTATCATTTTTTGCGATGCATGTATAAATTCCTTAAAATGATAGCTTATTAAAATGTATTCAGGTTTATTTTTAATTATTGTGCATCTTTATTTTATACAATTGATCACAGAGTAAGTTTTTTTTAGGAAGAGCGGGTAAATACTCGTATACGTTCTTCAACGTTTTAATATTAAGAAAGCCAATGTTAATTTTTCACATTTTATAGACAGTTAAAAAAAATAAGTGTACGCGAGCGTATGTGTGTAGGTAAGCATATGTTAAATTGTTGGCGCATGATAACTCGCGGAAAATATTCGTCTTTGTCTTCCTACCACTTAACTATCATTTGTTTTTTATCAAAATCTGAAGATAACTTTTTTAGTTATTCGAAAAACATAAATTGTTTATCCTCAAACGACTCATTCGGAATATTTGCAGATCAACTCGAAGTTAGTTGGCATCAGACAAATTTTTAGATAATTTTAAAGAATAACCTTTCAAAATTATCAAAGCTAATACTAAATTACAGAATTGCAAATGGATAACTACGATTTGGCAAATATTTTGGTAATATTTGAATTGATATGTCAAAAAATTTAATACTCGTAGATTGCATCAAAAACTATCAGGTAGCATTACAAATTGTCCTTTACTTTTTTTTTGATTGACAACAAATAAATGTACGAGTAATACAAAAGAATAGTGGAACAGAAGTGTTTACATTTTTACAGGTAAATACAATAATTAGGAAGTTTTTGGCTCCTTAGCCCCATACTAGAAATACACGTACATACTAAAAATACACGTATTTCTAGTATAATAGTATTTTCGGGAAAATAAAAAATAAATACATATTAGGAGTAAAAAATCGTTATTGTGAAGATGTTTGTCAGTAATACAATATTACCAGAATCCGAATTTTTAGCATCTTTAATAATACACTCAGTATTTTCGTTTTCTAGGGAAATTCGTTTGTCGGGTATAATAGGCTCATCATTAAAATACCAAGTAATTGTGGGTAAAGGGTTTCCCTCGGCATCACATTCAAGGGTTATTACTTGTCCCTTTTTCACCGTTTGAGTTTGCGGTGCCAAAATAAACACAGGTAATTCTGTAAATTGGGTAAAAAAAAAACATTTTAAATCTAAGTTAGCTCAATTGCTTGAGTGTTTAATACAATATAAAAACCTTTTACATCAACACTCGCTTCTGCTTTAATGCTTCCTAAATGGTTGCTTGCCTCGCATCTATAAGTACCTGCGACTAATGGAGTGGCACCAGATATTTCTAGGCTCCCATTAGAAAGAATTCGAGTTGTCTGCGATGATTGGGATAGCAATCGTCCATTGAAGAACCATTTTATAACCGGCTTTGGCAAACCTGAAGCAAAACAGGGCAATACTGCAAAATCGTCCAAAGAAATTACCATGTCCTTTGGTTTGTAAACAAATTCTGGAGCCACAAGGCGATTTCTGTTATCATTTATAACCATTCTAATAGGCTGAGACTTGACTTCGCCATTTTCGTTACGAGCTATGCATTCATAAATTCCAACATCATTGTTGTCCACAGATGCAATCCGCAGTTTCCCAGTTTGGAGGACTTCAACCCTTGGTGCGTAGTTGTCTGAAATTTCATTTGTATTGTGTATCCAAACGACTTCTGGCTGTGGATCTCCTATTGCACTACATGGCAATTCAATCATTTCTCCCATAGCTATCTCCATATCGTGTGGCTCTTCAATCATTTGCGGTTTTTCTTATGGTACAATTTAATTAAGGAATAAATAATAACAAAATGCCTTCAGATATAAAATGGGACTTACTGCAGTGGAAATCGGTTTCTTGTAAGGTAGAAAAGGTTTTTGCATGCAAGTTTTCTGGAGCTTCACATATAAGTGATATAAAAATAGGTTCACCGGCATTTTTCTGCATCGATAATAATTCCTCAATACCACAATCACAATTGATCGGATTATTTTCAAGTCGGAGACGTCGCAAGCTGATTAAATCAGCAAATAATCCTTTAGGAATAGCACTCAATTTGTTGCCGTAAAGAAACCTTTTTCAAACATTATATATATTAAATTCGAAAAAGAATATTAGTAAATAGATTACTATACTCACAGTCTAGTAAGTTTAAATAAATTGCTAAATGCAAATTTCTCTAATTCCCATATGTCGTTGTTTTCGAGGTACCTATACAAATATTATATTTGAAAATTGTATGATAGGTCATGGTAAGAAATTATCTTACAATCCTTCCAATTGTTTAAGCCCAAAAAATGCATTCTTGGGAATCTCACTGAGATGGTTATTATTAAGATATAAATTCTTTAAAGCCAAAAGTCCTTCAAAAGAGTCCTGTTTAATATGTTCGATTCCATTATCGCTCAGCAAAATTGTATGCGCTTGATTCAGTCCTTCAAAAGCCCTTGACGGTATATCTCTAAACTGATTAAATCGTAGGTCTCTGAAATGAAATAAGGTATAACAGTGAATATTTAATTTTCATTTTAAATCCAATTCTATTATTTTTAATTCATTTGCGTTTCCATGTTATAAATAAAAAACGCTTAAAAGCTACATTAATTCTCTTATAATAGCTTACTGGCGATCTGCAGGCACTCTAAACTAAACTTAACACTTAACCTATGATCATCGACCAAATATTCGTTATACTGGGTGGTTCGATTTGGGATACAGATATTTTGCGATCTGATTCATTGGTTGATATTACAACAAAAATTGTATACGTAAACGAAAGTGTATTTATTTTACAATATTTTTTTAGTATTGTAATAATAAAAAATAGTCATATTTTGGATTAATTTATTTAACCTTATACCTAGAAAATCGTAAGCCTTAGGTAAAAACTTTGTACGATGGATTTATAGGTAACACTATGGGACACCAAAATAATAAAAAAAGTACAAAAATATTGGCACACTTTGATATTTTCGATTTTCCCAAAAATTTATTAAATCAAATTGAAAACATTTGTGTTTGAATACCAATATCTCGAAAATGAAATCATGGATAGGAATAGTGAATTAGGCACTAAATATTTGCAAATCAAATGAGCCTAGTGTGGTTGCTCTAGGTTTAATACACTAGAAATTATAACTAAACAATTGTTGTTTCCTACTTCTCTGAATAAGCTGAGAACGATAATAGGAGTCCTGACAGGACACTGTCTCCTGCGGAAACACGCAAAAGGACTCAAATTGTCAGATACGGATATTTGCAGATTCTACGGTGATATTACACACATACTGTATGAATACGAGGCAATATTGCGTAGTCGAAGAAAATTTTTAGGGAAATACTTTTTCGAAAACCTAGAGGAAATAGACGGCAAGAACTTCAAAGGCCTTCTTTTCTTTTGCAAAGAAATTGAACGTTTCACCAGGTAGATTGTTCAGCTTTTTGCCATTTGAATATAAATTCAACTGGTTTCGCAAAGATCGCGATGGGCCCGTTTTGGTGCCTAGTGTTCGTGTGATGGCATATAAATAACACCCCTGTTTTAACCTAACCTACTTCTCTGAAGGAACTTCTTAAAACACTCTGTAACTCAGTGGGCATTGAAGATAGGCCCGCCTCCCATACGATTTTTTTCATAGCATGAACCAATGAATCAGTATATCATGTTGTGCGGTGTTGATGGGGACACAAGCATGGATAAGCACTTCAGTGAAAAGCATTTTTAACATAAAAAAAAATAATAATAATAAAAACTGCGGCTCGTGTAAATTGAAAGTTGAAAGAAATGAACTTAAGATTCAGTGCATAAATTGCAAAGAATCGTATCAAGGAAAGTGTGTCAAAATGTAAAAAAAAGAAATAGACTATTATTAAAAATGTGTTCAAGGGTACAAGTGTATCAGTTGTGTTACTATGCGGAGAAATTTTGGAGATGCTCCCATTAACCCATCAGATAATAGTCCGTCAACTTTACCGTTTAATCCTTCACCCTCTCTCAAAGATGACAACAATATAGTTCAGCAATCAGTTACCCCATCTCTTAAAAACGACAACATTATGGTTTAGCAAACAATTACTCTCCAAATGCTGTACACCTAAATCATACAGCTAAAGCAAGTCAATACCGAAGCGCTCTCAAAAATTAAATCTTTTGAAAAGTGCAATGCTTCTCTCCACAATAGAGTTGATGACCTGGAGGCGAAGCTGAATTGGCTAGAACAGAAAGAAAACAGTGCTCGGTGGATATTATTGGTATCCCAGATGTTAAGAAATATAACGTATGTGAGAGAGTACATGAATTGGTAACAGCTGTTATTGGTGAGGAGATGAACTCACTCGGATTTAATTCTTGCGGTGTTAAGGACATTCAAGGCAGAAACAAAAACTCCGCAACCAGCAACATCGTATGTGTGAAGTTCACAACATTGTTGCAAGAGATTAATGTGATGAAAAAAATTAAGGAGAAAAAGGGCATTTTGTCATCAAACATCTTCCGTGTGCAGAGTAGCGGCAACTACAACAACAGTAACAGCAAGAAGATTTACATCAATGATTGTCTAACCAAGTACACTAGGTCTTTACTAAAAATGGCAAATGAACTTAAACTTAATAATAAATGTAAGTTTGTATGGGTTAGAGACTCAACTGTTTGTATTAGAAAAAAAGAGGGAGATAAATCTTTTGAGGACATTTATAAATTTAAATTAACTTAAATATTATATTAGATTAGAATTAATAATAATTTAGGTACACCTCAAAATGATTTAAGCAATAACTATAATTCTTCCTCTTTTAATACTGATGATGTTAAATGTTTTTGTATAGAACATCAAAATAATTAACTAATGTCTGGTTTTTCTCTTATACACCAAAACATTCGCAGTATGCGAACTAATTTCAATACTTTTCTATCTCATCTCACACCTCTGCATCATTTACCAGATATAATTTTCCTTACTGAAATTTGGATATTTGAAGAAGAAAAAGATTTCTATGATTTAATGCCAAATTATTCTTTTGAAGCGACTTGTAATGAATCTTATGCTGCTGGTGGTTTCGCTGTATACATATTATAATACCAATGTAACCAATTGTATAGTTAACAAATACCAATTTGAAAGTGCTGATATGATAAGCGTTAATTGCAAAATTTCTGGCGTAAGTTATTGTTTTATCTGTGTTTATAGATTTCATAAATGTTTAGTAAGATGCTTCTTGGAAGAAATGTCGGGAGTTTTGGATAGCCAAAAGTGTAGAAATATAATTCTTTGAGATGATTTTAATATAAACATTCTGTGTGATTCACCGGATGTTGATAGTTATCTAACTGCGTTTTCATCATTTGGTTTTGAGTCTGTGATAAATGAACCTACTAGATTAAATTCTCGTCTAGATCACGTGTTTTTAAGATTTCACAGAAACATATTGGTCGATTATAAAACAATTGTCCTTTTTTTAAGAATAACTGATCATCGTCTAACTAGTGTTCAACTCAGTTGTTGCCAGTTTAGAGAAAATAATTTTGAGAATTTTAATTATAAAAAAACTGATTTTTTTAGCCTTAAGAGCAAATTTAAGTCTAGAATTTTGGGATGAAGTTTACTCTGCGATCGATCCCACAGTTGCATTTGATTTGTTTCTTAATGGACTACAATATCATATTCATAGTTGTAGTCAAATAATGAGTAAAATTAACAACAAATTTAAATGTCTTAAGCAATGGATGACTCCTTCATTAGTTAAAAAAATCAAAAAGAAAAATAAACTTTCCTTTATTATGAAGAAACATCCAAGAAATCAGAGATTAAATAATTATTATGAAAAGTTATGTAAGGAGGTTAAAATTGAAATTCCACTTTGTAAAAATTCATATTATAGTAATAAACTAGCACGAAATATTGGGAACTCTAAAGAAGAATGGAGCGTTGTTCATGATATACTTAATAAAAATAAACCTCGCTCTAATATTTTTATTCAAAACGATAATCTTGTTGTTTCAGATCCCTCTGAAGTTGCTAACTTGTTTAATATTTTTTTTGTTAATATCGTTCATAATAATGGTGATTCAA
Organism: Volucella zonaria; assembly: GCA_963966105.1. Taxonomy (NCBI): domain Eukaryota; kingdom Metazoa; phylum Arthropoda; class Insecta; order Diptera; family Syrphidae; genus Volucella; species Volucella zonaria. Next base: position 7,299,220 of record OZ014534.1, on the reverse strand, counting down.
ATGTAATTAATTCTACACTTCTTTGTGAGACCTCTTTAGTTCATGACAAGATTCAATCCGATAGTTTTTACTTTGATAAATTTTCTGCTCTTGAAATTTCAAAAATCATTATGTCGCTTAAAACATCTGGTTCCTCATCCACAGATAATATTTCAAGTTTCCTTTTAAAAGATATAGGTTTTCATATTTTTGATGTTATTTGGTACATTTTCAACTTTTGTGTAAAGAAATAAGTTTTTCCCAGCAGCTTGAAAACTGCTGTAGTTCTTCCTTTGTATAAAAAGGTGATAGAATGTCACTTAATAATTATCGTCCCATTTCTATACCATCTGTTTTTTCAAAAGTTTTTGAAAAGGGCATTAAAAATAGAATCTTATCATTCTTAGATACAACTCGTTTTTTAAGTGATTGGCCATTTATTATTATTTATTAAAGTTATCTGGTGAAATATACATATAATAGCTTAAATTCTTCTCAAATTCCATCAACACTTTTTATTGATATATGTTAAGTAAGGCCTTCGATATGGTGAACCATTCTTTGCTGCTTGATAATTTTTACAGCCGTTTAAAGGTAAAATCACTGCATTTGTTGATGATACATCTTTTTTCTATTCAAACAATAATTTAATTGATATGTTATTAGCAGATGTAAATTGTGACCTAGATATTATTAGAAGATGGTTTAATTTTTATAAGCTGATAATAAGCAACAAAACGAAGTTCATGTTATTTAATATCAGAGGTAACGTTTCCCAAAAAATACCTTTATATTATCATTCACCAACTTGAAACCGATTTGTCTTGGGAGATATGGTTTTCAACAATCAGAATGCAGGTATTGCGCAAATTGTTTTTTGATTGAAAGTGTTGGCAGCTTTAAATATTTAGGTATTATATTCGATCAAAAATTTTGTTGGAATGACCATTCAACCTACAATTATTCCACCTTAGTATGTACTGCAATCTTCCTGTTTTAAAATTGGTTTACAACGGGTTATTAAAATCAAAGTTGGAATATGGAATTTCTTGTTGGGGTGGTACGTATTTCAATAAAATAAAACACATATTAATAAAACAGAAGCATGCGATAAGAATTATTTCCAAAGCTAATCGCAGGACACCAAGTTTTGTGCTATTCAGATCTCTTGAATTTCTTCCTCTAAGACACCTTTACTGTTACAAAGTTTTAAAGATTTTGTTCATCAATTCAGGCTATTTTGAAGCTAGAGTGCAAGACGACTATAGCTTGCGAATCAACTCCAGAAATTTTGTAGTTGTGTCAACCATTAAAAAAACGCATTTTTCCCACTGTTTCCATGTCAACGCTCCTCGTTTATTTAATAGATTACCTGAAAAACTTAAGTGTGATTTACCCTCTCACAGGGTATTTTTAAATGAAATAAAAAAACGGCTTTTCTCATTTAATCATTCAGAAGTTCATGCTTTATTAAATCCGATGATGTAAGCTAATTTATAGACTTTTAAAATTGTATATAATTGCACTTTTTGATTCATTATAAATCAATATAACTTTTTTTTTTTTTTTTGTATAACTTGATAAGCACTTTCATCACTGTCTTGACTAGGCTAAAGATTGTACTCAGCTATTTTATACAATTACCTTTTTACGTATCATTTTAATTGAATTTATTATTATTTGTAATAAAGATATTGTTAAAATAAAGTGTTGAGAAAAAAACAAAAAAAAAAGATACCGAAATATCTGTATCCCAAACGGGACCACACTGTATATTTATATTCATGGAAGTATGAATGTATGTATACCATATGTAAAAAACCAAGAATGTGATTTTTGCTTTTAAAAAAACCTAGGAAATGGGCGCACATTCTTTTCTTTTAAAAATTTAAACCTACTAAGACTAACTATCCTAATTCATTTTAAATAATTAAATATGAACTTTTTCTATTCTTACTTTTTAATTTTTTGTTTTGTGTTTTGTTTGGAAATTGCTATTCATGCTTTTTTTTTACTTTCTTATACATTTTTTATTTGTTTTTTTTTTATAATCTTAAATACTACTTAAGCTACCTTAACTATGTATGATGAAAATAAAGCATACCGACTCTGCACTATAATGGGTTACCCCTCTCCTTTTGCGACCGGCCAAAACTCCTGGTGCTGCTGAACAACATACATCACGTCGCGCAGATGAGTCGTCTGTCTGCAGCTCTTCGAGCCATATGAAAGCTTAGCGGAACCATTAGTCTATCCTAGATCAGCCCTTTCATATTTAAATAGTGGAACGCTTCTGAAGGAATGACGCCGTTAAAGCGCACACTCTCATAAAATAACTAATTTGGGTAGCAAGCCTCAGAGAGGTGGTTGTTTGTCGATGTCATTGCTCTTGCAAAAGGTCCTCAAATTAGCTTAAGGACGATGGGATGTTGTGGGGTGAAGGTGTGAGGGGGAATCGTTTATGTGCTGGCAACGGTGGCAAGTTGTGGACGAAACAATTTATCGTGGTCGGCTCTGCTTCGCTGTACGGGGGGACATGCTAAAAATCTCGTTGTACCTGTCAGGTATCAGGTTCCTGACACTGATAGGGTCGGTAGGGAGGCCTTCCTGCTGGATGGCCTACTGCTAGTTTTGGTCTTTCCTACGTACAGACTGAGTCCGATTTGTCATGTAGATAGGCAAGAAAGAGACGAATGTTTTCATATAGCTTTTTTTCTTTAAGGCTAGAAAGTGCATAGCGACTTTCTCTAGTGTCATTGCTGTTTTAGTTTAACTATGGTGGGAAAAAGGGAATCAATAATAGATGCAGTGGAGGATGGAGATAAATAGCTGGATATGGAGTTGGATGAGGGATGAGACGTGGGGTGTAGGGTATGGGAGTTAATGAAATTAGGGTACTTAGCTCCAGTTTTTAGGTCGAAGTTCGGAAATGAGTTGCTGGCTGGAAGGGATAATTTACAATTTGCGTGGAGCAAACGGTTTCCGTTGCTAGGGCGGCGGGAGGAGTAGTTGAAAATTATGGCATGTGAGACTCTGTGTCTACTAAGTCATTATGAATTCGGACATTTTACGGGGAACTACTTTGGAATTGAATTTGGTCGGGTATTCCATCGATTTTGTGGGAAGCCAATCTCACTTCTTTACCGATCTCGACAACAGTCAACCGAGTCGCTATAAGTTCCTCGCTGACGTTAATCATTTTTAGGTTGAGGTCATCGAGCGTAGGATCTGGTGGATGCGGGGTGGGATGTATTGTTTTGGAGGAGGATTGGAAAAGCAAGTCGAGATCTGTACGGAGAAGATTGATAGAGTCGTTTATGTGAGTAATCACGTTGGATTTAAGGAGGTTGTCGAAATTTGTTTTGAGGAATGATTTCAATCCATCGAAATGATATTTGATCATTTCACTCTCGTTGCCGTGATGAGCTCCTTTTTTGGACAGATTTTGGATCGCTGCCAGTTGCTTTTTGATGATGCTTTCCACAGTACTTTCAATGTAGTTTACTGTCATTCTGTCAAGAATTGTTCTGCAATATAACCGTTCTCCATTAGCACTGCATTAATGGACTCGTTGTTGTATTTAATTGCCAGCATAATATGAGCCAAGGTGATCTCTTTGCACTCATCGCAGTAAAAATTGAAGAGATTGCAATACTCTTTGAGGTAGATAATGGATCTCCGGGTAAGTCCGATGCATATGACGTGGAAAGATTTTCCTCAGGGACTATTGAAGACCAACCATTCGGCGTTGGGGTCCACAATTGAGCACAGGAACACAAGCACAGCACTTTTCCATTGTTTATTTTATCAAAGTTAATATTTTTGGGAGCAACTGGAAACGATGGGAAAAATATTGAGCCTGCATTATTATACTTATCAGCACGTTTAATTTTTGTTAGTTTTTTTTTCTTCCGTTTTTTTTTTTCTTTTATATTTTCAGTCAACTGGAACAGGTGAACTAGTGAAACCGGCTGTTGCTTTGCCAAAATAGAACCATGTAATTGTTCAGTATTAAAAATAAGCGGGACAACTTTCCCAAGTAAAATCACTATCCTTTTCGGTATTTCAGTACGTTATTAAATTAAAACAGAAATCTTTATTTACTGATTACAGAAATATGTTATTTATGTGTTGACATTTCTATGCTTCTTGTTCATACATCTAATTTCAAATTCAAGTATTTATATCGAAATATGTATATCTGTATTGACTCATTCCAGACAAAACTAGGACGACGAACAACGACGGGAAAAATACCGAGTCGGCAGTTTACGGGGCTTTGAAGGAAAGCGGAAAACTAAATAAATTCGATATATGGGAGAAAAAAAGAAAAACACGTCCGCACAGGCCGACAGTCAAAAGAAAAAAAGCTAAGGCTAAGTAAGCCGGCTACGGCTAAAAAATTATGCTGCCCTCGCTGTTGTTGTTGCCGCCCTCTTCCTAATTCCAAACCGCTAAATTCCACTAATTGTTGTTACTGTTATACGTTTATCACTTTAATATTTCATTTGCCTTATGAGATAAATTAAAAAAAGGTATATACAACCTGGGAAATGGAATTAGCGGCACCGCTAATTTGCTCTGGAGCAGACCTTTCATGTCGAGGTAGAGAAACGCTTCTGGAGGAATAAAGTCATCAAAGCGCACTCTCTCATGATACATATATCATACTTCGTCAGGACTCTATTGATCACTTTCTCGAAAACCTTGCTGATATTTGGAGGAAAGAGGCCGGAGGTTCGCCGGATTGGAAGTGTCTTTATCTCTTTTGGCATGGTCATTAGTCATCGCATTATTAAACAAGGTGTTATAAATGTCCACCGCTTCTGGTGGGAGATATCAAAGCATATGTTCGGTATTTCATCTCACTGATTTCTTACTTCTAAGTAATTCGACGATCGTTTATAGCTCTTCCTTCGAAATGAACGGAGGTAGTACCCTATCGTCGGCGATGAAATTATTTGCCATATTATCGTCACGGCGAGCTCTCGAATCGCCAGTTCACTATTTCATTTCAAAGGTAGAAATTGTGCTCTCTTGAGTTTTACTGAGAAATGTGTCCAATGAACCCAAATATAATCGTAGGAATGCCTTTGAACAAACTCTTCCAATTCCCCAGTTTTTTTCGTCGCTTTAAAGCCGAGTCGGTACATTACACTGTGCTGACCACACCAATTGAGTAGTAGATTCCTTCTAGTGTTTGGTGTATTATTTGCCCAATCTCTATGTTTGGCGTTGAAATCTCCGCCCATAATAAAATAATTCTCCTCCAATTCCAGCATTAGGAATATGGTGTGGAGTGGCTTTCGGTGCATAAACCATGCATAACCGCTTTCGACTGCGGAGAGGGATATACACGACTCATGCTTCCAGCATCTGGAACCTACGTATGACACGACCATACTCTTTTAAAACGCAGTCCTTTTCTTCTTCTGTGCCTCATTTTATGTCTTTTTGGTGAGCCTAGTTTCACTAACCAAAAGCACATCAGGGACTTGGTATTAAAGCAACTTAAATAGTGCGGTTCTTCGTTTGAACCTGATCAGTGAATTAACATTCACTGCAAAGACCTTCAGGGTTTGCTCCGCCATGTACGTACCCATTACTAGAGGTACGTGCTATTTGCAAATGCAAATAGATAGAAAAATTTGAACATCGAAAAAAATTACATCTTACAGAAAGATTAGCAAATATCTAGATATTTACATAATATGTTACTTGTTCAATTAGTTAACAATTTTAAAGGCAAAAAAAATTATTGTTTGAGTCCCAAACATCCTGCGCACCCTCAACGAGTTTCAGGACGTCGGTAATGCCGCTAGTTTCGTAGTTGGTCGAACGAATGTTCCACCGGAGGTGCGAATTGTTGCGACTCGTACACGTCCATCTAGACCCGCTTAACAGCTTCGATGCATCCTAAAAGCCGCTTTGTGGGAAATAGATTTTGCTCTTTAATTACTCCTAATCGCCAGGCTGGCGATTGATTGTGGGTTGTTGCCATTTGGGTCGCTCCTTTAGAGTTATCAAATACTCCATGTGCCACCTCTTCCAAAAGCATTGGATCATGTTTTGGATATGGTTCCAGCGACTTAGCCGATGTCATGGTAATTCTAGGTGACTGGGCACAGGAACAGCTGTCCATGGTTCACTTACGAGACAATGACCCGGTGTTTAAGTCAGTATGGGGCATAGAACATAAAGGACGAGAATTTAACACAGTTTCTACTTGACGTAGCAATGTATAAAATTCTTCAAACGTTAAGATCGAATAACGCGTCTGCAGCTTAACTGACTTAACGACAGCTTCCCAAAGGCCACCAAAATGAGGTGTAGATGGAGGGATGAAGTGCCATGCTATACCATCCTTGCTAAGAGCGGCGCCAATGGTGTCGTTGTGTGTTTGCTCCAGAACTAATTTGTGCATCTCCGTGAGGCACCGTCGAGCTCCTTGTGGCTAAAGAGCATTTCCCACGGCGTGAAACAAAGCTACGTAAAGCAGGGATAAAGGTATCTATGATAAGATCGCTTACCTGTTGTAAGTGAATTGCTTTCGTATGAATAAGGCAATATCCGCCTTTGACATTTTCGCCTTCCGATATCGAGACAATTTAATTTAAAAGAGTATTTGAAAATGGACGGCTCTGCAGAATCTGATGTGATTGAAGACCTACTGACTGGTTTGCTTACGTTGCATAAAACACTGCTTACACTTGTGAATTGTTTTGCGAATTAGATTTCTGCTACCCATGATCCAAAAGTCTTGCCGAATGAAAGCAAATATCTCAGATGCTCCTGCATGCAAATACCGTTGACGAATATCTGAAACAATCAAAGAAGATGCGTGGGCATTCTTAATGCTTCATCTAAAAATGCTGAGTACTTTAACAGTTTTGATTTTGGTGATATTTGGTGTCTAGTACGCAGATATTGAATGTCGCTTTCGAAGGCTCTAATCATTTGATGAGATGTTACTTGAAGACTGGTTTGGTTGGTCTATTACCTTCCAGTTTATCTTTAGCTCCTCACGCTTCAAAGTATGGGAAACGATTTTCCAAAAACTCCAGAAAATTCCTAAATGATGGAAGGTGTCGTGGATGTTCCATTGATTGTTCATAGAGTGTATGTATCCAATTTTTTGAGGAAAAGATGACGCAGGATTGGGCCCCAGGTGCTTGTATCTATCCTCAATCCCTGTAATCCCAGTACACATTCTTGTATGGTATCATGCAAACTACGTATTGACCTAGCTTTATCGGCTTGTGTATTTGGATGAGACAATAATTTATGCAACCATGAGGAAACTAACAGTCGGGGATTGTCGTAACGTTCGCTTATTATTTTGCAGACGCTGCGTAGTTGACACCTGATAGGGGCAGATGGCGTATCAATTTTTCGGCCTCTCCAGTTAGACTCGCCTTTAGGAACCACATTTTTGTACGTCCGATAATCCCTAATTATGGATCATTTCCGTGTAGAAATCCGCAAACTGTTGTCATCGAATTTTGGCAACTCTACCGTAGGCATCTTCATAGTGGTTGGTTGAGTTCGCAACATCTGGGTTGAATCTTCCAAATGTTCATGAATCTCCAGCAATGCTGCCGTATCCTGCTCCTGCATATCAAATGATTCCTGGACGTCTTCATGTGTCAGTTCGTCTCTCAGGCTACGATATATCATCGTTACTTCATCCCAATTCTGCTCCACGTACCTATTTGGATACGATAGAATTGTTCTGATTTACCTGTTCCTCCTATGCTATTTTTTTAATTTTTTCAATTCAATTCAATTCAAGATAATAACAATATAATATTATAATAAGGTACAAAAACATCAATTAGTTGATAATTAAGTAGAATATCTATAAAATACGACTTAAACGAAGTCTGGGTTCTATTAAAATATGCGATGTATCATGAAATAAAAACACACTTTGTGGTGTAATACAACCAGTTGCAAGCGTATGACTAATAAAACAAGTTAAAAGTATAACTATTAAAGCCGAATAGTGGTGGTGGAGAAGGACGAAGTAGACAGCGAGAGTGCACCGAATGAAAAGGACAAGGGAGACGGGACCGTATAAAGAGAAAGAGAGATGAAAAGTATAGTGAAAACGAAAATATAGAAGCAATAAAATGTAAATGAGTAGAGCGCAAAGATACTACTTGAAGAAGAGACTCCACTTCAGTTCTTGAGAGCAGCTATACTTTTAATTGTTTTAAGAATTGCTTTCCACGTGGTAAAAGATTGCGTATATCATATATTAAAAATATATGGTGCTATAGCAGTTAAGAAACGTCGATTGGGCTCTTTGCAAACTCTAGGAACATCAACTGTATTTCAATTTCGCAACGTATATATTTTATATCTTCTAATGTGAGTGTTACCATTTCTGATAAAGAAAACCTTAAGCGCTTTCTAAAAGTGGCAGCGAGGATTCATTGTAGTTTTTGCGAAGCAATACTCGCGTTATTTTTTTCTGCACTGTAATAATATAACTTAGATTACTTTTGTAAGCACAGACCCAAGCACAGCCCCAGCATGTGAGACCGTACTCAAGTCGAGATTGAACCAAGGCATAATAAATAGATAAGAGCAAAGTATGCGGGATAAGCTTGCGTAGGTGAAAGATTTTGTTCAAAGATATTTATAACATTATACTATATTTAGAGACATGATGTATGGCCTCCAGTTTAATCTCTTGTCAATTATAATTCCTAGATACTTATACTCCTTCATAAAATCAAGCATAAAACAATTGTTAGTGCAATTTATCTTGTCACAAGAAATGTCATGAAAAATAATACCTCCAATTACTTCATTCAAGTTGGTTAGGAAAAATAACATCGCCTTAGACTTAGTGCTAAGGACAAGCTGATGGTGATTAAGGCCGGTTCTGAGTACATCTAGGTCATAGATATCAGAGTCCTATGTCATCAGCATAGCCAATTAAATGGCCGTTAACCGGTAGGCTAAATATAAAATTAATATAAAAAAAGAAAACGATTGATCCGAGTACTGACCCCTGTGGGACCCCAGTATTCGGGCATGCTTCTTTCTTGCTTACAAATCCATTAACCATAACCATCTGTTTTCGATTAAGTAAATATGACTTAAACCACTCAGAAATATTACCTCTAAAACCAGCCTTACTGAGTTTCTGTATTAATAAGTTATGATATACAAGATCAAATGTTTTTGTAAGGTCAAGAAATAGTCCAGCTGGTTTTTGGTCATTGTCTAAGGCATTATAAATTCCCTTCAAGAACACAACAATTGCATCTTCAGTACACTTGCCTTTCATAAAACCAAATTGTGACTTATTAAAGAACCTTGTCTTTTCAAGAAAGCTAAGCATTTTAGTTACTATGACCTTTTCGTAGATCCAATAAAACACCTAGAGTATGCTTATTGGCCTATAGTTATTAGGATTACTTTTATCGCCTTTTTTAAAGATAGGTATAATTAAAGCGGTTTTAAGGCAATCATGAAATATACCGCACTGGAAGCTTTCTTTAATAATATGCCTTAACGGATTTAGTATGTATTTCCCAACCTTCTTAATAATCATATTACTAATACCATTACTCCACTGGGTTCTTAGCTTTTAAACTGTTGACAATATTGAGAAGCTCTTTCTATTGCATAGAAATAGAAAATAGAATAGAAATTGCGTAAAAATATAATCCATAACCCATTTATAATGCTACTTCTGGTTGCCCATGGATTCGTTCCGGCGTCCTGTGGGCCCCTGGGTTGGAAATCCACCAGTTTCGTTGTGGCGCTTCGCTGGCTGTGGTTCTCCTATGTTATCGTCATCGTTGGCCGGTTTTTGCCCGTTTCGACCGGTAAGACTGTCTTTCCGACCATGTCATCTTCTTGTATCCTGGTCTTGGAACTGGTTTCATTCTCACCGCCTCTCCATTGTGGTCCGGACTTCTGTGGAGTAATCCTTCTGGAAATATGGGTGGTTCAAGTCTACTGCACAGGTTTCCCTTATGGTACTGTCGATTGTTCCAAATTGTTGAAACTCCTGCTGGGAGCTACGAGTTTTATGTTTACTTTCTCCACCATCCTTCTTCTGTTCTTTCCCTAACTGGAGGATTGCACCTCCAAGATTTTCTTGTTGTTGGGTATAGGTGCCAAGCTCCATGTTTAAGGTCTGTCAAGCCTTGTTTCCGTATGCGTTGAAATCTATTAAACTATCGTGTTTATTGTTCAGTCGTACTGTATTCAGGCCCAGTATACGCCAAACAAAAAAAACGTTGAACGATGTTAAATCCCCGTTTACGATTCTCTGGTTAATTGTTGGACCTGCGTCCTGTAATGGTCGCCAAATGTTTAAGCTTGGATTATTTTATCCAAACCGTGGTGAATAGGTGCATAAACCTAGACCTTGCTATTGAAAATAGTACAAGTCGATTTTTGTATCGATTGTACGGAATAGCTGAAACAGTCCTTCAAGCAGACTAACTTGAAGAGGTACAAAGACTTGGGAACTGTTTATAAGCAACTCGCTTTACTGTATTTCATTCCTCTTATTTATACTACATAACTAAAAAACCAGTCAATGCTTAGTTTACAAATAATATTTAAGAGCTAAACGAATATCTAAAATTGCTGAATTTACATTCCTTTTAAAGCGAATGAACCCCGAGGTTGTTCAACTTCAGGTGGCAATGAAGCATACATGCATACGTAATTATATTACAATTGTGAGTTTAACAATCGTCGATTACAACTTCAAATGGAGCTATAATGCAGAGGCACTTATTAAAAAACTCAGAAAGTCTGTATTTGCTCTTTTCCATCTGAGCTATCGATGCCCACCACTTGTCCTACAACAATGCTTTTTTAGTCCTGTGGAGTCTTACTTAAGGTGTGGCATTCTGGCATGGGGAAGCACGTCACAGCTCCAAAGGTTAAACTCTCTTCACGCAAGCATGCAGAAAATAATGCTCAAATGAAGTCGAATAAACGGAGATGTGAATAGGCAGTTTCTAACAAGAGATCAACAGTACAAAATGGAGATACTGTAAGTATTCAAAAACGACAGTACTTATAAGATCCTAACAAAACAAGCAGTAAACGCGCGCAGACGACAGCAAAATAAATTACAATTCCCTAGATATTGGAACGAATATGGTCGAAGAAAACATGCAGTAGCGGTTCCGGCAACATTCAATGAGGTTCCAGCGAATTTAAATAACCTTCCGAAAAAAATGTCTTTAAACCAATCTTTTCAATGAATTATTGTTAAGTTTCAAAATGAAATAATGTTAAATTCTTGTTTCTTTTAAACTTATTTACTCATGAATGAAAAAATTAATTGTATTTTAAACTTAAATAATGCAACTAATTTAAATGATCAGTTTTCTGTAGACTTTACAGATAATAAAATACATGTAAAAGTAATTATTTGTGAAAATAAAAATTCAATTAAATTCAATTCAATTAAAATTAAGCCTTAGAGGAAGCCGATAGGGTCCGATCAGCTTGTTACCCAATGATGAAAATCTCTGTGCTTCATAGTCAATAAAGTTGTTTTCCGCAAAGTATCTTTCAAGAACTTAAATGCAGAATTCCAAACGCTAATCTGAGTCCTAGGGTTGTACCTAATGTACTGGTATGTGATGGGATGCATGCATGCCTTTTGAATACAGAATTTTCCAGATGTAAAACCTGCTTGGATAAAAATATCTGCCAAAATTGGTATTTGGATGCTTTCCGACGTAATGTAAAACGTCTTCGTAGCTGTGAAAGCGTTCTGCTAAATGATGATGTGAGTCTCTCGTCGATTTCCGTATTGTCTCTTTCTCTCTCAACCTGAAAATGTTCTAATAAATGCCCTGCCATTTGGGAATAATCTAGTCTGTCGAACACAGTAGAAGTATTTAATGTTCCAATTGCTAACACTATAAGTGCATCGCAAGTTGCTTAAAAAGTATCATAGTTCACGACGATTTCGGGGTCCAAATGGAGGAGAGAGACAATGACTCTAGACCCTGTTTAGATGGTTACTCTCGACTATGTAGTGGGCAGTCATGTCGTTTGTATAGTGTCATTCAAATTAGTTGGCCAAAGGCCATATGCACAGGGAGTGTAAGAGAATGAAAACGCATGGGTGTGCATGTCCTCTTCCATTCCAATTAAAATCCTTGTTTCTTAGTTTTAACTGAAATATGACTGTACGACTATGAATTTTTGGACAATAATATTTTTGGTTTTGAACCTAATGACAATAGTAACAATTCTTATAATGCGGGTGGTGTTGCAGTGTTAGCAAAAAAAGTCGTACGAGTGTGAAGTGGGGTACTTTCATTTCAGCACCGCAGATATTACCAAAATAGATTGCAGTATTAATAAAGACAACTTCACAATTTTTTGTGTATATCGACTGCATGAGAATGATTTAAGTAGAAGCATCATTATAGAACAAAATTATGAGTTGCTTAAAGATATAAAAGCTAAAAACTTGATTGTTATAAGAGATATCAACATGCAATTCTACAGTGTAAATTCTGTAACAAAAAGTACTTCAAATTTAAAACGACATAGGCAATGGATTGGAAAAAATTTACTTAAAATTATATAAAAGATAAGGAAAAAATGTCACCAAGGTCCTCAAAATTCCAGACTAAATCAATATTATCTTAAGCTTTGTCAGGATGTCAAGCTGGATATTCAAGAAAGTCGACACAAATATGTATTATATATATGTAATATATATACATAAATTACAATAGATACGAGTAGTTATTAAAGAGGAAGGAAAGATGGTTGATAGTAATCTTATCAAACAAAGAAGTAATGATATTATTCAAAATATTCAAGTAGAAAACGAAATATGATAGTTTGCAATGCAGAACATAAAGCTAACAGTTTTACAATAATAGACATCTTGGGTCCATAGCTGTTAAAATGAAGCGTTATACCTCTTAAAACACGTGTAGTTGCGATTTGTATTCAGATTTAATTGCAGACGGTTTTCAAACCACTAGTTTTGTACTGTAGGTTTTTACATCTTTTGAAATAGGTATATGAAAGAATAATGTCAATAGGCAATAAACAATCCAGTACTTCTGATGGTATAACCAATTTCCGGTTGAAAAAAATTGCTCTCTATGTTGTTGATATTTTTGCTGTTATATTTAATACGAGTGTTAGTTCTGGTACGAGTATTTTCCCTACATCCCTGAAACCTGATGAAGTTATCCAACTTTTCAAAAAAGGAAACAGAAGCACGATGAATTATTACAGACCAATTTCATTGCTTCCAACTGTCTCAAAACTTCTTGAAAAAGCAATAAAATACCGTGTTGTATCATTTTTAAACAAAAACAAACTTTTTAGTAATGATCAGTTTGCATTTCGTGAGGACAGGTCTACTAAAGATTCCATTTTAAAATTATGCAGCTAAATTTATGACGGTTTCAACAAGAGCAAAAGTTCAATTTCTTTATTAATTGACAGGATAAAAGCATTCGACATGATTAAGCACAAGAGTCTTCTTGATAAATTCTACAAAACCGGTTACAGAGGACAATCGTATAATTGGTTTTCACCTTACTTAACCGGAAGTCACCTAACTGTTAAACTTGATAAAGTTTTTAGTAAAGGTTTGATTTTATATATTGGTGTACTTCAATGTTCAGTTTTGGGTCCAACTCTTTTCCTTATCTAATATATAAATTCGACTTTCAAACAAAACTTTACGAGTAATTTTACAGCGTTTCCGCACAACATATACAAATAGCACATTATTCGAATCTATGATAAATTTGCTGAAAGACTTACAAGTTCTCAGGAAATAGTTTGCAAAGCATGAACTTGTTACGAGTGATAAAACGAAGTTAGTGTTTTGCTATCTAAAAGGATCCGTTCCAATAGAATCCGATTTATCCTTTCACTCCATGGCGCGTGAAAAACTTTTTTAGCTACTCACTCTTGTGGAAGCGTTAACTACTATCAAAAAGAATGTTGTACGAATATAATAATTTTAAGTATCTTGATAAAAATCTGAACTGGAAAGCACATGATAGTGAGCTTAAAATACATATGAATGATGTCAGTTACCCGGAAAATAGATTGGCTTCTAGTAGGCCTTTGTTCTACTCCATGCGTGACTTACCGATAAAACATATTTTCTTCTATAAAGGACTTAACTTGTTCCTCTTGCCTAGGGATATAGTTGGACACTGAGAAGTTGCAATGTTTATGGTTTAAGTGAAAATAATAAATATTCCTTATTCAAACAAAACCCACTTGTCAAACTTTTTTTACTGTAACAGCACCCGTATTATTTAATTTATTGCCATATGAAACATGGAAATTAAAGGTAAGCATTTTGTTTCTAAGAGCCATTAAAAAATGTCAGGTATTGATAAGTTGTCGCAATGTACATATTAATCAATTCACATTTACTCCACACAAAATTCTGAATTAATCTTAGCGATATATCATTCGATTCCAATTCTTTATGACTACAGAATGACTCCTACCTCTATCATTATTAAAATTTTGATACTTATTGTTGTAATAATGGTTGTCTAAAGCTGGAATCAGTGTCAGAGTTTAAGTCTCTTGATACTCGTATTACTCTCGATAGTAACTTGAATTAGAATTCGGTCTATTCAGTCTTTTTTGCAAATCACCATAGACGGACATAACATAGTGTTCAACAATAAGTGCAAATGATAAAATTGTTTTGTCAAAATTGGTGTTCTGTTCGGGCAACGTTCTTCACGCTTCGCCAACTTTACAGTCGCTATATTCATCCTAAGGAGTGTCATGGATAAATCTCAGTCCACTGGTTTACTAAACTATAAACCAACACCCGACGTGTGCAGGAGAATCCGAGGCAGTCGATTTCGCGTCGCTCACAAGAGCTCGGCCTTTTGTTTTTGTTTTTTTTTATTAAACAATAAAAGATAGCATAATATTACATTCCAAATTCAATAATACAAGAATTCAAAACATGAAATAGTTAAGTACAATCTGTAGCCTAAGTGGCAGCGATGAATGTATTGTTTATATTGACAGACAACAAATAATTCATGGAATATAATTATTATTGTTGTTGAGGGGAAAATTCCATGTACCAAAAAGAACAAGGAGATAAAACTATTATTTAAACAATTAAGTATTAAAAGAACAAAATTCATTTACGAGCACATTGATAATATTTGAATAGTCAAAGGATAGGAGCCATTTTTTGATACCATAAACAAATACAGTTTTCACTCTTTCACATCTTAGATAAACTGGAAGTACATTAAACAGAAGGAGTGCTGAAGCAAGATAAAATCGTCCGAATGAACTTTATAAACTGGTGGAACTACATACAACAAAATTTCAGAAATTACCCCGCCTTTCGCAGATCACAACTTAGCGAATTTTGCGTCGTGACTTAGGTCTGCGCCCGTACAAAATTCAACTGACCCAAGAGCTGAAGGTAAACTACCACAGACAACGACGTGTGTTCGCTGAATGAGCTCTGGAGAACTTGGAAACTGGCCTAAATTTTCATTGAAAAATCATCTTCAGTGATGAGGCCCATTTTTGGATGAATGGGTACGTCAAGAAACAAAATTGTCGAATTTGGGACGATCCACATGAGATCCAAGAGCGTCCAATTCATCCCGAAAAAGTAACTGTTTGGTGTGGATTTTGGGCTGGCGGCGCGGCGTCATCGGTCCATATTTCTTTGAGAACGACGTTGGCCCGACCATCACCGTCAACGGCGAGCGCTATATGTCGATGATTATCAACTTCTTTTAGTCTGAATTGGAAGATATGGACAAAAATGATATGTGGTTTCAACAGGACGGCGCTACTTGCCATACACGAAACTCTGCACGAGCAATTCCTTTGCATGGTCACCTCACTTGGAGATGATGTGAACTGGCTACTGAGATCGTGCGATTTGACCCCGTTAGACTTTTTGTAGGGATTTCTAAAGTCGCAGCCACAAACCACAGCGACCCTCAAAGCCAATATAACCCATGCCATCGCTCAAATTCAGCCTGATGGAAAATTGGACATTTCGGATGCGGACCACCCATCCCACCCATGTCCAGTGCGGCGGACATTTGAACGATGTTATGTTCAATACATTATGGCATCGATAGGCCTTTCAAATGAATAAAATATTTCGATGATACTCGTATCTCACACATACTTTGTTTTATTTACATATAAAAATAGGAAGCGCTTAATGAAAGACCCTTTATAAATCCATTAATATTTATAACGATTAGTTCTTAAAAGTTCTTACGGCTTGGTTAACGTTCGGAACAGAAACACAGATCTTCCTCGTTTTATTGTATGATAAATCCTTCAGTTGACGACCCTAGAAAATGACAAAAGAACAACGATCTTGGCATCTGCACGTAGAATGTGCGTTCCTTGACAGGCCACATGAGCCAGAAAACTAAAGGATATCCTGCTACAAAGCAGACATAACCACCATCCAAGAAATGCATCAGATGGACCAGACCAAAAGATGATGTAAAACTGTGATATCTGATATACCATATATCTGATATGGAGAATGTTACAGACAACTAGCGCGACGAGGACAGCAGCCGCGACTGAGACGTTTATTCGAATGCGGGTTCACCGTAAGAGAAAGACTTAGCGAAAAAGTCTGGAGCTAGATGAGTTCGCCAATATAGGCTTCACAAACGCAGAGAAGAAGGACTACCATACCAAAGAGTGCTTCTACAAACTCCTCGGCAAAACCTGCTGAATTGTCCAAATATAAAGCGAAAATGGTGTTTGGTAATACATTGGAGAAGTACAGCCTCCATGCTATCACCTAAGCAAACGGACATAGCTTTATTTCTTTTGCGGTGGGATGTAATGTAACTATAGTTGGCACACGGTTTCCGCACTTTGATATCTATAAAGGCGATGGCTGACTTCTGATCAACGAAGCGTTAACCAATTTGATCATACTGCGATTGACCCAAGGTACTCCTCCAGTGTTTTGGACGTCCAAACATTCCGAGCGCCTAATCTAACCTGATATTGACTCGGACAATTATCCCGTTTTACCCAAGAAATAGGTAACAGATGTAACCGCGGAAAGTGCGCTAACAACTGTGACGAATTTCAAGGTTAAACGGCTACAATCGGAAAAAACCGCAGATCTTTTTCCGATCAAGTTTACTTTAATCTCTCGAGAAGTCCAATGCTGCCAGAATAGATCATGGAAGACTAGTGGCATTACTAATAAAACGTAATCAGAGAAGCCGCCTCCCTGGTTCGAAACATTTTGACGGATGCAGAAAAGCAAATCTGGAAAAATAACGGATGTACAGAATGGCCCTGCAGAAAAGAACGAGATTGTCCCGCAAGCTCTACAAGCAAAAGGAAGGGAAGGACAAAGCCTCCTAAGAAGAAAAAATAAAGGGCACCAGAAGCACTCGATAGTCAAAGCTATAAAGCGTAAAGCCCGTCCAGAAATCGTTAAGGATGGAGAAGGAAACCTTACAGTATGTATAAGAGAACCACGGTTGGTGTTGAGAATCTGGAAAGATTATTTCTCCCACCGTCACCCGACCAAGATGAAGTCAGGACAGCCAATGGCTTAACAGACGAGCTATTTAAATCAGCAGGAGATGATTGAATACGGAGCATACACCAACTCATCTCCGAAGTCAGCTCTGCTCACACGAAAGTATGGCCGACGAATGGACGTGTGGTTTCTCCGGTCTTCTTTAGGAGATTCTGTGAACTGCGCCAACAACTGGCGAATAAATCTCCTCAACATCTCATTTAAAATCCTACCTTTCGCTTTATATGAACACTTAAGACCATTTTAGGCAAGGAAAGTCCACCGTAGATAAAATTTTCACATTACGACAGATCTTGGAAAAAAATCCAGTAGTTCCCACCGCCTCTTCACCAAGCCACATAAGACAGCATCAACAGTTACGAACTGTACAAAGCCTAGTTTAGTGTTGGCATTCCTGTCAAGCCCATTCAAATGCACACGATGAGGATGGAGAATGCATGCTGGTCCATCAAGGTCGATAATGGCAAAAACCGAGACCGAGAAAAGAGGTGAGAGAGGGCGATGCATGGTCCTGTGATTTTTTCAACATCGTTCTTGAAAGAATTGTGGAAAACTCACAGGTCTACTCCAGAGGCACCATCTTTCAAATGTCTGTTCAGTTAGAATATTCCAATCATACCCAACCTCGTGCTCTAAAAAATAAAGTTGTTCGTAAATTATGAAATATCAACGGCGCGAGAGTTACAAGTTTATTTCTCTTTAGAGAATATAAAATGGAACTTTAATTTTCTTGGTTTTTTTTTTGCAATTCAAAAGATACCTAATTAGTTAAACTCAGAACAAAGAAATAAAACAATTTGATTCAAAGGTAGAGGCAAGACTAACTATTTATTTAGTTAGATTATACAGTTTAGAAAAAATGTGGATTGAGTTAGTTATTGGAATTGCAAAACGGGTTGTATGCATTTTTGGCAGATCCAAATTATGTACATTGACCCCGAACCAGAATGAAGAGTACGAATCGAAGTACTTTCGATTCTTCACGAACTTTATTGTGCAAATACTAGCCGCTGTTGCCAACAAGTCCCAGCAATCGGCTATTGAACAAGTGTCATTTTTTGAATAAATGTTTGGACATCAGTTTGGACGCATCTCTCGAATCCAGCCTTTTCGGGTAACTATAAAGACTGGACTGCATTTAGAGATTATTTTCAAGGTTTCGTAGATTGCGATAGATGGCTAACTGCTACGGAAAGACTTCATACTTAATAGATTTTTAAGTTTATTTTAACCAGGTTTAGCTGCCCTCATTGTCCTAGCTGAACGAACCCATACCGGGATCCCAGAAGTTATTTTTGAGTCGGGGCAACGTAACCGTTGCCGGGATTAAAAAATACTCCTAACAAATATCGCCCGATATGGGGCTTTTTAATTTCATTTGCCGGCATTTGTTTTTAATTTTTTTGCTTTCTTATCCGTGTTTTTTTTATTCTGTTAAATTTTCGATTGTTTTCGTGGAGGGTTTGATAGATCAAGTCGCAAAGTATTGTGGTTATGGAGGTAGTTGTTTCTTTGTTTGAGAACTCTGATACTGTGAGCTTTTTTTTCTAGGAATTATGGAAGTGCAACAAGTGCGGTGTTAAGAGATCTAGTTCCTGTGGACTAAGACCAGTACGAACGGCATTAGGACTCCTATACCTGGGCAAGTACCAGGTCCCCAAGTAGGTGTCTTTTTTATTTTTCTATGCATGGAGTCTTATATCTTATACTTTTACATGGTGATATCCACCAAATATAAATATATGGTATACATATAAACATATAAATAGTCATACACAAGTAGATACGTGGTACATATATATTTTTCTTTCTCTTTTAAACAAAATTGATCGTCCGATTCTATTTTTTTTAATTCTTAGTCTCGTCGAAATATCTGCACGCATATGTATATAAATTTGTACATAAATGTAGAAAATAAGATACTCGTAAGTGGAGTAAATAATTTAATCGCATATGGTATCCATACGAAAATATATATGTTTACGTTCATACATATGTAGCAGTAAATATACAGACCACCCTGTTTACAAACATGTCATACGTTATTTCAAGTATTCTCTTTACATATATATCATACGTTATTCTAAGCATTCTCTTGACGTACATGAAGTACTTGAACAAAGAATAAAGAGTGACACAGTAAGACGAACCATTGAACAGAAAGGACGCATTTTTATTTCTCGCGAAATCGGTTTTCAGTCTACACTTCACACACACAAGATGGCGCAAAAGTTGTCACCCGAAGATCTTTGGCTGTAATTTTTTTATGAATGAAAAACTTTGATTCTGCTTTTGGATTATATTTACTTGATGTTTTAAATTTTTTTCCACTAAGTTGAAAAAATGATATCGGCTAAGTGGCCGCCGCCAGAATTGATAACCATTCTGGCTCGATTTGTGGCATTTTCTATCGCTCTTGCCAGAGCTTCCGGCAATAAGTCCTCGCATTCTTGACGAATATTCTCTTTGAGGGCATCAAGAGTACGCTGCTTGTTGACATAGGCAGGCTCGTGACTTCAAAAAATCTAGGAAGTCTAGAACTGTTAAATCAGGCAATCTTGCCGGCTGGTGCAAATCGCCAAAATGAAAAATTAGGCGACCCGCATATGCAGCCCTCATAATTTCGGTTGTGGGTCGTGGAGTATGCGCAGTTGCTATAACCTGTTGGAACCATATGTTCTCCAGTCCCAATTCATCCATGTGAGGAAGGAGAAAGTCGTTGAGCAAGGCTCTGTAGCGCACGCCGTCCACAGTAGTCGTTTGGCCCGAGGCGTTTTCGAAAAAATAAGTAGTACAATTTGTAGACATACTCATTCCTATTACCAGAAAAATATTAGTTTTCTTATATCACGTCCAAAACTGACAGAATATTTGAATTTCGAAAAAAAGTATTGGGTCTACAAGTAAGTTTCCAGCGTTTGTCAGAGATGGCGCCACCAGTGGATCCCGGGCAGAAATGTCAGACCCCATGTGTTTTATTTGTAGGTTTTGTATCTGTCAACAACTTTGCAGCGTTATATTTGAGCAGTTCTATCGGTGTCGTACATTTTATCGAGCAAAATCATGGCAAGTTTCCATCCAAATAAACGTCATTTGCGAGAAGCGCTGCTTTTATTCTTTAATATGAAGAAAAGTGCGGCTGAGGCCTATCGTTTGTTTTCGGAAACTTATGGGGCGGAATGTATTGGTGAATTGATGCGAGTGGTTCAAACGGTTCAAAAATGGTGATTTTGGAGTTGAAGACAAAGATCGCCCCGGAAAGCCGAAAAGTTTTGAAGACGAGGAATTGGACGCTTTACTGGATGAGGATCCGTGTCAGATTCAAGAAGAACTTGCTGCATCATTGGGCGTCACGCAACAAGCCGTTTCCCTGCGCCTAAAAGCACTGGGATTCATTCAAAAGGTTGGAAACTGGGTGCCGTACGAATTGAAGCCAAGATACGTCGAATGGCGATTTTGCATGTCCGAAATGTTACTGCAGCGGTATAAAAATAAATCATTTTTGCATCGTATTGTCACTGATGATGAGAAATGGATTTACTCGTATTATGATAATCCTAAACGCAGAAAATCGTATACAAAGCCCGGCGAGCCCGCCCAATCGACGCCGAAACGAAAGCTTATGCTCTGCATATGGTGGGATCAAAAGGGTGTCGTATACTACGAACTGCTTCCGAGTGGTGAAACCATCAAAGGACCATTATATCGAACCCAACTAATTCGTTTGAAGCGGGCATTAAAAGAAAAACAGCCAGAATATGAGACCAGGCATGAGTCCGTCATTTTTCATCACGACAACGCTCGACCACATGTTGCGGTTTCGGTGAAAAACTATTTGGAAAATAATGGATGGGAAATTCTGCCTCACCCGCCTTACAGTCCAGACTTGGCACCATCTGACTACCACTTATTTCGTTCGATGCAGAACGCTCTTACGGGAATACGCTTCAGCTCAGTAGAGGAAATCAAAAATTGGCTCGATACGTTCTTGGGCTCGAAAGACGAGCAATTTTTTTGGTCCGGAATTCATAAATTGCCAGAAAGATGGGGGAAAGTTGTAGCTTCCGATGGACGATACTTTGAATAAAGCAATGTAACTATGTTTTCATAATAAAACTTCAAATTTTGGAAAAAAAACGCTGGAAACTTACTTGTAGACCCAATATATTTACCCTCAAGGTAGATGTAAATTTTACACCTTTGAGCACAAAATGAGCAGAAAATATAAAATTAATTAAAATTTCACACAAATAATACTCGTATTACCGTTTCTAATTAGGAGACGCATTTATTTCATAATTTAATGCAATTGTGTACGAATTGTGAA
The DNA here is from genome assembly GCA_963966105.1 of Volucella zonaria. NCBI lineage: Eukaryota > Metazoa > Arthropoda > Insecta > Diptera > Syrphidae > Volucella > Volucella zonaria. The sequence goes on along the minus strand of OZ014534.1, from coordinate 7,277,336 downwards.
TAAAATAGATTTATTCACTATATTACTCCAACCTTATCTCAAGTTTTGTCATTCACAAGGGGGAAAAAATGATAAAGAAAAATTTACCGCTAAAATTTAAACAGTTGTTGAACGAAGACAGCGAATGGATAATACAGTAGTGTTTGTAATTAGTTGGCAAGAGCTGTATATCTAGCAACATGTCTCGCGTCTGTACAAATTCTCCTGATATTTTTTGCAATATTTGTGGTGTGTATGAACACCAAAAAGTCAAAAAAAAGCCGTGACATTATTGATAAAGAAGTGTTATAGTGCATATGGTACTTTAACTTGGATGTTCGTAATCAAGATAAAAACTGGGTACCACATATCTGTTGCCTTAGCTGTTATACAGAATTGATGTGTTGGCTTAAAGGAAAATGTAAAGGAATGCCTTTTGCCTCTTTGAGCGAAGTTAAAATTAGGGAGGGGATATTAGTAGGTACGGATATCAAAAAGATAATAAAAGATGCAGAGTTCATTTCAAGCCTAAATGAAGTAGAAAAAGAAGCCTCCACTTCTTTCGTCGCAGTCACTGAAAACTTTTTAGGGAATCATAAATCTCCGCAATATGTTGGCCTTGTTGAGAAAATGAAAAGCTTTTCATAAAATGAAATTCAAATGTTTTGAAAATACATTTTGTGGCCTCGCATTTAGATTTTTTCCCAGAAAATATGGGCGCTATCAGTGATGAACACGGAGAGCGATTTCACCAAGATATAGCTGTGATTGAAAAACGATATCAAGGAAAATGGAACCACGCGATGGATGCTTGCAGACTACTGCTGGTTGACAATTAGGGATTTACCAACCACAGAGTACTATCGACAAAAAAAAAAAAATTAAAAGGGTATTTTTTTTTTATTCCAAAATATATTAATGTCAGTATAAATTTTTTTACAGAAGTGCAAAATACAAATAAAATTGTGACATGATAGAAGAGTTTAATTTGACTTTTTACATTATTTCTAGCTTAGAGAACACGAAAAACATGAGATTATTTACGATATAAATGTTCGATATCCCAGAAGCGATAATTTTGCTTATTCACAATGTTGTCTTCCTCGTGATCGAAATTCGGATTGGCTTGAGCGTAGGTTACACGCGCTTGGCAGTCAACAGCTAACAGCTGATGCACTGCACTTTATAAGAGAACATCTTACAGTCTTTCACCAATATTCTCTATAAAGACCGCCGATTGATACCAAATTGCGTGACACGTCGTCTCTCCGAGGTCGATACTCCAGGTTCCCCTGTGATATTCTCAGCAGAACGCCTGCTCCGTTGCCGGGTAGATTTGGCAGAATCTCGTGTTGTCTCTTCTAGGCGAGCGGCTAAACGTCGTAGTGCTTGCCCGGACTGCCGGGAAATCTGCTCCGAAATTCACGCTGCGTCAACACCACCGACGAATTATTCCGCAAAAAAATTGTAACAATTATTCCGCGTCCTTTAGGAGTACATATAGCGATTCATGTCTTGTTGACGTGTATTTTGTATCTATTTACTTCACAAATTTCAAATTAGAATTGACAATTCCCCCCGTTTGCAAAAATTATAGCATCTTCCGATAGGGTGATGACTTTTGCGCCATCTAGTATAAATCCATATAGTATTCCAAATTATTTTGAGCAATTTCTATTGTCGTTTTTGGATTCTCAGGTAACCACTTGCTTCTTTTCTTTCCTCGACATCGTGGGTTTGTTTTTTTTTACTTTTGGGGTTTTTTGTTTTTGGTTGTTCTTTTTTTCTTGTAAAGCTTTTTGTTCGACATCGTGGGATTTACTTCTGGTCCTATTTGTTGTTTTGTTTTGAAGTTTGTTTTTAGTAGCTTTTTGTTGGTTAAGATGAATAAACACGCTGTGGACGAAATGGCTCGCGGTCTTCCCATTGGCACCTTGGATGCCATGAGGAAGTAGTTGAGCTCCGCTCGTTTGCTGGAGCGAAGAGGGTCTCTAAATCTGGACTCGGCCTACAAATTTACGTTTGTAGAGGACCGAGATGCGGTACTGGCAAATTGAACAGATTGAAGAGCTCTTGGAAGAACCTCTAATAGGTACAGCCGAAAATGCGGTCGGAAGTAACAAAATATGTTAAAAATTGCAAGATTTGCCAGCAGGTGGAACCTGTGAACGAGCGACTCGCTGGTCTGATGGTCAAGAGGGTAGGTGCGTCAAGGTGTTTGGAAATGGTGTGTGTAGATCTGGTAGGCCAAGTGGTCGATTATTTCACCAAATTTCATTTGCTCTTTTCTCTACGTTCGGCCACTGCAAGGGCAGTGTGCAAGGAGCTAGAGAAAAATGTCATTTTACTTTTCGGCGTACCCAAGATTGTCGTGTGTGACGATCCTCAGTTTCGGGGGAGGTAGCTTAAAGCTCTCTGTGACGACTCTTACGAGTCACAGATTAGGTTCAAGGCCCACTGCTTCGCCTCCGGAGAGTAACCAAATAATTGAGACAACAGGGTGTATGTTTCGGAGAACCACCGAGGTTGAGATTCGCAGTTGGCGAAAGTTGCGTGCGCGATTCCCACGGTCCATCACGAGGTACTGGGGATATCCCCATATTATGTAAATTTCGGGAGGGAGATGGTGTCTCGCTGCACAGAATTTGATGCCTAGAGGGATTATCTCCAGAATAGGATAGGTAGCGAGGGTAGTGTGGTAGATACAAATTTGCACAGGCACTGTACTTGACTTTCTTTAGGGACGGCGATCTAGAGGATAGCAAGTTTGCTAGTGCTGTAGCTAAAAACCCCTCTCGATGGGTCCGCTGGAGCCAACTGAATGTGTGAGTGAACGTGTGTGGGTATGTGTGTGTGAGTCTGGCGGGAGTTGTGGAACAAAAAAAAAAAAGATTTGGAAATCCCTTTGGTGAAGACCAGCTATCAGAGAGGGTCAAGCGATTTTTTTTTGGTACAATAGTTTGTGCGATCTTGGATATTACGAAAAGCAATTTTTTTTGTCTTTTTGGAAGTTTTTTTTGGTAAAAGTACGGTCGATTTTTTTTGTAAAATTCGCGAGTTTTGGGTTGGCAAACAAAAGGAAGAGAAAAAGGAGAAAGGACAGGAAGAAGGATACAGGAGCGGCAGTAGCGAGAATGAAGGACTAAGGAACTGTACCAGAAAGGAGCACAGCACCGCTAGGATACAAAATAAAAGATAAGAATTGTGCAGTGCAGTATAGAAAAAAATAGAAAAGCATTTTTTTGCGAATGGTGAAATCGAGATTCCGGTAGGCCGCAAGTGCGTTAAAATTCTCAAGAATAGACGACACACGCGACCAATTCTATAAACCGTTCGGTGTTCGGGATTATCAAGAAGAAGTGCCGAGTGTACCACTAAACAAAAAAAAGAGAATAAATCGGCAAGCTCCGACGGAGCCGTTATAACGTAGTGTAAAATCTGTTTTTTTATATTTTTTTCCCCCTTTTTCGTCCATTGAATTTTTTCCGGGAAAGATTTTTCTCTTCCTGAATCGGATAATTGACGTGGTGCCCAGGTTTAGGTGCCCTCAAAGAGCTACCTGGATGAATGCATAACTGCGATATCGGGATTCCAGAAGTTATTTTTACGTCAGGGCAACGTCACTGTTGCCGGTATTTAAACGTAACATGTTTCTGTTGCGAAAAATCACTGAAGAACCTGATGAGGTGCTTCGTGGCTTAAATTCATTAAATTCGGCTGTTAATCAATTTGTTGCAAAAGCTTTACCCCTTAACCAAACAAGAGATGAAGTTCGCTTTAAGGAAATTTTACTTTTTTTGCGAAATCTGGAATCTTGTTATATATACGAGCACATCTCGAAATAAGATTTAAGGCGTTATTCGTACTCATTTGGTAAAATCTAATCAGGGATGTCATATGTGGAAACTAGGTCATCGACCAACTTCGAATTCTTCATCAGCTTCAAATTCATCTTCCGATTCCTCACATTTTAAGTACATCGTCTTCCAACTCAGTAAATACCTTAGTCACAGAAACCCCCCTGAAGAAACCCACGTATTCGAACTCACCACCTGCGCCAATGGCATCCAGTTTATTTTGTTCTCATACAAACTACCCCGGAACTTCGTTCAAACCTTTCGGTCTACTTAAACTTTACTTTCAACTTCTATCGCTCGTGTCCATACTCCATAGTATACCAGCTCCTTCCTCTCTTTGCCCGTATTGACGTGACAGGAAGGCGTAAGAGTCAAGGATCCTAAGGTTCTGAAAAGAACCCGCACTAAGTGCCAAAGACGTCCAAATTAAACGGAAAACGGTTAACGGCAGTGACTACAGAGGATTATACTCCTGTGGTTTTTTCGACTGCGGCCAGGGCACGGATTCTGGAGGCCCCACCCAACACACTTCACAACCCCCATGCCGATTTCGGCGCTGACCGAGGAGCTGCTGGAATACTTGATTTCGACGACTCCTGCGGCTCTTTTTACAACACGTTCGGTAGACTGCGCTGGAACGATGGAGAGAGTACCGGAGAGGACTTGCCTGTTACGGTAAAACTATCAAAATAGAACAGGGTACTATTCTTCGCGCATGATGCCCGGCTGAAACCGGCCCAGCAACCAAGAATATCTCTACAGGAACCGTAGATGTGTGCGGTTTCGGATGTTTAGGCCGTTTCAAACCTTAATGGAATGCAGATCTGCAGCATCTTCGTAAAGAATCCAGAAAACTTTTAAACAGGTCACTTAAGACTAATTTGGAAGAAGATTGGAATCTTTACAAATCGAAGCCAAAATAATTTCAGAACCTTATTCGGATGTCGAAGAGCGCCTCTTAAAAAGTCTATTGTGAATAGATCGAAACTATGGGTGGAACCAGTAGGTTGGTAAAAGTCCTCAAAAGAGGAAGATCCAGCAGGCTGTAACCACTCAGAAAATCTGACGGTACCTATACTGAATCGAAAGCAGAGACTCTCCGTCTTCCTTTCTAGGTAAGCTAATCGGAATCAGCTCACAACACGCCGTAGCAGGAATTCTCTTGCTTCCTTTGATGGCTTCAAGTTGCCAGTCACCGATAGTATATACCCAGCTATGTTACAAAATGGTGTAAACCAGCTGCTGGCAACTCTGAAGATAATTTTCACTGGTAGCCTGGCACTGGCATACATACCTTAATCCTGGCGAGCAGTGTGAGTGGCTCTTATACCGAAAATCGGAAAGGAGGACTACTCGCTCGCCAAGAGTTTCAGACCTATAAGTCTGACTTCGTTCATGCTGAATAGCATCGAGATAATGGTTGAGATCCGTGTACGTAAAACCGCCTTGCGAATGCATCCTCCGTCGGCGAAGCACCACGCCTACCAACACGGAAGATCCAGAGAGAGTGCGCTTCAGAATCTAGTAGGCAGAAATGAAGGCGCAGTCGACAAAAAGGAATATTCCTTGGGCATTTTCATCGACGTTGAGGGTGCTTTCGACAATGCAAGTTTTGACGGCATTTGTAACTCGGCCAGATAACACGGCGTAGACGAATCACTAGTTTTGTGGATAGAAGCGATACTGGTGAATAGTACAATTATTGCCGATGCAGGCTATGGTCAATCTGCGCAAGCATATAAATAAATCGGGTGGCTGGAGCGGTTATTGCACGAGATACTACCTAAAGAATGTGACCAGTCAAGTTTACTGGTTGACAACGAAAATGTTATCACACCATAATTTAAAAAAAAGGAACAATTAAGTAAAATATCCCTTCACTTGGGAGAAGTTTGTTTAAAGGAATAAATAACTGGTAGCAAAGGTTATAGGTGAATTGATACATTTTAACATGTATAACTATTTTCTTCGTTTACTTAAATAAACTTGTAGTCATTCTAGATATAATCTTCAAGCAATTTGTTTTTCTTAATATCAATACACTTCGAATGTTAAAGAAATCGTATACCTATATTTTCTCGAAGTTAGGGCACTCCTCATAGCAAAAGCAACGATTTGTTTTTCAAATAATTTCCTGTTTTGGTTCATTTTTATCGCTCCAAAAAATGATAGTTCTCTGTTGCATGTACTCGAATTAGGGTCATACGTGTTGCGCCGTTATTTTTATTTTTATGAAGATGAGAGCAACTTTGCTCTAAGGTTGAATGTGTGGATCTGCATGCGGGTTTGTAAATTTCTCAGCAATGAAAATCACCTAGATATTGCACTTAGCTCTTAAAATTCCTTGATTTCAATAGCTTTTCTTTTCTTCCTCTATACACCATTTATAAAAGGATCCATTAAAAATTGACTGATCATCGCCACATAATATTTAATATTAATTTAGGAAACACATTCTATGAATCTTTCAGATAGTTAAAATCCATAGACAAGGACTAACAGAGCGACAAACTAATGGAAACCGTAACAAATACAGGAATTAGGATATTGATAGCTTTCACAGGCGCCCAGAAAGAACTTAAGCAGGGTAACTTCTTAGTGATCCAAGAAATTTTTCAACAAACTGAAATCGAATGGAGAATGGAGCAGATTTAAATAAAATGTAGCCTGATAAAATCTTGAGATTAGAAGAGCAAAGAGGGAGTGGTGGAAAACATACTCTGCCAAATCCTGTGTCTTACCAAAATTCCTCTAACCTGCATACCAATCACATTGAACTGTTGAAAAAGCTAAAGAACAAATTTTCAGAAAACGGGCTTCAGACGCTTAAGCTTCCAGCCAAAATTTCCTTAGAAAATTCTCTTGAGGACAGGGCAATAAGACTTCAAGAGAGCCAAATAAAGTATTTGAAGAAGGCAAAATGAAATGTGTCATCAACTCATTTTACCTCTTCGAAGCCCCGGTTTGAGAGGGATGGGTTCAATGAAAAAAAGCTGCGAAAAACCAACTTCCTTCGGACAAAGTTCGAAGTTAGGAAGACGATTTACATTGCGTCGTCTTACATCACTCAAATATCAGTCAACCAGACAACTGATCAGAGATTAAATATATTTTGAGAGACACTTTGTGGATGACAGCTTTATTGGTCGAATATAAACTGTAACAGTGCAGCACATAAGAGTAGCTATAAAATATATGTATAGAGTGTGTTCATTATGATATCATTATGTGAAGTCACAACCAGTATCGCAATTTCCGGTTTCTAGTTTCGCATGGTAGATACGATTGCTTGGAAATCATTGAGCAGTATGAATATACAATAATAAAGGAAAGTAAACTATCAACAAAAAATAAAAATAAATAAATAATTTATGTATGTACATATACTCGTATTATGGATATTTTGACGACTTTCAAATATGGAAAAAAAAATTGTAAATTAATGCATCGGCAAAATAATATAACATAACATCGTGTTGTCGTTTTGATTTAACGTGGACTAAGAGCTTTTGAATATGGTTGATGATAAGACTTTTTTTTCGTCAAGAAAATGTTCATGGCCTTATCTGAAGTACTAGGAAAAAATTAAATGTGGAACATAAGAATAATATCTGGGAAATGGGGACTTGGCATTCTTTTTAATGTAAACCTTCCTAAAATCACTCTGGTACATCTTACCGCTAATTAGTTTCTTCTTTTTTAGGGGTTTAAGGCGGGCGTTAACTGCACTTAAATAAAAATACGGTAGTACGATTTAAACTACACTGCAAATTGTAACTTATATGTAAATTATCAGCAGAAAAATAATTAATCTACCTACTCGTATTAAGTATGCACCAATGTACAGGGTGCCCTCTTATTCGGCAACGATAATTTGGAAAATGATTCCTGGGCATATTCTACGAAAAAAATAGTTCTACAGTAGGGGTCTATCTCCAATGTTGATAGCATTTATCGAGCATTTAATAAAAGGTTTACTTTGGTGTACCATGACCCACGTTAACGGAAATTGCTCTGTTAGTACTAATGGTAGAAAGTTCGTGTAGGACTTTATTTGAACGCCTTTGTAACGGCGTTTAAATAAAGTTGACATCTTGTTTAAATCTTTAGATATCCAATTTCTAAGCCTGTTCCATTTTCATTGCCCATGCTAATTTTTGACTTTGAGGTCACATTACTCCAGAAAATGCCTAAATAACATAACGTTTTACTTTTTTTTCTTATGAGTGCAGCATTCTAAAAATAACCTAGTAAACATATTTTTGGTCTTTATCTTTGTGGTACGATACTGTTTCAGTTCAAGATATATAATATTTTATCAACTACAATATATAGGTACATACACAAAACACATGGTTTAGATTTAATACTTACACTATAGTGGTGTTAAGCGGGATTTTTGGAATTTTGTTTAGATTTAACCGAATGCATCTCACAGTTGTTTGAAAACATGTACATCTTTTGGGACAATCGAACTCAACTCCATGTGCAGAGTTGGCATATATCAGTAATATCAATGGTATAAAAACAAAAATATTATGCATTTTGGCAAACGGTAAAACATAAGCTTAGCTTTAATTTCTCAAACACGTAATTGCACAGTTAAATTGTTTGGGTTACTTGACAAATTCATACAAATATTTAATGTTTAATGGAGGAATTCACTTTGCCAGAATTTTATCTACTCGTACTTCTTTATAGTTGGTAAACACTTCCGGTTATTTTTCTGAGATTGGTGTTAAATTCCTTTTTTCCAAACAAAATTAAAACTAAAAACTGAGCAACATTGCCGAATTAACACCAGGCTTATATTAAAAAAACAAAACAGTATAACTGATTAAAGAAATAATTTTATAAGCGGGGTTCTGGTTAGCAAATGAATTGACATCAATGTCTATCCAATACTGCGAAAATTCCAATCTTATAATCTTATAAATACACTTCTTCTATTGGTGCCCGATGGTTTTTTTTTTGTTGAATTAAATACGTGAACAAAATTTTTAGAAGCTTAAAAACGTGACATTAATAAGAACAATTATTTGAAATACTTTTTAAGCTGTTTTATTTTGAATAATCTTTTTTCAATTCCCAGGTCCTACAGTTGTTGAGGATACATCATCGTCTGAAAAGTGTAAATTAAAGTTGATGCTTTTTGAGCTATGGATGTATGTAGGCATGTATGTAATGAGCGCCGTCTTTGCGTATCTCTTTCGGCAGGGTTTAGTTTTTTCTCCACTTAAATAAATTATTGTATATAATTTTAAGAGATTTTCTCTTGTTATGTGTAGCTTCACTTATTAAGCTATGCAGTTGAGCTGACAGAATCTGCTAATGTTTTGATAAATATTATTAAAGAAAGAAAATAGGTTTTGCTCGTTTTGTGACATGTTTGAAAATTTACTTTGAAAATATTCTGCAGTTTAGGGTGTAGGTCGTAACAAAAAAACTAAAATTAAGGAAGGCAGACTGATCAGTTGTCAATTATTTTTGCGAAAAATTCCTAAAATAAAATATTGAGTAAGAGTTGAAACAGTTAAGTCAAAGAGCACAGTCCTACATTCGGATGAAATTGCATATGTTTATATAGGTCTACTTAAATATGTATCTACATATTTACATATGCATGTGTTAACTGATTTAATTTCAAAACTAATTAAATCTCATTTATTCTAGTGCACTTACATACCATGTACTATACTGTATTGTGTACACGTTGAAAATGCACTATTGTAGTAAGAAAACATTTTTCAAGTTTGGAAAAATAAATTTATGGAACAAGTAATTTCAAAAAACGGCTATTGTAAAATTTGTATAGAGGTATATGTATTTAGGAATTATGTCGGAAAATTTGACATATTTTGAGAGGAAATATGTTTTTTGTCTCCTAATATTACACATGGGTAGTTTTGAATTTATGGTTGAGTGTTAAGTTATTCTAGATTAAATGTAAATTAATTGTTTTCAAATACTTGACATTTTGACTTATCAGTTTTTTTTAAAAAATAAAAATTTATTATTGGCCTAATCAATCAAAAAAATATGAAACTGATATTTCCAAAAAAAAGTCAGATATTTTCTCCTCAAATGTATAATTTTTAGGATGCGACCTAGCTCCGCGCGGCAGGTACCTTGACAGGATTGTCATCTGCAATGAGTCGCGAACTAAGAACTGCCAAACCTGATTCCAGTTGTATTGTGAGTATATTATAAACCATGCCGAAGGATACAAGGTTGGGGGTCAGACCAACCGCGAATGAGCTCACTCAGGCGCCTTGACGAGGGCCTGTTATACCTAGCCTTACCCGGGTATAACGGCGCTGCCTCGGCTGACCTTTTATTTCCGGTCTTAATCGTGGGGTTTTATTTTAATGAAAAACCAATAGCAAAATAAAAATATTACAACAATTGGCAATCCGTGGTCCAGGAAGAGTTAGAGGTGAGTGAAGGTGAAATCTCGACTTCATCCATGTCCCTCCTAGTAGAGGCATTGGAAGAAGCTGAGCTTTTGGCCAACGAGAGTGAAGAGTTCGAAAGAACACTCAATAAAGAGAACGATTTCATCGGTGAGGAGGCTGGCACTCACACCGGTGATGCACGGGGCAGGACCTCGGTCGAAGGAGTAGCCACGGCAGCTGGAACATCCGCTGCTGAAGCTACCTCCAATAATCAAAAAAGTTAGGACAATGATGCGCAGCGACTGCCGCCTCCATCACCGCTGCTAAGACTTGCAGAATAGGGAACTAAAAGCCGATACATGGAGAGTCCTTAAGACGAGACCTTAACGGCAGTACGGGCAGCATTTCCTGCTATCCCTAAATAGGGATTGCTTACTATACCTCAAAAAATCGAAAAGTATGATAAGGTACAGCATGGGAAGATTGATGGTAAAACCATCGACCAAGGACGAAGACGAGGAGGAACCCGCCTAAGATAATGGAAGTGCAGCAGATAAACCTGCATCATAGTAAGGCAGCGACGGCCTGTCTGGTGGAGTACAGAACCAGAACTAAGAGTGTCTATAAGACTACCGGATGCAAGCAGTGCCTTCCAATCAGAGACTCTGGCTGTCCTCGCGACGGGGCCCCCGCCCAATTATCATCATTAATGACTTTGTCTAATAAAAAGCGGGGGCAGAGCATATTACTGGTCTTATCGTAAACATCTTCAGATAACAGCCTCTGAATGGTTGCTACGATTTGACCAGTTACAAGTTGTCGGTCATAGGTCTTGTTGGTAGGCTTGACCACCGGTAGTCCATACCAGGACTTAAATCACGGTACCATGGGAGTCAGGAGCCCCCCGGATTTCGGTCCGGGCCTGACTTGTTAGAGGTAGGCCCTCTTGTGGGAGCGTCATGGTGGCTGTGGTTTAAGCCCAAATCGCGGGTACGGGTTTCCTTTTTGGTTTAGCCCATTGTAGAGTTGCAAATAAAGTACTGGGTGCTGTGACCCTAAGAACAGTAAGAGGTTTTAGGTCGGCTTCGACTCATACCAAGGGTGGAACTTGTGCCTCCAACACAGTTCCGAATTGGTATCAAAAACATATGTGGCGAGCGATGGCAAGGCATATCCTTGCTCCCTATTTATGTATGGGCATCTCGTAAACATAAGGTCTAAATGACAGGTGGTTTACGTTAAAAATCATGGAACGTTCTGTCCTCGCGACGGCTAAGCTAATGCAGATGAGACCGATATCCGAAAGAGCTATCGCTATCTACATCGATAGCCAGCCCGCACCCAAGACAATCGACCAGTCGACCAAAATGCTCAAGACATTACGCAGTCAGAACCGAGTGAGAATGTAGTGGGTGCCAAGACACTGCCGTATGAAAGGAAATGAGGAAATGAACAAGCGGATGAACTTGCAGGAAGAGGAGGGCTACTCGTTAATAGCGAGGTCGCTAACATCAAACTACGCCTTTATATAGTAAGGGGCACTATCGAGGAAAAAATCATAAAGACTGCGAACCTAAAATGGTCAAGTCTTGAGGGACACAGGGTATCCAAGGCTCTCTGGCTACTTTTTGACGGCAAAAGATCTAGGGATAAGCTCAGGATTATAACAGGAACCCTGACAGCACATTGTCTCTTGCGCAAACAGGCAAAGAGACTCAATATGCCACATAGGGTTATTTACAGATTCTTCCAAGGCCTTCTTGGCTTTTGCATAGAAATTTAATGTTCCACCAGGGCGATTGTTCAGGTTTTTTCCATTTGAATATAAATTGAGCTGGTTCCACAGGGATTGCGATGGGCCCGTTTTGGTGCCTAGTATTTGTGTGATAACATATCCATCATACTCCTCTTTTAAGCTAACCTAAGATACGATCTAACGCGTAAGTCTTTTTCTAAACCTGGAAAAAATGCTAATGTTGACTCCTATTTTTTATATTAAGTATTATATTATAAACGTTGAAAGTACAAATTATTGCTTTAAATGCACGACAGAGGTCGTCTTTTAAAGGCCCATCCAATGTCTGTCTTATTCTCGTTGCTGCCTCATCAATTCTGTGGGTTAAGTCGTCCAATGTTGTTATTTCTTCTGAGTAAGCAGTGTACTTTTAATCCTTCTCCATAACTCTTTTGAGTCAAGTTCGAAGATTTTGAGTGTCATCCCGCTAATGGGTGGTTGCGGCTCTAATTGAAGCGATTGCGTTCCCTACCGCCCAACAGAAATCCGTCAACCTAGGAGATTGTCAGCTTCTTAAAATAATGTATAGTCCAACAAAACGAACTATGGACAAAACGATACCTCAGTATCAACACTCTAATAATGAAGACGTATTCCGAAACGGATTATTGACGCACTGTTCCGATATAAAAGTAGAATGCTGCCAATATTAAAAACAGAACTTCTGTAAGTTTGTATTGAAACAATTAAACTCGGGCCGCAAAACATCAGCAGCCCGAATATGTTCCCGGAAACAAATAAAGTATTTCGGAGGAATAATCAAAACGATATTCCGTCTTTAAATTGCCTGAAAGATGAATAACGAACAAATACTTTTAGCATGAGGCATAGATCCAAATGAAGCCGCTGAAGATGACAAATTCCTTGTGTCGAGGATAGCTCATCGTTGCTTTCCTCTTTGTTCAAACCCGCACAGCAGTTTGCTTGGGGACAACTTTGTACTCATATGATTAGTGCTATATGTTCAACTTTGGTCAGAACGCTCAGGGGACTCAATTAACTTGGTTAGCCTCGTCTTCAGGACGCGATTTATTCGTTCGACCTGACCATTCGACTAAGGCGATGCTACGGTAACCTTTATATATTCGACATTAATTTTCTTCAAAATATTGCTAAATTTCTGCGACGTGAAGCTGGTATAGTCCGTTTCAAATCACCGTGCAATTTCTTGCGCACGTGCCCTCTCTTTCAGTCTATTCCAGTGATCCAGTAATCCAGACGAAATTCGAGCGTGACCATACTTTGATGTTGATTGCACTGAGTCCACTCAGCGCGTACTGATTATCTGCTTGAATGGCATTGGATAATGTATTGTGGAAACCATGCGAAACCAGAGTGTAGAGAGAATGCATGGACGTGGAAGGCGTATATATGTATATTTTTCCAGTGGAGTTGGCATGACGATTTTATGGAAAGCACTTTCTTCACAATTATTGTGTTGAAAAGAAGAAATAATCTTTTGCTAATATGAATTTGACTTAGAATATGAATATATAAAGTTGAATAAATTGAAGTTAAGTGTTTACTTTGTTGTGTTGTGTTGTGTAAACCAACGCTTATTTTTTCAAGATCAATGCCCTTAATCTTCATCAGTGGTATCATCATCCTCGCCGTCGCTTTCAATTTCAGTTTATAAATCTTCGCCGGGTCTAATAACAAATCTCTCGGTGAAGGTATCCCAACTCACTTCATAGCTCAAATAACTTTCTTCTGTCCTTATGACCTTATCGCATTTATTTTCTATTTCTCGACAGTAATTTTTGCAAACTCTTCTGCTATTTTCTTTATGTCATCCAGCTTAAATGTGGTGTTTCTACCCAACCCTCTTGATTTTACAATACCCTATATATTCTCAATTGGGTTCAAGTCGGGATGGTATGGTGGTGGCCTGCTCATCTATTCAAGTCGGTGGTGGTGGGTATGACATTGCATCACACTATGAAAGTGTTTGGTATTTGATGCACGAGCTGTTAAGGGCTAATACATGTTATGGGGTTGAAGTTATACATATGTACATAAGCGCAAGAGCAATTCCCCGATTTGGATTTTTGTCAAATTTTGTGCTCAGGACATCTACAGTATCTACAAAATTTGATAAACTTCCAAGCATTGAGCAACATCAAACTTATTCGGAAAATGTATATTTAAGTAAGTAAGTATATTTTTCCGACAGCCATAAATGAACCATATTTTAACTAGCGAAATCAATACTATATAGAGTATGATTTTGTTCCTTTGGAGTAGGGACTTTAGACCCAATTTGTTAAAACAGACTGAAGTAGCCTACGCTTATTCTGGTGGTAATCTTCGACAAGGTGTCAGTTGTGGAGTTTGCATTAACCCAGAGGGAGAGAAACTCCTGTAAAGTAATGAGTTTTGACAGTGACAAATTGTACGATTTGGTAGACTACTAGGTTATCTTTGCTCGACAAAATGTACTTTACAATGGTGGCAGATTTTGGCCACCCTGAAGTGTCTATGTCAATGACTTATCCCAACAGCTGAGCAGATCCTTATTGTGCTTATACCTGTCTGTGGTTACATAATACGAGTATTTTAATATGAGATTGAAAAAACCATATTATGAGAGCGTATCTATTTGCCGGAATCCGGTGGAGGTTTGGAAAAATTCTGAGGTTTTGTTTCCAAGCTGTAAGGTGCACCGAAAATATTCTAGTGTGATGCGACACAACCGGATAAATTTTCTTGCGACCCCGAATTAGGCGATCGCATTATAAAGCCTAGTACAATGGATTTTGTCATAAGCATAGATGGTATGTATTGACTTGGAACTGGCTAGTTCCAAGATTTTCCGGAAGTCACACGACTTTTCGTAAATTTTTGTGGACCGAAGAGGTTTTATACGTTCACACTGTACACTGAATAGAATCATATACCCGACATTAGGCAAACATATCATATAGCCGAATAGAATCATATAGCCGACATTAGGCAAACATATCCCTCAGCAGCGGGCATTATCCATCGTCATCCTGCACAGACGAACGGACGAGTTTGGCATTGATTTCGAGACTGGACATCGCTCTATATCGATCTGGTGGGTATCGATCTGGACTTCTTGGGTTTTCCCAGGACTTTTTTTTATTTTCCAAACGCAAAACTTACCTTAAGAGTAAGGGTTCGGCACGGTAGAAAATGTAAAAAAGCTACGACCAAGGCTTTGAAGGCGATGTTAGAAATGGGCTTCCAGCATTACTACGAAGAGTGGCAACATCGTTGGAATCGCTGTGGACGCCCTCAAAGGTGACAACTTGTAATTCATTGTATGTTTGATACATTTTTGTTAAAAAAATCATTCTCATTACTTTTGGGATATACTACGTATATATTCCAATATATATACATAGTATTATCTATATATATATTTATATACATAGTATTATCTATATATATATCTAAGAAATCACATGTATTGACAAATTATAATTAAATCACCCTTAATTAAGTAGTTTCCAGGGGACACGACCGAGGACGTGGCAGGACATCGACCCCCACCCTCCCAACCCTCCAATAATCGTTGCCAATTTATCATATCGGCTTACTTACTTTTTTAAGTGCTCATTACATTTTGCTATTTTTTTATTTTATTTCTGGGAATCGTGTTTTTATTTATGTTCTTATCAAGGACCTATTTACAATTTTTCCAGAGCAATGCAATTATTAGGAAATTTATTAAATTAATCTTGTGTTCGTAACATACACTAGAGGTATCAAACTATTTCGGAAAATTCATATTTGTTGCCTTTATACATTCTTTGATTATGTTTTCTCTTAAATTAGATGCAAAAGGCAGTTTTTCAAAGTATGCGGAGAATATTTGTATATGAAAAAATACTTGAAAATATTTTTTCGGACGGCCACAAGAGAACTGTACTTTCTTTTGAATTCTCATATTCTTTCAATTTTATCAGTACTTCTGTTAGATTGAAATGGTATTTGTCTTGTAACATTTCACCCGCACAATTTTCACTGATTCATCTTTTTTATTGTTTTCAAATAGCAGTATCCTTCAAAATATCTGATGACAAGGTCGTTGACTTGCGGTACCATAACAGATACTGTGTTTTCATTTAATGGGTTAATTATACCTATTATTAGTATTCATGTTATTTTCAAAACAGTTTTCATTCTGAAGAATATTCTCTTTAGGCACTGTTTGCTCTTTTGTAACATTCTGCAAAACGGCATTCCAATCCACCTGCTAGTATTCCAGATCGTCTTCCTCGCAATTGGAACATTTCGATTAAAACAGAAATTTAAACGATATAACAATATAACGATTAGCTATCAATGAGCTAAATTCAGCAACATTGGGGCTACTTTTATTTATGTTCAGCGCTCCTATTTACCCAAATAAGTTCTCTATTGGTCTTGATTAAATTTATTTACATAAACGTAATATAAATCACTCCCTATAGTTAGAGCCAAACCTTTGAAACATAATGATCTATTTTTTGAGTTAATGGTTTTAATATTTAATATATAATCCTTGATTTCTATTATAAAATGGATATTTTTATCATTCCGTACAACAGCTGGTTTCCCATTTCTATTATGGATGGCCGTGGCTCCAATGGTAGTGGAATGGCTTCCAAATAGGAAGGTTCGGTATTTGAATCCCAGCCTCGCCCGAAAGACAGATCATCCATTTTTTCAGTTAACGAAAATCAAATAAGACGAGTAGTTGACTAGAAATCAACATTAAGCCAACTTCCACTAAGAATTTAGTGTCCCCATTAAATGTTGGATGCCACCCATGGAGCGAAAAAACCACTGAGCCCAAACACCTTTCTTTCTCTTTTTGTCCCATTTTCCGAAAAACGTAACACATGCTGAGGCATGTATTGCCTTGTATATTCATACTCACACTTGAGTGTTAAGTTCTTTAAAAAAAAAACAAAAAAAAAAAAAACAAGCAAGTACTTAATTAATGTTGCCTTCAGTTGCCCATGGAAGTGTAAAACCTTTGGAAGATAGAGTTGCAGTTCTAGTGTCCTCATGAGTAAACAGTTAAATATTTCTCAAAGAGATTGTAAGGGAATGAAACAGGTTATACATTTTGTCAGCCTCATTTATGTTCGCTTTTGGCACGAGGCAATTGTAAGTTGATGGGCTCCAAAGAACGATTTGGATATGCTGCATCTTCTGACCATTTACCCAGATAATCATGTCAAAAAAAGTGCTCTCACAATTGCTAAGAGACATCTTTGGTATCAAAGGGAAGCAAACGGTGGATTGGCTTTTTTGGACGAACGTATTACCCAGGCTGAAAGAGAAAATATGATGAAAAATTTAAAAACAAAACCTGCTAAAAACAATGAAATGAAAAAATTAGGGGGAAAGAACCTAGTTTTTGAAGGAAAAGATCATAGCCATTTTGTAACGAACAAAACAAAGATGTTCATCGAATTATTTGGGCTCCACGACGTATCAGAATACCCTAGTTATCCTCTAAGAAACCAAGTTAACAATCTTAAGGTAGTCAATGATACAGCAGAAAGGGGAATAGCTCTTATAAAAAAGTTCAACGAATCGGTCAAGGACGAACAACAAAAACAATTTTTGTTGACGGTAGTCGAGCATCACAGAAAAGTCGTTAACAAGGGAACAAAAGAAGGGATTGCATTTTGTTTTCCATAGTTCTTTATTTTTCTAGTGTCTAGTAATAATTTAAATTATAATTTTTTTATTTCTTGTTTTTGCAATAGAAGTACTTAACATTAAAAAATCTTATTTTTGCCTTATTTTAAAAAAAGTTACCAAAGTGTGCAACCTCTAAATATTGTCCTATTTTCTTGATTTTGTAATATATATCTTTTACATGACTTAGATTCGGGGCGAAAGAACAATCTGCAAAAATATCACATTTTATTTTTTGCCCTATAAAATTAAACACCCTAATGTACGTAGAACCGATCGGCGTTCTAGACAAATCTTTCACCAAATGGACATTTCTATTCAACTTCAACAATTCAATGATAAAAACTTTAAATCAATGTAAAACTTCTGCGCAACCATGATCAAAGGGTGTATGAAACTCCTGCATAACAGAGACCCAACAAAATAATAGAGAACTAGACACGATACTTGTCAGGAAAACAAGAGAGATAAGGAGCACATCCAAAGCGACCGAGTGCGGCCTATTCAACGGAGTAAGCTATGCCCAAAAGTTTCTATTCGGAACAACGGACACGCACAACGACGTAAAAATAAACAACGCACTAAAAGAGCTCACAGAAAAGATAGAGAATTTAAATCACTAACCTCATGGACACACTCAATGAAACAACACGGCACATGAACTGAAACTTCAACGCCATTGCCGAAGAAGTAACAAAAAACACAATGAAATTGACGAATCTCACCAACTTCGAAAGAACACTACACACGATGAAATTGCAAGCATAGTATCTATGTGCGCTACAAAAATACTGGAGGTACAATCCGAATTCCTAGCTATGACACAAGAAGCTACACTACAATAGGTAAGCTAGACAGTCGATTCCTAAATTCCGACATATTCATCTCAACATTAAAGTAAATCCAACCCGGACTTCTACATAACGCGAGATTCCTACAGAAAATATCAAGAATGAATTTACCGATAATCAATTACATAGCAACAATAACCCCTATTTATGTAAATCCTATTGTAATTTCATGATACGCCAAGAACTAAAATGGTTCCGCTGTTACCTTACTGGATGATCTCAAAAAACAAGCGTGAATGGAGTACTGTCTAGTAGTGTTGAAACAACGCTTGGTGTTCCACAGGGATCAATACTTGGTGCTCTGCTGTTCATAATATATATAAATGATGTCATTTATATAGTGTACTTAATTACTCCCAGATCGTCCTATTCGCTGATGATGCACTTATCTACATATCAGGAAAAAACCCTATTGAATGTACAAGATTGATTCAAGATGACCTATTAAAATTGAGCTTATGGCTGAGATCGAATAAGATGAAGCTCAATGTAAACAAATCCAAGTGTATGTCACTTAAGTATAACATACCATTAAATTTACAAATGGAAAGAGAATTTCTAGAACAAGTCAATAAAATAAACTATTATTTAGTATTCACTTAGAATATATCTTTAAAAAAGTGGCTAAAAAATGTAGGTTTTTTCGGTAGAATAAGAAAGAAAATATCCTTAATTTGTGCAATAAATATCTATAATGTAATGATTAAACCACATTTTGCATATTGTTCGTCTATATTACGAGTATATCTGTGTGGTGATACTTCGTTATGCGAATTATTATAAAATGCAATCGTTATACCCCTGTGATATTTATGTTAGATATGCTGTTATGGTTAAGTGTAAAACAAAGGATTCTTGTTAATGTATTGTGCTTGGTTTTTAAAATTAAACACTCAATGCTACCAAATTATTTAAAAAAATATCTAAGATATGTGGGTGAATCCCAACCCTATCAATTAAGAAACAGAGATTATTTCAGATTACCACATTATGTTAGTAATTTAACGCAAAATAGTTTAATGTACAAAGGTTGCCACTTATTTAATACGCTTCCGAACTTTACAAAAACTGAATCAAATTTTAAAATTTTTAAAAGAAATGTAATTGCATTCATAAAGCTAAAATACCTTCATAATAGAAATTAAAATATTGTATATTATACCTTATACTTAAGCTTAAGTCCAAATTGTAAAATCAAAAAAAAATGAATTTAAATAGCAGAGTTCTGCTAATAAATAAATAAATAAATAAAAAAAAAAATTATTTATTTGTTTATCTATTTCTTTATTTCTTTATTTATTTACTTGATTATTTATTTATTTATCGTTATTATTATTTATTTTTTATTTGTTTTTGTTTTGGACATTGTAATTCTTTTTGTTAAACTTCAACTGTGATAATTTTTAAATACCTTGATGCTTTTCTTTTGTATGGGGGTTTTCTCTTACAGTTTTTCCTCCAAACTTACACACTTATAAATATACAAAGCGCACTCAGATTAATTGTAATTTCAGTAGTAAGGTATCAACTACCATATCTCTGTGCAAAATGTTCTAGAATATCGAATGTAATTATTTAACTGTAGAAAAGTTAATAAATCTTTTAATCTTTAATCTGTACAGACGTTACATATTCCTACACGGAAGAGACCTGGGTAAACCAAACGAACCACTTTCTATGCCAACAAAATTTTGTGACGCATAATCCAACATCCAACATCCTGCGAAACCAAAGTGTTTCAATTAAATCACGAAATTTGGTTCAATCTATCGAGCAAAAACTCATGGCACTACCAAATAACGAGAGAATACGCCGATATAATTTTCGTTTACGGTTTCTGTAATAGGGATGCAGGGTTAGCAAGATTAGTACCAACGGCGATATCCTAGACGGAGGATCCTTTCTAGGTCAACTTTTACCAATGCTTTTCGCCGCCTTTCAACCGTCGGCTCAGCATATGGGTTAAGAAAAGAAAGATTGTCTAATATAACAGCAGCAGAAGAGGAAGAAATCATTTTAAATGCTGTAAGAATGCAGCCATCTATTAGCACCAGAAGGCTTGCAGCACAGTTGCAAACTCCCACAACTACTATCCATAGAGGTCTTCAAGCCAACAGTGTTTACCCCTTTCATTATACACCCATACAGAAACTTTTGCCAGGGGACTACCAAAAACGGATTGAATTTTGCCAGAGGCTGGTGCATCAACAAGATGAGAATAAGCAGTTTATTCAAAAAAATGTATGGACTGATGAAGCCCAGTTTACCGGAGTGGGCATTACCAACCAACGAAATTCCCACTATAGGGCAGTGTCTAATCCTCACTTAACACGAACAACATCTTCTCAAAGATAAAGGTTCAGTTGAAATGCAGATGTTTTTCTTAACTGTATACCATTTTACAGAAGGTTTAGCGTGAATGTCTGGGCCGGCATATTGGGTAATACTTTATTCAGGCTATTCATACTTCCACATGTCTTAAATTCAATATTCTATTTAGAACTCCTGGAAAATGTTTCTCTTCCTCAGAGGCAAAGAATGGTTTTCCAACATGATGGAGCTCCTTGCCAATAATATAACTTCGTTTTTAAATCAAAAATTGAATGGACGGTGGATTGGCCGATTTGGTCCTTTTCCTTGGCCACCTAGATCACCTGAACTAACGCCAAGAGATTTTTTTTCTGGAGGCCATAAAAGAAAGGGTTTATTTGACTGAGATTTCAAGTCGGGAAGAGCTCCAAGAGAGAATAAATGCAGTGGCAGCGGAGCTAAGACGCATTTTACCAAACATTAATTTGCAGTCTAAATCATCAAACGCGCTAGAACGTGCCTACAAAGGCACGGGCAACATTTCGAAAATTTATTATAAAAGCGTTTTGAAATCTTAAAGCATAACGGTCCTTTTTAGGACCACAAAAACTATTCAAAGGGATATTAAATTTATTTTGTGACCCATTTACCTGAATAAAATAGTGGTTTGCAATAACTTCCGTTGTTCGTAGGTGGAAAAGTCATACATAAAAATCGTAGATAATGAAGAGAAGACAAAAGTCTTGATAAAACAAGTTAACCGAAAAGTTAAAAATTTCGAGATGAACGCATTTTTCTGATAAATTGGTCCAACGATTTTTTAAAACGTTAGCTTTAAAATAAACCTATAGTAGCATTCAAGAAAGAGTCAATAAAGCTACAGTAGCTTTATTCTCTTGCAAAAAAGCCATTGGGTATAAATGAGGCTTTCAACCTCGGATAACCCACTGGCTGTATATCTCGGTCATAAGACCGATACTCACTTACGGGGTGGTAGTCTGGTGGACGGCCTTAGAAAGTGCGGTTAACTGCATTAGTCCAGAGTCCAGAGAACCGCATGTCTATGCATAAGCGGAGCATTGCTGTCTACCCCCTCTGCGGGATTAGACATTCTGTTTCATTTGACACCCATCGATATTTTCAGCAGGCGTAGGCCTGAATTTCCTGTAGGTATAAACATTCTATTGATCGTACGCATACCATATGAACTCGTATTTAAATTTTTTCTTTTATTCATTCGTAGAGTTAAATTACGAGCAATCACCAGATAGTGAATTGTTTCTCTCTACAATCCAATTTACTACAATATTTTCATGTCAAACCATATCCGAATACCAAGCTTAAGCAAAGTCAAAAGGGGTTTGAATAGAAGATGGTTCACATAAAAAAGGGAGTAGGTTGTTATATTTAGTAAGATAAGGCCAGTACTTGGTGAAAAATTGGCAAGTTGTCGCTTTGTTTCGGATTTAATTTTGAAATTAACGCTATGCTTGAATTTCGTTATTATGTATTATCACAACGAAATTATCTAGCGCTTCTTGATAGTTCCATGCTTCTTTTATGAACTTGGTCGATGCATAAATCAGGTTTATCAGAGAATCTTTTAATTAAGAACAAAATCATAATTGATATTTTATTATAATGTTATGCGGAAAACGACATTTTCAAAAACTTTTTCTAATAAAATATGGCTGCTATTATATGTATACATGTATATATATTTTTTTCTTAATAACCTTAACAAATGTGTCAAATCATAAACAAGTTGCGGACAAAGCTTGAATCTAAATATGTTTATGGTTTTTTGTTTTTTTTTTTTGGCTACTCATGTGGACCTAGAAAAACAATCTCATACATATTCGTATATAAATGGTAAATTCGTAAATTCACAGTCGTTGGTATTCAGATCCCGATGTTATTCCATTTAGAGGCGAATAGAATACTGATTTTGATCTTTTTCAACGTACAGATATACAATTGTTGGTTCACTTTATTAACAATACTTTTTTAAAAATTAAATATAAATTTTATTTGAAAAGTCTTAGCTATACCATTATATTTATTCATATCGCATTTTTTTGTAACTAAATTCTAATTTTATTTATTCTCATGATGCTGTACATTTTTTCTTAACAGGATATGGTTTCAGCTTGCGGTTGGAAAGGATGAAATTAGGTTTAAGCGACCTTCCACAGCAAGCGGGGGATCGGTTCACTGGACCTATAAGGTGGGTTGGTAGAAAGACGAGACGAGTTCCATATATCCATCTATGTGCAGATTCCAAAACTATTTAAAAGTCGTCTTTCGGTAACCATAAATCTTTGAATGATTTTCTCTTATTTCTTCTCTTTATTCTTCTATAAGTTTATAGAATTAAATTACGGGCAATTGCCAGATAGTAAAATATTTTTCTAAACATCTTCACTATTTTCATGCCAAATTTAGCAATATCCGTATGCTTTTTTGTAAGTAGGGACCTGCAAATTAGTCGAAGAGATGGTTCACGCAAAAAAGAGGAAAGTTTTTATATTCAGTGAGATAAGATGAGCATATGTACTTGCTTACAAATTGACAATTACAATATGTGGTTTGATTTAAAGTTAATTTTAGAATTAACGACATGTTTACATTTCGCTATTATTATCACAGCAAAATGCTGTGTGAAAATGGGGTCAAATAATAATAATATTAGTTGTTAACGTTAGGCGTCGTGCCTTCTTGGTACCCATAACTACACTCCCATCTCGTCGTTCTCCATGTTTATTTTACGTCATTCGTCTATCATATCCCATCGTTGGCTCAACAGGTCACCAAAGTAATCCAATCGATGGAACGCATTCATGCACTTGTTTGTTAAATCACAAGAATACGTAACATTTGATATTGAATACTTTATGACTTTTCGTTTAATTATTGCGGCACTTGAGTGGGTCAGTGTGACAGGACTCGTGTGTTCGCCACAGTGGGTCAGTTGTATGTTTCCACATGTGCGGAACTAGGTTATCGGCGTTTGTGTAATAAGATAGGGGACTTGTACGGGCACAGCGGTATGTGTGGGCACAACAAAAATTACATAGCGCTTCTTAATAATGTCCATAAAAGCCTCAGACTTTTATGAATTTGGTCCATGCATAAATCAGAATCAATGCTGGGATCAGATTTATCAGAGAATGGTTTAATTCAGAATATAATTGATAACATTATTAAGCGGAAAACGAAATTTTCTTAAGCTTTCTCAAGAGAAATATGCCTGCTTATATATAGGGTCCGCCATATAACGTTTTTTTTTTCAACTAGTGCCTATTTCGTGAATGGTAATACTTAGCTCATGTCTGATTTGACAGATAATTAGTTTTATCCTTCCGCTGAACAATATGGTTGTGTATACGCTTCGCTAAGTGGGCCTGCGATCGACTTAGAGATTTTGCCAAAAAAATCATCTTTTCAGATGAAGCTCATTTTGATCTTGGCGGGTATGTAAACAAGCAAAATTGTCGCATTTGGGACACAGAAAACCCGCACGCATACATTGAAAAGCCGATACACCCAAAACGAGTCACTGTTTGGTGCGGATTTTGGTCCGGAGGCATAATTGGGCCATTTTTTTCGAAAATGAGCAAGGAATGGCCGTTACAGTCAATGGCGATCGTTATCGGGCCATGTTGAACGAATTTTTGTTCACAAAAATTGAAGAGGAGGATATTGGCAACATTTGGTTTCAACAGGACGGCGCTACGTGCCACACAGCCGAAGCTACATTCGATGTTTTGCGACCTGTTTTTGAAGATCGCATTATCAGCCGCAGAGCTGATGTCGTTTGGCCACCCTGGAGCTGCGATTTGACACCGTTGGACTATTATTTGTGGGGTGCCGTAAAAGATAAGTGTTACGCCGACAAGCCAGAGACAATTGACGCTTTAAAGGACAATATTCGTGAAGCCATTGGTGAAATACAGCTGCACACAATCGATAATGTGCTTAAAAATTGGACCGATCGTGTAGGCTACTGCATGGCCAGCCGAGGCAGCCATTTGAATGAAATTATTTTCTATTATTAACCGGAAGGATTGTACTTTCAAATAAAAAAAGAAATTTGAGAAAATAATCAGTAGTTTTTTTTATAGCATTTTAAAAAAAAAAACATTTTTGGCGGACCCTATACAAGGTGGTATCGAAGGCTTAAGGAGAGCTTCCTTTACATATTTAGAGGAAAAAGTCGTATATTTTTTGGGGCAGGGGTGGAAATGCATCCCCTCCGAGCTACAGAGGTTTAAAGGAAAGCTTTATGCTACCCGGTTTTAACTCCTATTAAAAGTAACAACTTTCAAATTTATACGTATTGTAACAAATGGAGTATCGTTAAACTTGTAATTATAAGTGTTTTAATTGTCTCAAAGTAAATTTTGCCATACAATGAATGAGCTAAAAATTATTGAAGATCAAGTAATTTTTGTTTTCTTAAAAACTAAAAATGTTGACTTCATTATAATTTTTTCCGGAAAAACATCGTATTAATAAAGAAAATGTCAGGTCATTTCATATTAAGCCAATAGTTTTCAAGACACGACCCAACTTATTGAAACAAATGCAACATTAAATTAAAAATTGTTAAAAATTTTACGAAGAAAATTCAAAAATTGATTGCACATTTTTATTTTTAACTATTTCATCAAACATTATATCGTATCTGTATACCATTTTTATGCATTAAAGTCCAATTGTCCAGTGCTGAATTAACTCCGTGTTAAACCAGAGTTAACTAATTCCGGATTAAATTTCATCTAGAGTTAACTCATGAAGCGGTTCTTCAGCACAGAGTTGATATTCCCTTCCCATTTTATTTTAACGCGGTACCAGTGCTCTTTCACCATGATTTATCGATTCAGCTGTCAAAAATCTATCAAAAACTGTCGATTATGTAAGGACATCTTACGAGTAGCTTTCATCGTTGTTCTTTTTCTAGATTTGCTTTGTCTTTTTTTTTCTAAGCTTCCAATTCTTTTTCTATATTTATTAACGTACAAAACATCGAATTCAAATTTAGTAATAAGATTTAGTAAAATGCGAAATAAACCTCTTTGTTGTCAAAAACATCTATTTATTGAACACTGAGTTTACTCACCAAATTTGCTGGGTTAACACCTAGTTAACTCAGAGTTAAAATTTACCGAAAGACTTGTTTCAGACATTATCTCCAGTTTAATCGCAAAACTCAGATGATGTCACACTGAAAAACTGGCTCTAACAGGAGGAAGAAACACATGAAAAAACAATTTACAAAAGAAAACAACTTTCACTTTATTTAAAACGTAAAAGGAACCGAACTGAACTACAGCAAGACAGACAAAAAGCCAATGAGTTCAAAAAAGGAATTTGACAACTAACATATATTCGTCGATAGGGTGTTTTCAATTGAGAGCTGCAGGATTAGTATACTCTCGTATATTACTGGCCGGCTGGGTCGGTAGGTTTAGGGACAGTGCTAAATAGCCGACACAGCTTCTGTGCCCGTCGAGTAGCAAGATTCAATCCTACGCCCGCAGACTTATCCTCCAGGCAATATTCAACAGTAACGTTATGTACAAAACCGTGGCTGCCCGGTTATACGTTAATGACGCGTCAAACTCGCCATTCGAATGCCGAAAAGTTTCCAATGTTGAAGTCGATTGGAAGATGATTTCGGTAGGCTCAGGTAAGACCAATAGCTAACGACCGACCAAAAAGTCAGCATGCCAATTCGAGGGGTTCGTCGTCTTCGCCTGTGTTACCATGGATTATGTATAATGAGCGAATGAATGATGCAAACGAGGGGTTAATTGTGGTTGGCCCAATAACCACCCAACCAAGCGAAGTTGATTGCGCAAAACGTTCATTCGCTGGACAACGTACGATACCTTTTTAAATGATATCACCCCATACGCCAGCGCTAACAAGTGCGTCAATTCGACCTGTTCGATGAAATGATGGATCTGCCAAAGCCAATGTACCTAAATGTTGCCAGCAAGAAGGCGCAATGCCATCTATATCTGGTGTCGGTATGGTGATTGGCCGTCGGTCGTAGCCAGTCTGTAAAATTCCAAACTTCGGAGCAGCACCAGATGTTGATTTAACCGTTGGTGCAGTGCCGGAAGGATTAACGCGACACAGCAGTTCTTGATGTTTGCCTAGACAGTTTCGGCAGTTGCCACCCATTGCTTTCGCACGAAACATAACTTTTCGTGTGGTTCTCGCAACTCTACAAAAAAATTATTCGGGCAATTGAACATACACCCTACTCCTCGCGTAGAAAGTTCATTGTAGCAATGAAATACATCCGAAAAACGTTTTGCCTCTCTGTCTGCACCAAGAAAGTTCTTGTCGTTGTCACTGCGAATTCTCAACGCCACTCCACGACGGTTGATGAAATTCCGCATTACCACAATACAGGCGTCCGTCGAGACATCGCTTGCAATTTTACGAGTAATGTGGATGGCTCGCACCACCAGATATGTGCTATCCACCACTTCTCCACTCTATATACGTTACAGCTTTCCCTTACATTACGCTCCACTCGTCGCAAGTTTGGGATCCAATTACTCCTCCAATTTTGGCCGTATGGAAACCAACTAGCTACGTCAATCCGATCATTGATGGATAGAACCCCATCGTAGTCCATGTTCGATGAAAATTTGTAGAGGCTGCTTATTTTATTCTGATATGTATATTCTTCAATTTGTCTTGTTGTTATGGTTTGCTTTCCGAAAAGGATCATAGTTGATTGATGTACGAGTGTTCTGCAGTTTGATTGAAGTTTTCCTATTTTCTGTTAGTTTAAATAAATAAACCATGCTTTATTGTCGAACCACAGGCGATGTTTACTTTGACTTCATAAGGAGCACTAAACATTCATGTAAGTATTAGCGTGTTGTATCTTTACCCAATAAAATTCTGGCTGCACGGTTCGAGTGAAGCATGATTTGGGTAACCTTTGTGTATGCCGCAGAAGGTTTATTTCACAAGAGCTTACGCTTGATCCTGTTGTATATATTGGGTGCTACATTTCACACCAAGGACTTTTATTTGCATGAAGAGAAGTGACCTTCGCTTAAGTGATCTCCCTGAATACTGACTATTAGATAGTCTGCTGATGGAACAATATAAGTGAACTTCTGATCATCCCAAGAGCGAACAGGAAGAATCTTATACATTTTAAATTCATCGCTGTAGAGGAGAGGTAATGTTAACTCTATTATGATGTTTCGCCCAGTTGGTCTTGCTCTTGGTTTTAAAGTCTTGTAGAATTGAATTACTGACTCATGATGTCGGTCTCCAGGTATCATCATGTTCCTTGGTATGTTGTCACATATGCGAGATAATTCCATTTTAAATTACTGCATGGTCAAAATTAAGGGATATATTTGACCGTGTTGTGTTGCCAATATCATGTTGAGTAGTATGGTTTGTGCGTTGTGGTAATGAATCATTGTAAGTATGCTTGGAAAGGCGGTAAAGAGGAATATTTGAAATACATGCTCATTATCAGAAATGTCCAACCTTGAAATCATATTCATCGACGTCTTTAGTTGTCTCTGTGATGACAAGTTTTCTTCTTTAAAAGTGTTTAGTGTAGAGTCTATTTATCGATCAGTTACACGCGTGTGTAAATGCTCTTGATGGCGTTACCCTCGGAGTTGGCAGCATTCTCATAATTTGACCCTTTGTAGCTGCATTAAAGCGATGGCATCGTACACAGTTATAGATTATTCAACGAATTACAGATTCAGCTTGAATAATCCAGAATAGCTGACGGAGCGTTGCCAATTTTACCTGAATTCCTCCATTCAGTGTTTTCTCATGAACGTGTTTAACTATAAACTTAGTGAATATGTTGTTGCGTGGTGATATGTACGGATTTGCGTTGTCAAGTCTACTCCCGACCACCAGAATATTCTCATTGGCTAAGCGTGCGGTTTTCTTGTAAATATTGTGTCCATCCTGTAGGCAGTTGGTTTCTTCTAAAAATTCGGTTTATTGAATCAAACCCTCAAGTTCATAGGTTGTCAAGTCTCCAGTTTGTTTGTTTGCTTGATGTTTACAGTTCAGCGCAAATCGTTTACCGTCCTAATAAGTCTTGTGTACCAAGACAATCGTTCGACGATGTTGTCCTTCTTTACTATTGAGATTAAAGAGACTGTCGCGTCAGCTTCAGAACACTGATGTTTCTCGAATTGTGTCGGCCAACATTGAATAGCCTTTTCAAGCCACAATGGTCTACTCCACCACAGGGAATGATCTTTTAGTTTAATTGTTGTGACACCCCTTCATGCACAGTCTGGAGGATTATCAGTCGATCTTATGAGTCTTCACGAACGTGGGTGCGTATTTGTATGTATTTAAGCAACCCTGTTAGAGACAAATAATTTTTCATTTAACAGACTCTTCTTTATCCAAGTTAAAACGATTGTTGAATCCGTCCAAGCATAGACATATTCTTCTGGAGTCTCAAATACTCGCTTCACTTCAGCTTGCAACTTCAACAACAAGTGGGCTCCGCATAATTCCATCCTTGGAATTGTGAGTTTCTGTTTAGTAGGTGCTACTTTAGCTTTATACGTACGCAAGGTGATTTTGTGTGCTCCATTCTGATGAGTTGTTCTGGAGTACATTACTGCTGCATATGCTGCATCAGAAGCATCACAAAACCCGTGTAGTTAAATTTTTTGTGACTTATGTTCGCCAGCCCATCTTGGAAGTTTCAGCAGCTGGAAGTTCAAATTTAAATCGATTTCAGCATTGTTGTAATTCAGCTGTTAGTGGTTCGTCCCAATCGAGTTCAGCCTTCCAGATTTGCTGCGTAATTATTTTTGCGGTGATGGTAATCAGGGCCAACCATCCTAGGGGTCAAAAACACGTGCTATTTCGGAAAGTGTCGCACGTTTTGATGAAATCCCTAACTTTGATGAATTGTTATCGATATTAACTTTAAATTGAAATATATCAGCCATCCATATGGAATCCATTCCAATAAATCCCTAAATTATTAAACTTCTTCATTACTGAAGTTGATGCAAGCTTGACCCCTTGCATCTTGACTTATCATAAAAAGTTGTTTGTGATTTGATCCCTATTTTCTTAAGTGCAAACCACCAAGGCCCAGTAATTGAATTAATTCATGTTGTATCTCCTTTCACTTATTTAACGTGCCTCCTCCACTCATTAGATCGTTTACGTAGAAATCGTTCCTCACAAGTTTAGAAGCGGCTGGATACTTTTGCTGTTCATCTATTGCCAACTGGTGTAGAGTTTTTACAGCTAAATATGGTGCTGAAGATGTACCATAAGTAACTGTCGTCAGCTTGAAATCTCTTATTGCTTCTTTTATTTAACTCCTAAACACTATACGCTGATAATATTGGTGATGGGTGCTAATCTTTACTTGGCGATACGCGTTTCGATGTAAATACATAGCGGTGTTTTGCCAGCGCATAATTATTGCCGTTAAGTCTTCTAGTAACCTTGGACCAACATACATCAATGGGTTTGTTGACGATATTGATGAAGCGTCAAACACTACACGTAACTTAGTAGTAGTGCTGTCTTGTTTTAGAATTATAATACGTGTTTTTGTCTTTGGGATTTGTTTTAGTAATCTCGACCATATAACCCAATTCCACGAATTCGTCTATAAATTTTATATATTCCAATCTCAACTGTAGGTCCGCGGCGAATCTTTTTTCTAATTGCAATAACCTAGCTACAGCTCTATCTCTTGATATGGTTGTATCAACAGCTCTATCTCTTGATATAGTTGTATCAAGAAATAGTGCTATAGCTAGGTATTTTTGCATTAATTCCTGATTGAAGGGGATGCTTGCAGTGTATCTACCGTCGTGCTCCCGATGGTGGGTTTTTTTGGTAATCCTGTTCGCAATCTAACCCCAGTTCTGTCAGATGACTCTCTTCAGGTATTTCTTCCCTGGATCGCTTAAGTTGGTTTTCTATTGTTGTTTGAATGACTATCCCTACGCCTTTCACATGTTCGCCTTTTGATAATGTACGGCCTGTGATGAACCATCCTAAATGCGATTTCTGAGCCACCGCGGAGCATTGAGAACCGTTGAAAACGATGTCCCCATACACATCGGCTCCTAATATCATATCAATGGGCCCAGAAATGAGAAATGTTGGATCGGCTATTTCAAGATTTATAAGTTGATTAGAAATCTTGTCGATGTTGTTTCTGTCCGGCATAAGTTCGTTAACATAAGCGTTGAGGCTAAGCGTTTGAAATCTGATTTGAATCTAGGTTCGATTGAGAATTCCACCGTACTGCGGGCTATGCCAGTATCCGTTGCTCCTTACCCACCGATTTCAGCGTAGAACTTCTGTTTCGGCAAGCCTAACGACTGGGCAGCATGCTCTGTAATAAGTGTCGCTTGGGATCCTGGATCTATGAGAGCCATCAATTCCCGCCGCTGTCCATCAACGTTGGTAAAAATAACGATGGCTGTGGCAAGTAGCACACTTTGGCTTTGATGACCATAATGAGTTTGAACTGATTGCGATTGAATTGGGATAGAATAGGTTGAGTCGTTGTGCTTTCGTCCAGCGTAATTATCTTGGTGGTTCGCAGACTTGAGCGCTTGGTTTTCTTGTCATGTATCAGGGAGTTCATGCATATCTTGGCTTATTCGACTTGCTCACATCTTTCTCTTGGCCTCCAGTTCATAAACTTGTTACAAGAATAGATGTTATGATCACTCTTGCGAAATATGCAGCTGAACTTTGCTGCTATATGGTAATTTTTTACAGAGTTCTTATTTTCGTCATTATGCGATCGTTGCCGAGATGATCCCAATACCTCCACCTTGGTATCTTCTTACGAGAAACTCAAAAAGTTCATCTTGCGTTGGCACCTTATTTTGCCTCTTTATGCCTTGCTCAAATAGATTTCTCCTCTCTGGATGGATCTAGTGACTTTACAACTAGGTGAACTATGATTGGTCCCAAGAAGTCTCAAATCCCATGTTTTTTAGAGCCGCGAGACCTTCTTTGTTTGCATCTAACACGGTCTTTAAGTGGCTTGCTGATGGCTTGTTTTGAACATCCTATCCAGGTGTAGTGAAACAATTTTCCTTTCGTTGTCGTAACGTTTCTTAAGAGTTTTCCCCACGCTCTGGTAATTTTCACTGAATATTTTGAAGTTTTGGGTAAGTTGCAGCGGTTCGCCTTCTAAATGTGTTTTCAAGTACTCCATCTTCTCAGTGATACCAAGCGTGACTTTGTTGTGTATTATTCTTCTGAAGATGTCACAAACCGACTGCCACTCTAAATAGTTGCCTTTGAATATGGGAATTTTGAGTTGAGGAAGTCGAACCTCTAGATTAGATGACGAATCCTTAGCCACTGTTTTTGAAGGCATTAGAAATAGGCAATTATTTATGTCTTCTTCCACCCCTTCATATCTGTGTTCCGTTAGATATCAAGTCTTGTAATCTTCAGTTGTTGTATTGGAAAGAAATTCTTCATACAGCTCTGCTAAAACTTTCCATTGCTCAAGCAGTATTTTTTACTGTACTGATGAACTTCTTGGAAGTAGTTCTTGAATGGTTGTTCGAAAGAATCTATGCTCCTCTTGATTGACGCAATTTCCGTTTCCGGATGGTGAGGGCTTTTCTTTGTCTGCTTCGACTAATTTCGACTCTAGTGGATGAATATTATATAATCGTAAATTGATTTTACTAATTGAAAAGTATTGCTCTGTATGTAGGGAGTGTCAAGTTTTACGACATTTCGAACTTTTTCATGATTCTGTTTAAATTCAGCCCAAATTTCGTCAATTTTCTTTACTGTTTCTTTTTTATATCGCCGTGTTTTCCCGACTTCGCTGTCTTTCCCAAAGTTGATTTGAGCATGCTCTAACTATTTCGCTAAGACCCTTTGCCTGTCAACAACAACGTAGACATCCATTTCCTCCATTATAAATCTTTAGTATCTGAAGTTTGCGACATTTCACGGCAATAGACCTCTTGTGGGAGATATTTCACTCCAGGAAGTTAGTATGAAAAAAATTATGGTTTCAGTACCAATGTTTTTAGCCTTGGCAACGCTAATCTTGGATTTACCAGTGTTTGTGGCCTTGGTAACGCATTAAAGTGAGTATATTAATAATGTAACTTTATGTTAAACAACTGATAACGCTTTTCGTTGGTTTCGAAGGACCAAATATTATCATAATAAAGTGAATTTTATGAGCTATGAGCCTTACCTCTGTTAGGGGGTGTCACAATAAACAAATACCTTGTACTATGGTTTATCAACGAATCGCACATTACTTTGTTTCTACACTATTTATATACAAATTTTACAAAAATGAAAAACATAAACTGGATACCTTCACTGTTTGGTCACACAGGTGTTGGATGACACCACTCAGACGGTGATACGGCACCTTCGATGTACAGTGTATACTGCTGATTGCATGGAAATTATGTTGTTTACAACAGCAGGAAAAACGATTGATTGATTGATTGATTCTGTAAAGGTTGCGCCCCTGATAAAAGAGCAAATTTCGATTGAAGCTCCTCAGTTGGCTATTTCTTTTCCCAAAGAAATTCTGGGCCTCTTGACCACCGAGATGAAGGACTAAAATCTATCCGACTGTTTGTCCGAGTGGCTTCATCTGCGATATTGTATTGAGTTGGCACGCACTTCCAATTATCTGCATCAATGACGGCAAGAATCTCAGCGATTCTGCACGCTACGAATGGTTCGACAATATGATTGTCTTCACACACATAGCGCACACATAGCGCACACCTACTTCTGTAATTAAACAGTTGCAAAAGAATGCCAGCGGATCATGCACTGGCATGATGATAATTCTCTTTTAGTAGGAGTCATCTATCCATCAATGATAGTTGCACGGACACGATGAAATCCTTTATCTAACAGTGCATAAGTTTCCACTTATTTCGTGGGTCCAAACAGAATGACAAGCAAAACCTGAAACAACAACGAGTTCGATGGTGGGCTGGTAGAACATCTAAGAACTACTTACGAATATTTTTGTAGCAATTTATATTTTGCCGCGGAGTTGTGATCCAAGAGGATAGCAAAAATGTATCTATTGTAAATGATATTTAAAAAAAAAAAACAATAACTAACGTAATTTGTATTGTTTTAGGGAATACTGCGAATTCAAGCTTTGGACTTCAGCTGAAATAATAGTATTAGTTTCCATACATTTAGCGATGGAGGGGGAGAAAAACACAGTTTATCTAAATTATCTTAGATAACTACGCAAAATTGTCAAAGTAAGTATTTTTTGAAAATAACTTTTCGTGTCTTCGGCATTCATTAACACTTAATACACTTATGAACATAATTTTGACAGCTGCAAAACTGCCATGGCAATGCTGCAGAAGTTGTGTTGATTAATGCTTTCAAGTTTTGCTGCAGTAAATTTACTGCAGTTTATTTATGAATCCACCCTACGTTCGATGAACTTTCTGCAAACAGGTACCTTATGCTGGCCCTGGCATATACTCGTATGACATCGTTACTTTTCTGTTGCATGGAGGACTACTCGCAGTCTTGATTCTGAAATTGAATTGCCTTCGCTGAGACCTTGAACCGTACAAATTAAATTGGCAACTGCACTTACCCAATTCCTGAAATCTAGTATAGTAGAGAATGCTTGCAACGGAAGTAGATATCAGGCCCACTCAATTCTCTTAAACTACATATATCAATCTTTATTGGGCTCTCTTTTCCTAGTACAAGGTGACGCAAAATTAATCATTCCATCTTGTTTTTGAATTACTTTTTTACTAAGTAAATATAAATGATTTTGAGTGATGGATATCTTTAATTGTTTCTGTTAAGTCGAAAAGATGATATCCGCCAAGTGGCTGCCGCCAGTGCTGATACAATTTTGTGCCCGTTTTATCGCATTGTCCATGACTTTCTATGATTTCCGGTGATAACTGTTCGCATTCCTGTCGAATACTCTTCTTAAGGGCTGCGATTGTCTCAGGCTTGTTGGCATAAACCCGCGCCTTCAAGTATCCCCAAAGAAAGAAGTCTGGGACGGTTAAATCAGGCGATCTTGCTGGCCTTGCCAAATCGCCAAAGCGGGAGATTGCGCGACCTGGAAACGCATCCTTCACAATATCCATTGTGGCTCGTGTTGTGTGTGCGGTTGCACCATCTTGTTGAAACCACATGTTCACCAAGCCCCACCCATCCAATTCCGGTAGTCGTTTATCATGGCCCTGTAGCGTTCCCCAGTAACAGTGACCGTATTGCTGATGGCGTCCTCAAAAAAATACGGCCCAATCACTCCTGTTCAAATTGATATCACCTTATCACGGGTGGGGAGACAATAATCAATAAAAGCGATAAACATAGGCGAGAATTGAACTTATTCTGATTTATTTTCTGATTTTTATGTCTATTTATACAATTTAATTGCTTATCACACAATTATAGTGCAATAAGTGTTTAATACTAAATTAGAAAGAAAGATGCTTACTCAATAATTTACAGTTTACAATTTACAATTTACAAAAAATAAAGTCAAAGCAGTTCATTACCAATCATTGACTGCAAGTTGCTTAGTGGCATAATACACATAGATTCGTTAAATAGAGCTTTGCAAACATCGTTTTTAAATACATTTCAAAATTAACAGAAAATATTTTTCGCACTAAACTAATCGCAACG
The DNA here is from genome assembly GCA_963966105.1 of Volucella zonaria. NCBI lineage: Eukaryota > Metazoa > Arthropoda > Insecta > Diptera > Syrphidae > Volucella > Volucella zonaria. The sequence continues at coordinate 7,241,782 of OZ014534.1, read as the reverse complement.
CGGCAACACTTCATCATTCACATCCTTATAATAATAATCCACACACCAAATGTATGTATTTTGTTGTATGTGCTTCTGGAGCAGTTGTATAATGCCGCGCCATAACGCCATTTTTCCAGCTGAAATCACAGAAAACTAATTAAACTTCCAATGGAGCAGAGTTTCAGACATAGATAAACTAACCTAGATGGCAAACTTTCCAGATATTGGAAAATCAAAACCGGTTTTCTACTGATCGCCCCTACCGTGTGATCCTGTCTGTGAATACATGTAAATTGTCATCAATGGCAATTTCCCTCTCCTTTTATACAAACCACGCCCATTTTAATCAAAAAAATGTCGTCTCCATTACACACACTCGTGCAAATCGCTCTCATTTTAGCAATTTTACTTGCAAATTGCTCTCCTTCTAGCAAATTTTGAAAAATCCTTAGAGATGCAGAAGTGTTGGAATTCACTTACAGTGTGTCTGTGCAAAAGTTAAGCGTTTGCAAAAGTATTAGTAGAGTTTGACATCTAGTTAGTTTATCTATGGTTTCGGATCTGCGCCAAATGGAAGTTATTTACAACAAATAAAATTTGTTCCAACAAACTAAGGCAGACGTGTTCGACGTAGAAGGTAGAAGAGAACGTGTTGTTAGCTTCACTCGCGTTGAGTTGTGCCCCTGGCTGACAATGTATGTATATTTCACAGTAGGTCCGCGCTTGTTATGTTAAGATTGTATTGTGTATGTTACGAGTATGTCAGAGCATGTTTTTTTTTTGCACATACCTACGAGCAGTAGGTGCCTACGCAAATTATTGCTTTCTCTTGTGTTTAGGACCTTTTAAAAAGAAATAATCTTTATTTAAATATTATTAAACTACAAGAGTACTTAAAATTAACTTAAACTAAATTAGGAAGAGTAGCTGATCCGGATGCTGGAAGTTGGCTTGGGTATTGAATATTTTGGGTGGAGTTTATATACTCTTAGGATGACATAATTTGGGTCGTGATTTGTGATGGCATCATCAATCGATTGTTCTAGGTTGATCTGTAATGGCATATTTCATCACGATTGGACTTGGTGTCCGGATGCTCTTGTTTACAGTTGACCGGAAGCAATATGTGACAATGACATATTTGATATTCATTGGACTTGGTGTTCGGATGCTTTTGTTTATAGTTGATCAGGAGCGATATGTGTCGATGACATGTTTGGCTTGGTGTCCGGATGCTCTTGTTTACAGTTGATGTTGTTGAAATTGAGTGTCAATCATGCTGATGCTGAATAAGCAGTTTAGCGATATCTTATTCTAGGAAACGATTATCTCAACTCACATTATAGCGGGAGTCTGATCCGTGGTAGCGGGTTTTTCTTTGCACATTGCAATTGTTTTTTTTAGCTCTGCATATTTGTTGTTTTTTACGTTTAACGTGTACCTATGTGATAGCAGTGCAAGTGTAATAAAGTGCTTATTAATGTAAAGTAAACATAAATTTCGTGTACATAAAGTAGACGTTGTATACTATTATGTGTTTATACTAATTTATACCGTATACTATGTATGTACGAGGGACGTTCAACCTATTCTCGGTATCGGGGTGAAGCTGTGGTTGTATATATAAATTGACTTATTTATCAAGTAATACTATTATTTTAGTGCATTCATGTATAATTTCATATAAATGTGATTATTAATTCGCGTTTTATCTCTAGTTAAACAGAATCATAATGGCAACTGAGACGATGATGGTGAAAATTGAGCATCGCGCTGTAATTAAATTTCTCACTAAGCAAGGAAAAAGTCAAAAAACTATTCATGAAGAGATGGTGGCTATTTACCAGGGTTCCGCACCTTCATTATCAACTGTGCAAAAGTGGTCAAGTGAGTTCAAGAGAGGCAGAGAGAGCATTGAAGACGACCCCCGCTCCGGCGCCCCGGCTACTGCTTGTACGGGAGAAAGCAAAGAAGTCGAAAAACTTGTTCTTGAGGATGCCCGAATAAAGGTGAAAATAATGGCAGAGATCACCAAGCTTTCAATTGGTACCATTCACACCATTCTTCATGACCATCTTAACCTTTCAAAGGTCAATGCAAGGTGGGTGCCACGAATGCTCACAGCGCCTCAGAAAAAAGTGAGAATCGCATGCTGTAGAGAGCTTTTGGAGATGTGTAGTGAGAACGCGGACGGTGTTATGGATTGAATTGTTACTGGGGACGAAACATGGGTCCACCACTATGACCCTGAAAGTAAACAAGAGTCCATGCAGTGGCATAAAAAAGGAACAGACCCCCCGAAGAAGTTCAAAGTCACTCCGTCTGCCGGGAAGCTCATGGCCACAGTTTTTTGGGACTGAAAGGGAATCTTGCTCATTGAGTACAAAAAAAAGGTGAAACCATCAACGCCACATCCTACGCTTCCACTTTGCATAATTTGCGGGAGGAAATTAAAAAGAAAAGACGGGGTAAACTCGCAGCGGGTGTGTTGCTTCTTCATGACAACGCTCCTGTTCACACGGCGCGAGTTTCCAAGGCTGCTGCGCGAGATTGTGGTTTCGAAGAAATCCAACACCCACCCTATAGTCCAGACCTTGTCCCTAGTGATTATTTCCTGTTTCCGGATTTGAGAAAATGTCTTCGTGGAAAAAGATTTTCGGATGATGAAGAACTCATAAATGGAGGAGGTGGAAATTTATTTTTTTGAGGGTTTAAAAAAGCTTATCTCAAGATGTAGCAAATGCATTGATGTTAGGGGAGATTATATTGAAAAATAAAAACAATTTAAATTGAATTCGCATATCGATACCGAGAATATATTGAACGCCCCTCGTATATATGCGCATGCGATTATTTATAAATTTATAACTATTTGTTTTTACACGACGACGACAGATTTGTTTTTGGATAATTTTAATAATTTCTTGTGCTTTAATTTTGAGAATTTAGAAAACCCAGTCAGTGTTAAAATAATATGTAAATAGATTATCTCTTTTTTGTAATTGTTTATTTCTAAAGTGTAAAAAAAAGTTCCTGTATACTGACTCAGTTGTTAAAAAATCAGCCAGTTAAAAAATATTTTCAAAAAAGTGTTGCCTTGTGGTCGGCACCCAGAAATGTATTCAGGAAAGAAAAAACTATCAGGTAGTGAGTGTAGGAGCAAACGGAAAGCGGTTGATATAAACAATACAAAACAGGCTCTGCAGTTCAGGAAATACCTTGTTGTGTGTCCTTCAACATCGGTATGTCTAAGTTGCAATAATTGATTGCCTACAGGAAACATTGCAGAGCTAGTTCAGCCAGAATCGGCCTTAAATGTGTTAGATGATGTTGAAGAATGTAGTGCAATTAATGTTTTACCAGCATTTAAGGATCCTAAATTATGGCCAAATTTAAGTCATCAAGTTCAACTAAGAATATTTTGATTTCCCTATAACTAAAAGTAGAAAGTTTAGTACCCGTTTTTACCAAAGAGATTTAAAAAATGGTTAGAAAACACCAAGGCCATGGTTAGTTTACTCGAAATCTTCGGACTTTGTCTTTTGCTTTTGCTGTCTCTTATTTTCGCGAGCGAAAAGGAGTATCACTTCGTTCAGCACAGGTTATAGTGACTTGAGTCACTTGTCAAGGCCTATTCAAGAGCATGAGACAAGTCCCTTACATATGACAGCTTTTCGGGCTTGGAGAGATTTAGATTTAGGTTTGCAAAAAGGCAAAACAATAGATTCTGGAATGCAAAACCAGATGGCCAAGGAAACTGAGCATTGAAATGTCCTGCAATGGTTTATAATTCTCGTTAATTCCTTGCTACACAGTCTTTAGCACTTAGAGGAAGCTCTGATGTTTTATTCGAACAAGACTACGGCAATTTTCTGCAACTCCTGTAAGCTGTAAGTCAAATCGACCTACGCAGAATCCATCATCAAGAGACGAAGCACACATACCTAAGTAAGCCTATTCAAAGTGAGCTCATAGAACTTTTGGCAGGCGAAGTTAGAAAAGCTTTGTTAGACAAAATAAAGCGAGGTAAATATTTTTCGATAATTGTAGATTGTACGTCTGGTATTACTAGGAAGGAACAGCTAACTTTGGTAGTTAGAATAGTAGACCATAACAAAAAAAAACTATGGAGTTAAGGAATACTTCTTGGGATTTTTAGTTGCAGAAGAGGCAACCGGACATAGATTAACTGATCTAGTATTAGGTGAGCTTTCAAAGTTAAACCTTGCGTTATCAAATTGCCGGCAGCAAAAATTGTGGTATGCAAGTTAGAATTAAGCCTCTGGAACCGGTCCCATGCTTCCGCTTTCGCTGAATCTAGTCATCCTTGATACTGTTCAATGTTCTTTTGACGCAGTGGCACTTTTTGACACGGTTGAGACTTTATATGTTTTCTTCTCTAACTCTGTAAACAGATGGTCGGTTCTGAAAAAACATCTTATAAGTTTGACACTAAAATCCTTATGTACAACCAGATGGGAGAGCAGAATAGATGCGATCAGGCCATTATACCTATACTTAGGAGAAGTTTATGAAGCCCTCGTTGAACTGTCAGAAGCTGACGACCCTAAATCCAAAAATATGGCCCAGTCCCTTTGGCGGAAACATGACTGATTTTAGATTTATTTGCTGCGTCATAGTTTTTAGCATTTTAGTTGTAATTTGGCACACAATTTTAGATAGGATTAATATTGCTAGCAAATTTTTTCAACAACGGAATATGTGCCTCAAGCTGGCAGTTGAGATTTTGTGTTCAACAAAACAATTTCTCATTGATGAAAAATTCTCCTTGTTTTTAGAGGAAGCTAGGATCATCGCTGTTGATCTAGATGTTTTCTGCACTTTTCCAGCTATCGCAATCTTTCGGTCCCTAAAAAGGGCAACTCAGTTTTTCTACGAAGGAAGTAATGAGCTTATTATAGGACCGCAAGGAAGATTTAAGGTAGAATTTTATTTTAAAGTTTTAAATCAAGCCACTTCATCAATTTCTGAAAGATTTGAGCAGATAAAGGAGCACGGAAAAAAATTGTCAAACCTCAAAAACATCTGCAGATGAGCTCACGAAAAAACCAACCACAAGCAAAATTAACCCATCGATAACTTTCTTAGAAGTATTAAAAAATAAAATGAATCCTGAAGAGGAAGCACAATCAAAGATAAACCTAACCTAAACCTGTAGACGACCTCTCCGAACATGACGAAGCAACTTATAACCCAAATATCAAATATGATGAACATCCTAACCTCACTTATGACTAAACTTAATGGGCAATAATAAAACACTTAAAATAATCATTTGGAATGCTAACGGAATCAATCAGCATGTCCTGGAATTAAAAAAATTTATAAACGACAATATTATGTATAGACATTGTTTTGATATCCGAAACACGTTATGCTAAAAAAAGCTACCTAAAAATTCCCAAATACAACTTTTACCATACTAACCATCCCAGTGGATGCGCACATGGCGGCTCAGGAATAATAATTCGAAAAGAAAGCCAACCAAGGAACTACCAAAAAGACTATATACAAGCTACCACCATCCAAATTTCAGACACGCATGGACTATTCGTAATATCTGCACTGTACTGCCCGCTGAAATACATAATAAGCTCTCTACAATACTCAGATTACATCCATACACTGGGCTCTCGGCTTATTGCAGGAGGAGACTTTAATGCAAAAACCACAGACTGGGTTTCAAGACTTACAAACAAGAAGGGAAAAAATCGTATGAAAGCCCTTAATATTAATAATTGCCAGTACATAAGCACTGGAGGGTCCACATATTGGCCTACTGGCAGGAAGAAAAAACCAGACCTCTTTGATTTTTGCAAAACCAAGAACATTAACATTAACCACTTGACGATAAACGCTTGCTTCGGCCTTTCATCAGGCCATTCTGCTGTGATAGTTGATTACTCCACTGAAGTTGAAAATAGACCATATAATTCACTCCTAACTAACCACAAAACAGACTGGGAAACATTCCACGAGATAATATGTAGACAAGAAACTTGACCTGAATGTTCCACTCAAATCGCCCCAAAATATCGAAAGCGCTATAATACAACTCACTGACTTAGTTCACTCAGCTGCAACGAAATCCACACCTGACATTAAACCTAACCACTTATCATCCTTTACACCGAAATTCTTAAGACAAAAAATCAAAGAAAAGTGAAGACTACAAAAAATCTGACAATGTAGTAGGTCACCTACTGACAAAGCAAACTATAGCAAAGCAGTAAAAGAACTTAAGAGCCTACTAAAAGGACGTAGCAATAAAGGTATTGGTACGTTCTTATCAAATCCAACCGCAACCCAGGCAACAAACTATTCGCTTTGGAAACTCAACAAGAAGCTCAAAAAAGGAATTGCCCATCAACCACCTCTACTGAATTCAGATGGAACTTAATCTAGAACAAACGCTGATAAAGCAAACACACTTGCAGACTATTTTAAATCAACATTTACTAACGCATATGACAAACAAAATGTTTCACCCTCAGATATAAATATCACCACCCAATGATCAACGAAAATAAGTAAAAAGAAAATGAAACAACACATAATGAGCAAAATAAAGACCAAAACATCTCCCGGATATGATCTGATAGCTGAAAAAATCTTGAAACACTTACCTGGCAAAGCCATTAGCTATCTAAGGAACATCTTCAATTCAATTCTTAGGCTAAACTATTTCCCAAAAGTATGGAAAGTCTCGAAAACGATTGCGATTCCCAAACCAGGCAAAGATGCTACAAAAACATCTTGTGGGTGGCCGTGGTGTAGTGGTACTAGCAATCGCTTCTCACTCGGAAGGTCAAGGTTCGAATCCTACCCACGGCAAGTTTTCATTTGTGCAATTGGAACTCAGTCAGAAAAATCTGCGTGTGAAGGCATAACACTGACATGTAGATTTGGCTGTTGTAGGGTTTTCAAGCACAAAACAACCGTTAAAATACACAACCTCACATTCCGAGAGAAGAAAAATCTCTCCGTCCTATTTGGACTCCCACCCCTGGAGAGTCAATATCGAAACCAAACACACCTGAGTTTCAAACCACTACATCACAAACTTTCCTTTCTCCTCCTTCTACCTTTCCGCCCGCGCCCTGGCAACAGTGTAAGGGTATTCATAACCCCTTTGGCGCGCGTAAATTATAAAAAAAAAAAAAATACAGACCTATTAGTCTATTACCGATTATTCCCAAGATCTTCGAAAAATTCCTACTGGACCGTATGGGCAGGACCTTAAACCAAAACCACCATATCCCAGACCAACAATTTGGTTTCAGACAGAAGCATTCAACAATATAGCAAGTGCACAAAGTATCCAATAAAATACTTAACGATCTGGACAAACAAAAATATTGTGTCGCAGTCTATCTTGACGTTGCCAAGGCGTTTGATAGCGTTTGGTATAAAGGGCTATTGCTCAAACTTAAGACCGTGCTCCCAGACTACTATGAACTACTTAAAAGCTACCTAGATGATAGGTGCTTCTATTTACAATGCAGCAACAAACACTCGGACTTATGTAAAATAGATGCAGGTGTCCCCCAAGACAGCGTTCTGGGACCTATACTGTACCTCTTGTACACGGCGGACATACCGAATTCTTTTACACAAGACTCAATGCTAGGAACATTTGCAGATAAAACCGTGATTCTTTCATTACATACCTGTCTGCAAACTGCTACTAACAAAGTTAAATATATACTAGACGTAACAATCGACTGGTCACGCAAATGGGGTATAACAATTAACGAAGAAAAAAACTGTCCAAGTCCAAAAAGGAATATCCACGCACAAATTGTAATGCTAAACAGCAATGAAATTAATCTTGACAACTCTGCAAAATACCTAGGTATAATTCTAGATAATAAACTGACATGGAAACCACACATAATTAAAAAACGTAAAAAAACGTAACCAAATTAAAAACAAATTTAGACTACTCAACTGGCTCCTAGGAAGAAATTCAAAACTTTCAACTCAAAACAAAATTTTACTATACATATAAAACAACAATAAAACCAATATGCACTTACGGCATCCAAATTTGGGGAGCAGCCGCCAAAACAAATATTGAACTCATTCAACGACTTCAATCAAAAATACCCCGGAGGATTGTCAATGCTCTCTGGTATATTACAAATGAAGAGATACACCGTAACTTAAAGATACCCAGTGTCAGGTACGAAATAAAAATATTCAGTAAAAAACACCAAGTAACCCTATCAAGCCATAAAACAACGAAATTCAGAATCTGCCGCATCAAGAGGCTAATTCAAGAAGACGACTGAAAAGACGCAGGCCAGTTGACCACCAGTTTACATAAGTGACGTAATTTGTCGTACACTATCAAACTTTAATGTAAAAATGTATTGCTTTTATATATAGAGAAATATTTATGGTATGCATATTATTTTGCCTTAAGGTATGTTATATGAATATATGAATATATGTATAGATATTGTAGATCTCAATAAAATATACTTGAAGAAAAAACAAAAACACGCTCTTTAAGCAAATACAACTTTACTGTTTATTAGTGGTTAAATGCTGAACTTAGACTAACTTTCATTTATTCCTATTCTATTTATTCTTTACTCTATTTCTTAATTTCCATATTCATTTCCTTGACATTTCTTTTTCTTGTTTACTTTCTCTTATACACGACTAATGTATCGTTTACATCAACTATGTGTAATCTACTACACCCCTTCTCGATTCATTAGTCCCAATTTTTTAATGATGTATTGGAATTGTGGTTTTGCCAAAGGTTTTGTAAGAACATCTGCTTCTTGATCCTTCGTATTCACATAGTGCAACGTTACTTCATTTTGCTCTATTTTCTGGCGTATGAAATAATGTTTAACATCAATATGCTTTACACGTTTGTTTTCCATGTTGTATGCCATTTTTATACAACTCTGGTTGCCCTCAATAACATCGACATCAATGTGCAAATCAGTTAACAATCCACGAAGCCAAACACCTTTTTGCACGCCAAAGCCACATATTCTGCTTCAGTTGTAGAACAAGCAACAACTTGTTGCTTCTTTGACGTCCAACTTACTACATTTCCAAAAACTTTGAATAGAAAACCACTGGTTGATTTCCGATCAGTTTCATCTGAAGCATAATCTGCATCGACTCTCTTTAATCTGGTTGATTGATCTATTGGAGTAGATACTCCGTTACAATCTTTCATATTCATATATTGTATATGAGTAAATCTTTAACAGATTTATTTTGTGACATGCTCAACCACGACTCTTCGGCATTGTATTTAATTCTTATACCAAGAAATGGCTCCAGATCTTTTGATTCTTTCATCTCAAATTGTCTGGCCAACATGCTCTTTACTTCATTATTCTCTTCTTCGTTACTACTTACAAGCAATTAGTCATCAACATATAAGACTAAGTAGTTTATATGACCATTACACCGTCTCACATACACACAGTATTCATGTTGCGCTCTCACAAAACCAATTTGTATTGCTACGTCATGGAACTTCTTATACCAGCAGAGAGGAGACTGTTTTAGACCGTACAGTGATTTCCTCAATTTGCATATCATTCCCTTTTCTACCTTCATACCTTCTGCTGGTTCCAAGTACACGGTCTCTTGCAATTCTCCGTTTAAAAACGCTGTTCGTACATCCATTTGACAAATCGAATATCCTTTGTATAATGCCACCGACAACACAGTACGAATTGCTGCCAACTTTGCCACGGGAGCGTAGGTTTGTTCGTAATCAATGCCATATTCTTGATTGCAGCCCCTTGCTACTAATCGTGCTCTGTATGTATGAGGTTTACCGTCTTTATCAGTTTTTAGTTTAAAAACCCATCTACAACTGATTATTTTCATTTCAGGTTTTCTTGCTACCAGCTCAAATGTTTCGTTCTTCTCCAAAGAACACAATTCTTCAATAACAGCGGCATTCCAATGTTTCCGATCAGGTCTCAGATCGATTTCTTTAAAAGACTTTGGCTCCACTGAAAAATTAAACTGGGACAGATTTATTTGTTCAAAATCATTTTTATATGCTAACTTGCCTGGAGGTCTGCGCTCACGACAGCTTTGTCTTTGACTTGCCAAATTACTATGCTGCCGGAGCGCCAATTGCGGTGCATCTTCAGAAGCGGATTCAAAATTAGAATCTGTTGACTCTTCATTATCCTGTGCCATTGTCTCATCAAAGTCGTCCTTGTCAATAGCTGTAACACCACCAACTGTGTTGTCCTCACCAGTATCGCCATCACCTACATCGTCAGCTTCTCTGTCGCATTTTTCTTGCTTTACAGTATCCCCTTCTTGAACTGACGTTACTCTTTTAGTAACACAAATCGCCTTTGATTTATCATTGTTCATAGCCCTCGCCGGAAAGTACGCCTCATAGAACCTGACGTTCCTCGCAACAACAATTCTTCGTGCACCCGAATCCCACAGCCTGTAATCATTGAATCCGTAACCAACCATTATCATCGCCTTACATTTAGCATCCAATTTGCCTCTCTTTTCCTTTGGCACATGAGCAAATGCTTGACATCCGAAAATTCGCAACTTCTTGAGATCTGGTTTAACACCAAACCACAACTCGGCCGGTGTTTTGTCCACAACACACCTTGTTGGACTCCTATTAATCAGATAATTTGCAGTGAGAACCGCTTCACCCCACATTTCTTTCTTAACACCAGAATCCATCATCATAGTTCTTGCTCTTTCTACTACGCTTCGGTTGAAGCGTTCTGCAACACCATTTTTTCTTGGGCAATAACCAACAGTAGGTTCCAATTGAATACCCTTCTCACTGTAAAAACGCATCTGTTCATTCGACATATATTCAGTCCCTTGGTCAGACTTCAAGTAAACGATTTTTTTCTCAAACTTTGCTGTTACATGGTTTTCGAATTTCTTAAAACATTGGAAAACATCAGATTTTTGTCGAATTAAAAAAACTTGAACAAAGTGACTATAATCGTCAAGAAAAGTCACGAAGTACCTATGACCTTCATATGTACTTGGTGTGATTGGACCACACACATCCGTATGGATTCTTTCGAGAATTTTTGTAGTTTTTGGCATTCGCTCTAAAAAGGGATTCTCTGTTTGTTTCCCCGCAGCACATGGGTAGCATGAAACCTTCTCCTTTCCAGTTACCATGTTCTTATTTTTCATTTGTTCTAGGTACGTGTCGTTCACGTGACCCAGCCTGCGATGCCATACATCATCTACCTTGCACACGTTGAGTTGATTTTTCGTGGGATATAGCTTCAATTCATACAAACCATTCGACAAAACACCTGTAGCAACAGTTCGTCCATTGAATTTTATTACGGCATTATGACCACGAATGAAATAAATATCGAGACCTTTCTCTTGAAGTGCCTTGATCGAAAGAAGATTCACCCGAAGCTCTTTTGCATACAACACCTCCTTAACCTCAATTGCAACCTTCGACCTATTCACATGTGTATAGCCCTTCAACACGCCCCTGTGCTTTGCCTTCAATGCACCACCCTGTTCAGCGGTACTTATTACCATGTGATTTGTAAGCTTCTCAACAAAGCATCCAGATCATTATTTGCATGCCGTGTGCTTCCTGAGTCTAACAGCCAAATATTTCGTTCAGCATTCGCATTCGCCACCATGAACGTAACGGCACTACTATCCCTAGGGTTTCTAGAATTCGACGCTTTCTTTCTAGAATTTGACTTCGAAACTCTTTGGGGACAATTAAAACTTTTGTGGCCCCATCTCTTACATTTGAAACATTCTCCTGTAAATCGTGCAGAAAAAGCTGCTTCCCCACCAACATCATTATCGACTGCCTCTTTGTTAACCTGTTGTCGCATCTCCTCATTCAATAAGCGTGACTTCGCATACTCCAAGGTTAAAGTGTCATCCGGCATGTTTTCGAGTGCCGTTATGAGTGGCTGAAAGTTTTCCGGGAAAGATTTAAATAGATAATAAATAATTTCGTTAGAATCTAACTTAGCACCCGCTGCAATTAACTCCCTTGTGCACTCATCGAATTTAGTGAAATGCTTTTTCATGTCACTTCCTAACTCATACTTTACCCTATCCAAGCGTGTGCGTAGCATATTCTGCTTTGCCATATTTGTTCCTGAGAAGGTGGAGGGCGTTCCACATTTCTTTCGCTGTCGATTTGCCTTTTATATACTCCAGATGATTATCATCAACTAAGCATATAATTAGATTTTTAGCCATAGCGTTTCTTTCTTCCCATTTTTCGACATCTTTAGAAACCGTAAGCCCACCATCTATTCTTGCCGTGACCTCTGGTTTCGTATATGACAAAACGTCGAGAACATTCTGAGCTTCGAGAAAGTTCTCCACCCTATATCGCCACGAATCAAAATTTCGACCATCAAAGGGTTTTATTTTTGCAAAAACTAATTCCATTACATTCGACATAACTCATGAGAGATCTGGGCCCATAACCTGTAGATCTCAATAAAATATACTTGAAGAAAAAAAAAAAACTCGCTCTTTAAGCAAATACAACTTTATTGTTTATTAGTGGTTAAATTCTGAACTTAGCCTAACTTTCATTTATTCTTATTCTATTTATTCTTTACTCTATTTCTTAATTTCCATATTCATTTCCTTGACATTTCTTTTTCTTGTTTACTTTCTCTTATACACGACTAATGTATCGTTTACATCAACTATGTGTAATCTACTACAGATATAAATATGAATAAGCAAAGTAAAATATATATATAAATGTTAAAACTAAGTTGTTGCTTAAGACAGTGGTCTTAAAGCAAAATGTAACCTTAAAAGCACTTTAAAATCAATTACCTAGTGTCCGCGGACAGGGAAATTGGGAAATAAAAAATAATAATGGCAGTTCCGATTTAAGTGGGTCAGATTGCTTTAGTGCATTGCTGGTCAGTTCTTCCCGAGAGAGGAGCGCTTTGAGGACTCTTCATATGAAGATCCTCCGGTCCCTCCGGAGTTAAGGACTGAAGAAGTCGAGTATGGTGTTTCACCTCTTCGCTCCAGGAGATCTCCTGGAGCTGATGGAATGACTGGAGAGATGGTGAAAGCCATCTGGAAGGCCGTCCCAGAATACCTGCTTTGTCTTTATAGCAAATGCATTGCCTGCAGCTGCTTCCCCGAGGATTGGATGGAGGCAAGGGTGGTTGTGCTCCTGAAGTCCACCATAAGAATAGGTCTGACCCTAAATCTTATCGGGGCATCAGCCTGCTTCAGGTACTAGGGAAAGTGCTGGAAAGGGTTTCAGAGAGCATGACGGAACCAATGTCCCCCCTCCGATTCGGCTTTACAAAAGGCAAGTGTATCGAGGATGCATGGTCTTTCCTAAAAGACAGGGTCCTGAGAAGCAACGCCAAAGTGGTTATAGGCATCTTTATTGATTTCAAAGGTGCCTTTGATAACCTGAACTGGCAGAAAATAGTAACCAGGTTGCAGGAATTGGGCTGTCGGGAAATTGAGCTTTGTGGAAGCTATTTCTCCGACAGAAAAGCGAGTGTGGTAAATACGCACGACAGCGTCTCAATTAGTGTTGAGAGAGTTTGCCCCCAGGGGTCCATCTGTGGTCCTTTTATTTGGAACCTGATGATGGACCCACTCTCTTGTGGCGACTAAACGAGCTCTGTGGGTGCTGCGCCTACGCAGATGGGGGTGGGGCTGGCCGTGGTGTAGTGGTACTAGCGATCGCTTCTCACTCGGAAGGTTAAGGTTCGAATCCTAGCCACGGCAAGTTTTCATTTGTGTAATTGGAACTCAGTCAGAAAAATCTGCGTGTGAAGGCATAACACTGATATGTAGATTTGGCTGTTGTAGAGTTTTCAAACACAAAACAACCGTTAAAAAAATTCACAACCTGAATCATTCCGAGTGAAGAAAAATCTCTCCGTCCTATTCGGACTCCCACCCCTGGAGAGTCAATATCGAAACCAAACACACCTGAGTTTCAAACCACTACATCCCAACAATGCTTTCCTTTCTCCTCCTTCTATCTTTCCGCCCGCGCCCTGGCAACAGTAAAAGGCGTAAATAAAATAAAAAAAAAAAAATAAAAAAATGACCTGCTCCTCATCCTTGAAGGCCAGTGCAGGGCCCAAATTAAGGTATTAGGAGAAAGAGCTCTAGCAGCCGTTGCTGAATGGGGTCAAAGCGTTGGGGTAAGTGTGTCGCAGGATAAGACTGTTTCAATGAAGCTCAAAGGCCAATTGAATACAAGAAATCGGGCTCCTGCGATACATTTGAACGGCATTATCATTAGATGTGTGACTGAGGTAACGTTGGGTGAGCGTATGAACTTCATGCCTCACCTGGTTCAAATCAGACAACGCATGCTGAGTGTTGTAGGCCAAGTAAGGCGCATTTTGCGATCCGACTGGGGACTCAACAGGCGCTCTGTCCGTATCATATACGATGGACTTTTTGTTGCTTGTGCAACATATGGAGCATCGGTATGGTACGACAGGGTTATGACTCTGGATGGTCGTAAGCGGATCTTGTTTTACCAAAGAGTCGCCTTACTTGGGTGTTTACCTGTGTGCCACACTGTCTCCACAGAGGCAATGCCGGTGTTGCTAGGTGTGCCACCTCTGGATCTGGCAGCTATATTCTGGTACCACGGGAGGTCAGGAGCCCCCGGAACTATGGTATCGTGGTGGTTGTAGGTTTGTACCCAAAATCGCGGGGAGAATAGAACTAATGATGCTTGGACATCTCATGGCTTAGTACATGTGTAGTGTACTACGACCTGTGCTAAACCATGGGATTGCTATGGAACCAATTGGTCTGCTCGATGTGAGTTGAATTGCAACTGGGTGCCATGACCCAAAGAATGGCTGAGGTATTAGATAGGCCTCGACCCTTCACCAAAGGGGAAGTTCGTGCCTTACACACGACTTCGAATCTTGTACTGGTGGTAGTACTTGTACTACCCGAAGGGCGTTTATCAACGCATTGTTTTAATATTTTGTGCGAAGACGCACCGTAGGCTTAAGCCTTCACGGCAGGTACCTACGTAAAACAGCAGAGACATCTGTACCAGTTACTGTAGCATCAGGAGAACGCTCATTTTCCAAACTAAAGATTATAAAAAATTACTTACGTTCCTCAATGTCCCTGGAACGATTAGTATCTTTGGCAACCATATCAATTGAAAAAGAAATTAGGTCGGAGCTTGATAGTAATTTTCTTGTGGAAGGTTTTGCCAAAATAAAGGCCCGTAAGATCATTTTCAAGGCACCATAAGGGAAAACTCTTTTTAATTTTTAATTTTTAGTTTATATTTTTTTGTGACTGCTTTAAAGGAACCTTATTCTTGTAAAATGTGTACGTAATTTAATTTTAGCTTTAAACTTTTTCATATTTTTTCTTTTACTGGGCAATAAATTTTTACGAAAAAATTACGCAAGTGCAATAATATATGTGTATGGTTTATTATTTATTCAATAGTTGCGTGAACGTATTTAATTTATTTAATTTCTATTTATAAGTTCCTAAAATTTTTTTCGTTGTTGATTTTTTTTGTTATTTTTAAACACGAAATGTTTAACAAATAAACCTTATCTGAACTTTTTCCCCAGGCCTACTGGGGAAACCTCAAAAAAAACCCCATTGGTATTCTACCTCCTTGGGTAATGTGGAAATGTATACATACATAATTAAATATTTTCGATTTTGCGATCGTTTTAAAATTAACTCATATTGTTTAAATCTACATATTTAAGGGGCGCTATTATTATTCTGCGCCGGGCGCTAAAATTCATTAAACCAGCCCTGTGCCTATGAACGCCTTCCACTTCGATGAGGGTGCCATGATCCATGCTAGGGTGATCGTCGAATCTGACCAGGCGTATGTCCTTACGCTGTCCAACCATGAGGCACCCTGGTCTTAGACATCAATACGTGCATGCGAACGTTGGCGTCCTCATCCAAGACACGTAAATAAATGACCAAACAAGCCTTCTCCGACGCATCACAAAAACCATGAAGTTCTACCCTTCGCTCCTTTTGCAGGTGAATCCATCTTGGGATACGGATCTTCTCGATCAGTGGAAGCTCTCGAAAGAAAATGTCCCGCTCCTCCTTGAGTTCCAATGGAATTGGCTCGTCCCGCGCCACCAGAGTTGCTGTATCATGATTTTTGCCTTCACGATGCAAGGACGAAATCTAGCCAAGTGGATCGAGGAGACGTGCAATTGTGGACAACATAGTTCTTTTCGTCGTTATTCCAGCAGAACCCGCGGACACATTCTCTGGAACGTAAATGAGTCATCAATAGGGTACCACCTTATTCCTAAAGTTTTAATGTGATCCGAAGAATCGAAAGGTAACGAGAAACCTAACTCGCATTGTTCCTGTGGGATGCGCTGCCGCACTTCCTGGGAGTTACTGGTCCATTTAAGAAGATAGAATCCAGCCGTTGCCAGCAATTGTCTCACCTCGTCAGGTTTTTTAATCGCATCGTTGACTGTATCCGAACATTAGGTCGTCCACGTACATTTCCACATCTACCGCTTGAGCACCCACTGGAAATCGTGCCTCTTCATTAGCTGCCACCTGGTTGAGAATGCGAATGGCAAGGTATGATGCACTGGCTGTCCCGAACATCACCGTTTCCAATCGATATGTTTTGATCGGCTGATTGACATCGCTACGCCAAAATATGATCTGGTAATTTGCATCCTGTTCCTTCAGCCGAATCTGACTGTACATCTTTTCGATGTCAGCAGTAAAGGTAAATTAATGCGTTCTCCACCTTAATATTGTATAATGACCATTATATTGTTTTGTTTCGTAGGGCCTACCATCAATCACTCGTTCAAAGATCTACCATGCGAAGTCTTTGCCGCTGCGTCGAAAACGACACGGAGTTTAGTTGTCGAGCTGGTCTCCTTTATCACGGCGTGATGTGGAAGGAAATAGTGACGTGGGATTTGAAGAACTTCATCATTGCTGACATTGATTTCCGTCATCTGGCCTAACTCTAGGTATTCTACAATACACGTAGAGTAATCCTTGTGTAGTGTGGGGTCGTTCTCCAGTTGATGAAACCTATGGAAGGCTCCTAACTTCGAGGCCCCAAGCGCAGGTTGACATCCGCCTTTGAAAGGAAAAGAAACTTCATATCGCCCATCAGGCAAACGTCCGATCGTGTGGTTAAAGTGGTTCTCACACTTAAGATTTTCATCGGTATCTTCTACCTGAAATGGAACCTCTTTAATGTCCCAGGATCTCCGTAACTGAGTATCGACGTCATAGATCTGCAGAAAACTGCAGAAATAGTATCAGTTCCACATAAACATCGCAGCCGGGCAGAAGATAAACAATAGCAGGTTGGAAATACATGAGGTCGGCTAAGGTTAATCCATTGTGAAGTGTCAGTCAGTTGGCCGGAAGCAGCCCAGTCAAGGATTTAAGCACAAAGGCTCGTGCATTGTTCTCAAAAGTGGAGTGGAGAGACCCGAACGAGATATCCACATACCGATGGCATGATCCGCTATTGACCTGCCCCAGCCCTGATACATTAATCGATGTTCGACGGACACCCAGTTTCAAAAGTTGTACAGCCGCTTCGGCGATAAAAGTAGCCTGAGATCCGGAATCAATCAAAGTTCGTATAGTAAAGTGCTTCCCATTTGAAGATTTAACCCTAACCATAGCGGTGGCTAATAAAATTTCAGAATACTTGTTGTGCTGCGCTAGATAATTCCAAACCACTGCAGTAGTACCTGGCTACTCCAGGATGGTATGGTACATGTGGAGACAGTGTACTTGTGCAAGGAGTTTCCAAAGTACCGTGCAACAAAGAATGGTGTTTCTGCTGGCAAAAGTAGCAACGCGCTTGACTGGGACAATGTTGCGAGGTGAGGCTATACGTTATGCAATTACTGCAAGCGCCGATTTTAGTTACCGTGTTACAACATTCAACGTTCAACGTTCAACGATGTCCATTTTGATGAAACGGTTACAGCTGCGAATCGGATCCTGGCCTTTACCACACACTTTACAGATGTATTGATGCTTTTGCCTAGGTTGCCTAACATGAAAAGTATTTTTTGTTGCCGGTACCTTTCGATGCGAGCTCCTAGAGAAAGGTTGACTGGACTTTGGCTTTTGCTGCTCGACAACTTCCAATATTCGAAACCTAACTTCGAGAAATTCCGAGAGTTCATCAAACCTTGGCAACTCTTTGAATCCCCCTAGCCGCTCTCCCCATAACTGTTGTGGACAAGCTGGTAATTTTTGAAATAAAATATAAATAATTATTAAATCCAATCGCTTTACAGGAAGCCCAAAGTTCTCCAGTGAGTGTAGATACTCTGTGGAAGTATCTAACAAGTGTTTCAACCCTACGGCGCTTTCATTTTGCAGTACCAGCTACCCGAAGAACAACTTCAGATGAGTATTTACCAAAAACGCTTGTTGTCATACCTAGAACACAATATGGAACGTGCCTTCTGATAATTCTCCTCATCAATGTCAAGATGCTGCAACAAACGATCGGCCTCCCCCGACAAACCTGACTTAAGATAATGCAACTTTTGCAACTTATTGTGAATCATTATTCAGATTTGTTTTTGAACGACCTCCATTTCTCATACTGACCAGAAAACACCGGGAGCGCCATTTCTGGAAGCTGAATACCGTGCAAATTGATACTGGTGGAAGTTTGCTTGTTAAAAGACGTGAATTCGGAAAGCTTATCTGAATAATCTAGGTGATCCGCTTTATATTCGAGGTAAGTCTCTCGAATCTCCTCCAAGATCGCCTCAAAGGTTGAAATATGCTCCTCGTCGTCCAGCAGTGTGATTAATTTATCACTAATGCCTTTGATTTGCTTGAATGAATCCTCCATTATAGACAAGCGACCATTGACGATGTTTTTCGTCCTTTTTATCTCTTCCGTCGAAGTGAAACTCTTGTAATCCATTTTAAGGATTGAAAGTGCGTTTCTTAAAAGTTTTAACTCCTTCACGGCACTCATTTTTGGCAAATTTAAAAAGGGTTGGCAAATGTACATATAAAAAAGGGCAAATAAGGCTGAACTCACTCACCTGATTATGAACACGCTTTAGCAGGTTCAACGTCGCTGGAACTGGAACTTTTCTAGTAATAGTTGAATTGCGCGACGCGAGAAACCGATTTATACTGACACTCCGAAGAAAATGTCATATGTTTGTTTTGAAATTGTCACTTTAACTATGACTTAAATTGTTTTATTATATTTATTAAGTTTTCGTTTTTGTTGGGGAAATACACACACAGTCACTGGAATTTTGCGTTGATTTTTTTATTTTTTTTTATCCAGCTCGAAGGACCAAATGTTTTTACTATGAACCACAGATAATAAACTTACCCAGGAAGTCACATCCCCATACAAAACTGTTGATCTTCTTTGCGATGAGCAAACAAGAATGGGCAAACAAAAAACTCTTCTGCTTTGCAAAGAAAAAAAAACGGAAATAAATTTTCTGTGTAAAAGACCTTTCTTTTGCTTTGCAAAAAGCTTTCACCACCAGGTGCTACCAGCGCACAGAGGAGTATTTCGATCAAAAACCTGGCCACAAACCGATTTTCTGCAAAGTAAAATTGACAACTAAAAGCTTGGTATAGAGGGTGCAATATATGGGACAATATACTGTTGTTGTTTTTTTTTTTTTGTAGATCGTGTGTTGTGATAAAAAGAGTTCAGTTAACTGTTGCATATCCTACAATTTTATTTCAATTCGTGCTACTTTGGTAAGTGTTGTTCAATAAGTTATATCGAAGTGTTGTGATAGATAGTAAAAAAAATTCAAATGAAGAATTCTGCTTCAGGTACGTATTTACAATCTTAATTAAATTTTGGAAATGTAAGGCGGTATTTTTTGTTTCAATTTTGGGTTAGAACTTTTGTATAAAAACAAAATATTTTTTTAACTTATTTTTTAAATTTTAATGATTTTGTTTTAGTATACCCTGTTATTCTGCAATGAATTTAAGTTTATAAAGTAATTTGAATATTTCTTAAGTCAATGCAACAAAAATTGGTTGCTCCTACGTGCTCTTAACAGTACTGTGGGTCAACGAATTTTTCACTTTTGTGTAAAAAGCTACGCTATGCAGCATTTTTTTAAATGAAAATTATTGGTGTTATTTGTTTACTTTTTTTTTTGCTTGACCAAAATTTAGATTGAGGTGAAAAGAAATAATTTGAGCATAAACATTTAGGGAGAAAGAAGTAGGCCGTCTAATAAATTTACACGTTTTTAATGAGAATGTCCCGTGAATGTTTATGTTACAAAGTATTTTTGTACCTTTGTAATACATAACAATTTTTCTTATTAGGATCACCAGGTTTCACAGTTGTGACAAAAAAAAATTTCTTTGACACTATGGAAGAAAATTGCCAGGGGAATATTAATGAAAAATTAAGTTACTTAAAAAATTATCTATTAAGTACTACTTCTTCTTGTTCAACACAGCAACTTGCAATTTTTAACCCAAAAGTAATAAAATTTTTGTGCGACCTTAAACGAAAATAGCTAGAATCAAAAAGAAAAAAGAATTTCTTTTTAGAAAGCAATAAATCATGGCATGAAGGAACTTAACTACAGGTAGACCTGAAAAGTCATTTGAAGAACTTAATGATAGAAGTAACATAAAAGGAGAAAAACCGAAAATATTTGGGAAAATTTTCAAGCCGAGGAACTAGCATTTGCAATTAAGATGAAGTTAAGAGAGGGTGGGAAGAATGATGCTTCAAAATTAATGACAGAGGTTTTAAAAACACCCCAAAGAGCGCAGAAGTATAGACAAGCATATCTTTATAACCTTACGGAAAATAAAAAAAAATTGCCAATATTAAAGGAACTTGCAATGTTTGTTGAAGCAGGGTTATCACGAAAACAATATGAAATTATCACAGCAACAAATAAGGGCTTTTTTCCTTGTTACAGTAACCTTCAAAAAGCCAAAAAAGATTGTTATCCTATCCAAGAATCATACACTGTAACTGAAACCTTGGTCGAAATATCCATGCAGAATTTGTTGGATCACACTATAATTCGATTACTTATGTATTTGCATGATGTTACACCTAGCCTAGATGAAAATGAATGCAAGTCTGTAGAGCTAATTACAAAGCGGGGTTGTGACGGATCCCAGCAATCCCAATACAGACAAAAATTTGAAAATAGATCAGAGTCAGATGCATTCATATTTCAAAGCTCACTTGTTCCCTTGAGCTTGGTTTGTGGTTCAATGGCAAAATCCGACTCACTCTTCTCCGCTATTCTGTAGACCAATTCGAATCAACTTTGTTAAAGAAAGTACAGACATTATAAAAAGTGAAATAAACGATGTTCAAGCCAAAATTGATTCACTAGTAAAAACTACAGTGACTAACATGGAGGTAAAGAATACATTGATTTTTACTATGGCTGATGGCAAAATATGCAATGCAGTAACTGAAACTGTATCAACGCAGAAGTGCTATCCTTGCGGATTGACATCAAAAGAATTTAACAGATTAAGTAAACCAAACTTAATTAATGAAAAATCTATTGAGTGTATCCTCCATGATCGAATCAGACTTTTCTGCATATTGTTTATAAGCTCCCAATAAAAAAATGGCAATTACGAACATCGGAAGATAAAGAGGCATGTATGATTCGAAAAACTCAAATTCAGGAAGAATTTAGACAAAAACTTGGCCTTATTGTGGATTTTCCGCGTGCTGGTTTTGGCAACACAAATGACGGAAAAACAAGTCGAAGAGTTTTTAATAGCCCGGAACTTGCCGCTGAAATAACGGGAATCGATTTGTAGTTCATTTTCCGCTTTAAAATCATTCTAGAGACCATTTCAAGTGGATCCAAGATTGATACTGGCAAATTTGGGTTTTACACCATGGATACAGCTAGGCTTTATGTCGAGTTATACCCATGGTACCCTATGACTCCAACCATTCATAAAATCTTAATGCATGCATCTGTAGTCATAGAAAACGCCCTGCTTCCTATTGGTCAACTATCAGAAGCTAGAAATAAACACTTCAGGTAAGTTTATCTTTACTTTTTAAAGTACGAGTAAATAAGTAAAAATAACAAAAGTAAATATTACTTAACAATAAAATTTAAATTTACAGACTCTACCGTCTAAGGTATACTAGGAAGTTCTCTAGAAGAGATTGTAATATGGATGTCCTCAATAAATTACTTCTTAGTTCTGATCCACTCATAAGTTGTCTCAAAAAGTCAGTATCGAAGTCAAGACAGTCATTTTCCAAGGAGACACGAGAACTGCTCCTTCCAGAGGACTCAAATATAAATAATGAAAAATTTTGATGAAGATTATTGGGCAGAATCCAGCGATTAGTTTCACCGTTTTTGCGAAACAAAAACATAATTTACCCTAATATGCTAATCATAACAAACTTTTTGCCATTTATTTTAATTAAAAATATCTAAAATAAAGAGAATGTACTGTATAGATATTGTACTTTAATGTGTGCATATTCATTTTCTAAAGAAATAATAGCAAAAACAATGAAACATAATTTTGGCCAGGTTTTTGATGCAAATACTCCTCTGTGCAGCGTAGAGTTTGTGACATACCCACAGCGAAATATATTTTTTGTTTTGTTTTGTATTCTCGTATTTTTTGTCCTGGCCAGCGACTTTGGCACGGTGAGGAAGAGACAGGGCAGAAATATGCCTACATACGTATGTACTCGTAATATATACCTACATACCATATGCACATTAAATTAGGGTAGGTTAAGATTAGGAATTTAGCCTAAGGCCTCTTGACGCTCTGGCTACTCTGTAATTTTAATTATTCTGTAGCTATTCAATAAATAAATAAATAAATAAGATTAGGAATAATTTTAATGCCGTCTGAAGAATTTGTAGGTACGGTACAAACAATTTAAATAGTAGGTACTGTAGGTATTGTAGGCTAACTTTATTTTACTTTACTTTATTCATATGTATGTAGGTATGTACGTATTATAAGATTGAGGCTGTTCGGAAGTACAACATACTTTATTATTGAAATTATTATCTTTGGCTTGTTAAAACCATAAATTAATTACTTTGCTTGAAATTAAGATAAACTATGTAAATTGAACTTTTAACCTAAATGTAAACGGATTAACGTAACGTAGAGTTCAGATTTTGCCTTGTATGACAGTTAATGTAAAACGTAAATATGGAAGTAATTTCCGGAAAGACAAATAAAGATCTCTTTGCTGTGACCTTCAAGAAGAAACGACGTGTTTTATTTAACCGCATTTTTCTACCCCCGTATTTTACCCTACACAAATTAATTAAAAGTAAAGTAGCCCTACACACCCCAACATTTGGTCCAAACGAGCCGGATAATTTAACAATTAAAACATTAAACATTTAAAAGAAAAAAAAAAAAAATGTTGATAAAAAAGTGAAAAGTACAAGTTCAAGGGCAAAGTGCAAGTGCACAAAATATATATATATATATAAGAAGACTACACAAAACATTAAACATTTAAAATGAATTAAAAAATTTTGATAAAAAGTGCAAAGTGCAAGTCCATGGACAAGTGCAAAGTGCAAAAAATATATGTATATATATATATAACAATTAAAGTACATACATAGATTCCCTCGCGGTCGGTGTCTTGCCCTTTGTCTTGCCCCTTATCTTGTTCTCTTTAAAGACTTTCGGTGGTTGTGCATTAAACGGGATTCCCGCGCCGTGTAAAATTCATCAATTTTTCAACTTTAACCTCAACTGTCACCAGCTGGGCAAAGCTGACCAAAGGTCGTAAGTTGCTGTAATAAAATATGTTATTTAATTAATAAAATATCATCTGTATCTAATAATACTTTAATAAATATTGTACTTGATACATACAAACACATTGGGTTATAATTAATATTACAAAACCTTTAAAATGTCTAAATTGTCATCGGGTGCAGATCAGAAGGGTGTTCTGGAGCAGATTCGTCGAGACCACTCCAACTTCAAGAAGACTGGAGCATCACGTCGTACAGCCAGCTATCTTGCAGGTCGTCTTCTTGTCCTCGAAGTGAACTTCAAGAACGCACTTGAGCATCAAGCAAAAATTCGACGAGGAGATGTCGAAGAAGGTCTGGAAGAGGAAGATTTTGATGAAATTTTTGATCTGCTTCAAGAAACATATTTCACTTACCGAGGTGAATTGGTCGATGCTATCGACAATGCCAAGTCAACATCTAAGGAGAAGATTGTGGAAAGTGAGTGCACAGGTGCTTCTTGTAATGAGCTTTCATTACCCCAAATTAAAATTCCGCATTTCGAGGGCTCGTACACAAAATGGCGGGCTTTCCATGATGTCTTTTTGTCCTTAGTCCACACAAATACGAAGCTGGGTGAGATTCAAAAACTTCACTATTTGAAATCTTCTCTTGACGGTGAAGCTGCTCGTTTGTTGCAGCATTTAGGGTTGTACTCTGGCAACTATGACAAAGCATGGGAACTGCTTGTCGCCAGGTACGACCACAAGCGAGTGCTGGTAAACGCACACTTCCAACTTTTCTTTGACCAGCAGCAGTTGACAAAGGAGACTGCAAGTAACATAAAGTCCCTACTGGACACGTCCCAGGAATGTTTCCATGCCCTGGAAAATCTAGGATTGCCGGTTAGTTCTTGGGATGACATATTAATTTATATACTAGTACAAAAATTACCTGCTTTTACTCAGCGTTTGTGGGAGGAGAAGTTAGGTAGTTCGAAGGAGTTGCCCACACTTACACAATTTACAGCGTTCCTAGAAACGCGTTTTAGGACCTTGGAGGCAGTAGCTGGAACTAGTGGGCTAAAGGGCAGCGGTTCTTCTCCACACAAAGGTATTGCAGTTGAAAAGAAAACGGTGCTGCATGTTGGTAAAATGCAGTTTGCATGTAAGGTTTGTGGTAAAGGTCAGCATTCTCTAAGGACTTGTAAAAAGTTCATTGACTTGGAGATCTGCGAACGATCTAAGTCAGTGGACAGAATCGGGGTTTGTCGAAACTGTTTGGCGTACAGCCACAAGACAAACCAATGTCAAAGCAGTGCGCGCTGCTATTACTGTATGCAGAAACACCATTCTCTGCTGCATTTTAAGAATCCTAGCTCCAAATCTACAAGAAATCATGAAAATACGACTATAGGTACACAAACTTTCCACATAAAGACAAAAATAAATACCAACCAACCCAAAATTGTCTCTCCTGAAGTACATCAGCCAAGTGTTCTTCTGGCAACAGCAGTTGTTCGAATCAGGTCGTCGAATGGTAATTATTTTAATCTGAGGGCGTTGGTCGATCCTGGATCTGAAGCAACATTTATCACAGAGTCAGCTGTTCAATTGTTAGGGCTTCATCAACGGCGAACACTCATTAAGGTATCTGGATTGGGAAAACTTAGAAGTGGTTCATGTCAGCGGTATGTAAGTCTTACCTTTGGGTCGCTGGTAACACCTTTCGAGACAAATACACGAGCCTATGTGTTCAAGTCCCTGACTGGTCTTCTGCCATCCAAACCTTTAGCTCTGCAAAATTGGGAACACATCCAGGGTTTGAAGTTAGCTGATCCACAATTCGACAAGCCTGCGACTGTTGATATCCTCCTGGGAGCCGACGTTTACTCTGACTTTATTTTAGGATCAATTATCCGTGGCATAGATGAAAGATCGCCAATTGCACAGGAATCAGAGTTAGGCTGGCTTCTCCTTGGGAAGGCAATTTCACAAAATAAAGAATCTGTACATAGCTTCTTACAGGTTCTCGATAACAACACTCAGCTGCGAGGGTCCTGGGAACTGGAGGAGTTGCCTGTGAATACTAATAAAACTGCGGAAGACAAAACAGGTAAAAAGCATAATATTAACACAAAAAGAAGATTAGCTGATGGTCAAGATCAGCAATCGCAACCATTTAAAAACGGATGTAAGCCTGGGTTTGGTGCCTCGAAGTTAGGTGCCTTACGTAGGTTTCATCAACTGGAAGGAAGATTCCAGGAGAACCCCACACAACACAAGGAGCATTCCAAATGTTTAAAGGAATGCAAGAAGTTTCGTCAGATGGCCGTAGTTGACGCAAAGAATACCATACTGGATACACGACACCATTTCTACATTACTCACCATGCGGTATTCCTTGAGTCAACCAGAACTACGAAACTTCGTCGCAGTCCTGTGAACTACAAACGGTTTGTACGAAACTGCCGGGCACAAGCTGGAAAAAGAGACAGAGGTTCACTAAAGGCAGATATAATCGGCAAAAGACTCGTCGCAATTCCTCAAGGAGACACTGCCTCGGAAGGGGTAAGTTACCTTGAGCGATGGAAGCTGATAAACTCAAACACCAACGACTTTTGTCGAATGTGCCGCATCCTGTCCAGGATGAAACAGCGCTCGAAGTGGACAAGACGGAAGCCGGGAAACAAACGCGGAGACTTAGTTCTCATCAACGATGAGAGACTACCGCCTTTGCAATGGCGACTCGGACGGATAACCGATACACATGCCGGGAAAGACGGACTTGGACGAGCAGTTACGATATGAGTCAAAACCGGATAACTCAAACGGTCAAACGGAAAGGCAAGACATTTAAACGACACAACACAAAATTCATAATACATACACTTTAAATAAAAACGCATAAATATAAAAACACTTCGTTTCCTTTTAACAATGATTTATTAGCTTACTTAAATAAAATAATTATAAAATTTTATCCTAGATTTTCCTACACAGCACAACACATACAGTCCACTCACTCAACCACACAATATCATTTATATTGGACAACGCTGTGGAGTCTGAGATTCCAAAATACCGACGGGAATTGAAGAATCGAAACCCCGACGGCATTTGAAGGTTTAGTATCCTCCCAGGTTATCCACTCAATCACACTAAATCATACAGGACAACGTCGCAAAGTCTCGAAATTCCAAAATGTCTACGGAAAATGGATAACCAAAATCCCGACGGCATTCGAACTTTCCGTGACACGATCAACGTTGTCCACTGAAAACACAACACAACACAACACAACACTTCAACGTATCAACAGGTATTAATTTTCAAAAATAATTTTAAAATAATTTAAAAACATACAAGATAATAACACAAAACAATAATAATAAAAACCTTAAAAGCTAAATACATACAATATATTTTAACATAAACTACATAAAAAAAAAAAAGAAGAAAAAATCAAAATGTAAACAAAAGAAAAATTACGTAAAAAACTTACCGCAGATGGAATTGTTTACATTTGCATATTGCAGCAACAATTCTATAGAGGGCGGATTCATATCCACACACACACATTGGCCAGCAATTCGGCCATCATACTTAACCGTACACTAACAAAACGTTCGCGAAAATTTCGTCGCACATCGACGCACTGCACAACCAAAAAAATGCGTACGCGAAGAACAGTTACCGCAAAAATAACACCACAAATTGTATGGACTTTGCTGGGAAAATAACGTAATGAAATTTTTATCTTTTTTCATTTTCCCATTTCTTTTTTTTCTTTATTTTTTTTTTTGTTGCACTTGCACTCGAATATCACTTCCGCGAAATCAAAACAAACGATGTATATCAATATATACACACGCACGTATATACGGTTGTGTATTCGCGCCGGTTTACACAACACAAACGAACTCGAATTTCGCGAAGGAAGGGGTGCAGACAAAAAAAAAGATAAAATAAACAATTAACTAATAACACTTACCTTATTCACAATAACAACAAAAAAAAACTAAAAACTAAACAAAAAGAAAAGGGGTAAAACAAACGAAAACTTAAAAAAAAAAAAAAAAAAAAACCGCACAACACACACGAAACGCAAATTGACCCAGTTTTGGTCAATGATCAAAACAAACTATTGCACAAAGCAAATTACGCATGTTTCATCTCCCTTTGTTGCTCGTTTGTTATTCGTCATCCTTGTCACCTACATGTAATGTTTCAAATTATTAACTTACACGATTTTTGTTTCATTCACATGTAGATAGTCAACACACTCGCACTCACACAACACACAAATCTGATGGCAAAAGAAGTACGACATACTCCAGCTGCATTGCAATTGAGTACACTTGCGGACGAAAGTCGTCCACCGGGCGGGAGCATGTTCAGAAGTACGACATGCTTTATAATTATAATTTTTATCTTTTGCCTTGTTTTAATCTATAAATTAATTATTTTGCTTTAATTACAACCTTTCCTTGAAATTAAGATAAACTATGTATGTAAATTGAACTTGAACTAAAGTGTAAACTAACGTAACGTAAGCCTACGATTGTTATCCGAAGTTTTGTATGACAGTTGATGTAAAAAGGTAAAATATGGAAGTAATTTCCGGAAAGACAAATAAAGATCTCTTTGCTGTGACCTTCAAGAAGAAACGACGTGTTTTATTTAACCGCATTTTTCTACCCCCGTATTTTACCCTACACAAATTAATTAAAAGTAAAGTAGCCCTACACACCCCAACAGAGGCTGAGACAATTAATTATGTTTATTTATTTCCTAATTGTTTGAATACATCTGCCTTTTACAAATCCGTGTGGTACACCTACTCTCATTTAGAGTATGTTTGATGGAACAAACATCATTTTACATACATTCATTTTACATAAAAAGAGGTCGGATAGGTAGCCATAGCCACTCTTTTATTATTTTTTTTTCATGCACGTTAAACAATGGGAAACAAAATCAACTCTGCTCTTAGCCCACTTTAGTTAAAGGCATTTACCATATGGATGTGAAAACGCATTTGCAAAATATTTTTGTCTTTAGACATTTATATAATATATTAGAAGTAAGATTTTTAGCTATTCCAGGGGACACGAACGCGGACGTGGCAGAATATTGACCCCCACCACCTCCCTTACCACCTTAGTTTTTTTTCAAATATTCATACATTATGTACATATGTAAATATTTATTTTAGTTTACATACATCGACATCGAAATGTCGGTCAATAACCAATAGCGGAGGACTTGAACATTGCCTATGGATCCGTCCAAGACATTTTGGTTAATGATTTGGGTTTCCGTCCTGTAGCAGCAAAGTTGGTGCTAAAAGACCTCAATTTCATGCAAAAAAGACACCGTGTTGACGTCGCAAAAGAGATGATTTGCGAGGCTGAATCCGCAAATCATCAAAGGGATCATTACTGAAGACGAGACGTGGGTTTATGAGAACGACACGACTCGTAGATTTTGCACCATGATAACGCACCGTAGTATAGTGCCATTGTTGACGAAAAATTCAACAAATACCATCCAACAGCCATCAAATTCACCTGATTTGGCTCCCTGTGTTCGATCGAGTTACAAAACCACTACGGGGAACACGTTTCAGCAGCCGAGAGGAAGTAATGGAAAAATCATAGGAAGCACTGATTTACATACCGAAAACCGAATATAAAAAATGTTTCGAGGATCGGATCAAGCGCTGGCATAAGTGTGTTGCAGTCAATATTATTACTTTAAATTGGAAAATATACACCCTGACTGACTCGAACTGCAACCAACTTCAGACTGCTATAATTTCCAGACCGTTCATGACAGTGAGTTAAAATTTTGACACATGACAGAATATTTTATTATTTATAAGCCTTTTAAACGATTTGCGTCTCAGTTATGTTGAAAAATTTTTATCCGCGATGGAATTCAAACGTGATTGTGTTATTGCTTTATATTTGGCTGGAAAACCGTAAGTAGCTATGATTAGAGCCCTCCAGCACCTCAATGTGAATAAATCATTTGTGTCTCGAACCATAGCTCGTTACCCTGATACTGGCAGCGTTGCAAACCACCATGGAGGTGGTCATAAAAAAACAGCAACATCGGCAGAAATGGTTCGGAAAGTGAAGGCTCCAATTGAGAGAAATCCGCGTAAAAGTGGAAGAAAAATGGCTCGTGAGCTCAACATATCTTTGGAACGGATGCAACACATACTGAAAAATGAGTTTAGGCTCAAGCCATTAAGATTTCAAAAAGCATACGTTCTTACACCGCAACAGAAAAAAGTTAGAGCCGAAAGAGCGAAGGAGTTGCTACGCTTGCACGAAAGTGGTGAGTTGCCGAATTTGGTTTTTTGCGATGAGTCGCCATTTGTTAGCGAGCAATATGTCAACAAACAAAATGACCGAGTTTACTTGCCAGAGAGGTCCTTCGAAAATGTACACCTTCGGACGGCCACCAGAAAGCAGGCAGCACCGATGGTGATAGTTTAGACCGCCATAACCACCGATGGTCGCTCTCCGCTCGTATTTTTGGACCGTGGCGTCAAAATTAATGCGATCATATACCGTGAAACTATCTTAGAGGCAGTATTGAAGCCTTGGGCAAACAATCATTTCGGTCGGAGACCATGGACATTTCAACAAGACTCGACACCGTCTCACAAAGCGCGCCTTAACCAAAATTGGTTAAAAAACAATGTTCCACACTTCATTTCATCGACACAATGGATTGCAAATTCTCCGGATGCAAATCCGTTGGATTTCTCTGTCTGGAGTATTTTGAAGGCGAAGGTTGGCACTAAAAAATACCAAAGTTTGGACCATCTCAAACAAGCTCTTCGCAGGGAATGGGAAATGAGCCACTTGAGTGCAGCGTGCGATGCTTTCTTCGGCCGTCTCAGGGCCATTATTCGCGCCAAAGGTGGACATGTTGAAAACTACTGATACAATTTGAAAATTGATGTATTTTCCAACATTTCTTGCTTTGGCACAATAAAATTTATCAAAAAATAAAAACAATTATAGCATTTTAAAAAGTTGGAGTTCGAGTCATTCACCCTGTAGATCTAGATGAATAAACTTCTATTTGTAATTTTCTGAATACATTCCGGGAACTTTTTGTCTGATGGCCAGACAAGTATTGGATTTTCATTCGAGTGTTCATATTCTTTCAATTTGATCAATATTTCCGTGAAATCGAAATTCTTTTTGTCCTTTCTTTAACACAGTTCTCACGAACTGCATTCATTTTTTTAAGTGTTTTAAAAAAAACAGTAACCTGCAAAATACCTTGTGGCTATGTCAATTATTTCTGGCATTTTTATTGAAATCATGTCTTCATCAGGTAATTCTATCGCTAGAAGTTCGGATTCACAATATGTGGCTAGATCGAATATGTTTTCATTTTTCTCTTGCTCTTTTGTTAGGACAACATTTGTTTTATTGTCAGTATCCAATACAGTATTCCAATCTAACTGTAAATATTCAGAAAATTTTAACTTAAACAAAAATTTCAGAGCCATAATTTTGGCCAGTAATGAGCCAGATTCAGACGTATTTGGATTATTTTTATTAAAATTTCTTGCTCTTATTTTCCAAAAAGGTTTTCAAGTGGGTCCTGATTGAACATATATACTCGTATGTATAATGTAACTCACAGTTATCATTGAATAATTCTTTTTTTTATCATTAAAATACTTTCAATTGTCATAATCAGGCCCTTAAAGCAGAAGGGTCTACATTTTGCATTGATTGGCTGAATTTGTTTTAAATATGATTGCATTTCTTTTAAAAATCCAATATTTGAGTCATTTCGAAGGTCTTCCATTCAATAAGTCAAATATTTTATAGATTTTATTTGTAAATTCTTCCAATTTTCTCTGGAAATTTATTTAAACGCTGTAATGCATTAATTGCACAAGCCTCGGATCTGCTAAGTATTTGTACCGCTAG
The DNA here is from genome assembly GCA_963966105.1 of Volucella zonaria. Lineage (NCBI taxonomy): Eukaryota > Metazoa > Arthropoda > Insecta > Diptera > Syrphidae > Volucella > Volucella zonaria. Next base: position 7,210,054 of record OZ014534.1, on the reverse strand, counting down.
TTTCACATTAATTTTTTGAAATTCTGTGGGATCTATATGAGCATATTTTAGTTTTGGACACATTTAATAATACCACAATTATTTCTTTCTGTATCCAGACTTTGTAAGTCTGATCTTAAAAGATTGTTTCTTACACTTTTGATTAAATGTGATACATCATACATTCCGTACACTTTTTTTCATTTATGAAGAAAGGAACTTGTTGTCCTCATCCTCTTTACTGAAAAGACTTCGATTCGTAGGGCCTTGGTCACAGCAAATGCCTCTTACGTTTAGTCCCAGATTTCTACATATGTCAATACAGTTGTATACTTCAATTTCGAGCTCCACGAATCATGAACATGCAAACTGATTTCGCACACAAATCTAATCTTTGATTTTCTCCATAATCAACGAAGCCCTCGATTATCACTTCTTTGTCTTTTGGTTCCAATGTTAAAACATTTTTTTGTATTTCCTCAAAAACATTTTCGTTTAGACCAGGAGATAAACTTTTAAGTTTTATCCATCTATGCAATGAAGCTGGGTGTGGCAAGTGCAATTGCAGCAGATCGCGAAGAAAATTAAATCCAAACGACGAGCGGATAAATATACATTGGCAAATCCACCTTTCTTCTTGTGTAAATTTTCGTTTGCTTTGTGATAAAATAAGTTTGCAAAATGTTTTCGAATTTTTATTTTTATCATGTAAGAAATCTATTTCTTTCTTCTATTGTTTGCTTTTAATATTCTCTAAGCTGTGCTTTATCTTTTTTTAGCCTGCGGACTTTAATTGCCAGGATATTTCTGGATTCTAGACTTTTTTTAGCTCTCTCTTTGAGGATTTTGTTAATTTTTTTCTGTCTACTTATTTGTTGAATATAAAAAAATTGCTTTCTTGTGTTCGCTTGCATACAGATTCTGTGGAATCTCTAAATCTGTTGCAGTCTATAAATGCTCAAACTTCATTTAGTTCATCAATGGATATATGGGTACTCGTTTGCTCTTTTAGTCTTTCGCGATTAAAGTAGTTTATTTTGGCTTTCTTAGGATCAAAAGCAAGTTCATTGCCATTAGATTCCAAAAACATTTCACTCCTTTTCTTAAAAAGTGTAGGAACAGCGTCGCGTTTTAATTTTTTTTTCCAAAAAAATTCAAATCGAAATGTTTACTTCAGATGTAAGACCGTTTATGATTTTCAACATTATCACGGGATTCTTCTGCCTGTGCTAGCCAGTCATTACATTTCTTAGTTCCCTTTTTAGGAAGACTAAGCATTTTCCTTTCTGGAAGTGGGGCAGTTGTTGCATTGCAGCATACAATAGCTCACTTTAATCGCCACGACATTTCCTCGACTTTTTTTCGCAACTTTTTTGTATTTTTAAGTACCAAGGTACCTAGTCAACCTGAAATAAACTTAAATAATATATTTTACCTTTCCTAGATTAGCTCTTCAAAATTATTACTGGACACACACAGTAAAATATCATTTTTCACTTCGAAAAAATACAAATTAAATATTTTTTACCACTCCACAGATCTACACAGAGCGAAAGTTCGGTCAATATAGCAAAATAAAAAGGGAAAATAAGTACCTACATATGAATATATGTTTTTTTTTTTTTTTTTTATAATCGGCGCGCGCTCAAGGGGTTTTATACCCTTAAAATGTTCGTACACAGCGCGGGCGAAGGAAATTTAGGGAGGAAGAAAAGACAGGTACCGATGTACATTGCTTTTAAATGTTTGCAAGTTATAACGACCAGGAAACACAGAGGTCGGCAGGACATTCCATAAGCGAGTTGTACGGCTTAGGAAAGAATCACGATATTTAAGAGTACGTCCGAAAATGGGCTTGAGGGTATACTGATGAGCATTCATAGCGAGACGGGTGTTACGGTTGAAAGTTTGAATGGGCGGAATGCTACTGGCAATTTCAATGGAGCACTGGTGGTGGAAATAGCGATAAAACAAAGTGAGACAGGAGACTTTACGTAGGTGTTCGAGGGTGTCAATTGATTGACTGATATTAGTATCACCAATTAGTTTTATCGCACGGTTTTGAATCCTATTTAGCAAGTGCAGAGATGTTTTAGGAGCACCTGACCAGATGTGGGCATTGTACTCCAGTTTTGGGCGGATAAATGCCTTATATATTGTGGCCAGAACAGAGGGGGTAAAATATTTCTTACATCGCTTGAGAAAACCTAGACATTTCGCAGTAGCAGACAAGAGATCGTTAATGAACATTAAAAAGAGTGTCGGAGACAGAACGGAGCCCTGGGGCACACCAGCATTTATTTTGTGAATATCAGACTTGAAACCGTCCAAGACAACTTGAATTGAACGTTCCGAAAGGTAATTTCTAATCCATTGAAGAAGAGATTCGTCGATCCCAAGAGCACGCATTTTCGACAAAAGAGCCTGATGCCAAACTATGTCAAATTCCTTAGAAATATCAAGTGCAACTAACTTGCTTTCGCCAGATTGATGTACGCTTTGGTTCCACTTTTCGGTGAGACATGCCATCAAATCACCAGTGGACCTGTTACTACGAAAACCATATTGCCGGTCATTGAAAAGTTTTCGTGTTTCGAGATATTTCACGAACTGACGATTTATCAGCGTTTCCATGATCTTGGAAAGAAGGGACGTAAGTGCAATGGGTCTGTAGGAGGATAGAGAAGAAGATTCGCCTTTTTTAGGGACTGGCTGGACAAATGCTGTTTTCCATCTGCTCGGAAAGAGTCCTAAAGAGTAGGACTGATGAAAAAGCTTACGCAGTAGAAGAACACCCCTTCAGAAGAAGAAGGGGAGCTATACCATCTGGACCAGCGGATTTATGCATGTTGAGATCTTTGAGTACTCTTGCTACTACACGAGTGCGAAAGTGGATTCGTCCCATTGTAGATTCGACGCACTCAAGTGTAGGCGGGGACAAAGCACAGTCTGGGAGTGTTGAGCTAGCCGCAAAGTGTGCAGCAAGCAGATTGGCCTTGTCCAAAGAGCTGACAGCTGGAATGTCATTGTAAATGAGCGTTGGGTTGGAGGATGAGGCAGAATTTCTAATGTTTTTGACGAATGACCAAAAATTTTTACTACCTTTGGGACATTGTAGTATTTTTTGCCTCAGGTTTTGGTCATATTGGAATTTCACACGCTTAAGAAAGGCGTTGCAGTCATTTCTGGCTCATTTAAACTTTTTTCGGTTTTCTTCTGTCGGGTTGGTCTTGTAGGACCGAAAAAACAGTTCTCTAACCCTGACAGCCTCTTTACAGCTCGAATCATACCATTCCTTTTCTTTTGGTTTGATACTCTTCATCCGATGAGGGATAAAGCATCTCATTCCAAAGAGAATAGTTTCTGTGATCATGTCAGCAGCGGCATCCACGTCGTTATCGAGGAAACATAACGACCAGTTAAAATTCCTAAAGAAGTTGTTAAGTCCGCTCCAATTGGCTTTCTCGTATTGCCATACGGTTCTTTTAGGAATCTTTTCTCTAACTGTGTGGTGGGTGTACGAGAATTTAGCTGATATGACACAATGGTCCGACGAGCCTAGAGGGGAGAGCACATCAACGCAGTACTTGTCAGGGTGAGAAGTTAAAAACAAGTCCAGGGTGTTGGCGGTATGACTATCAACGTCTGGTATGCGTGTGGGCTCATTTACAAGCTGGGTTAAGTTATTTTCCGCAGCGAAGATCTCAACACACCGTCCTTCGGGTGTTGTCTGTCCAGAATGTCGAAGCCAACCAGAATTGTGTATATTGAAATCGCCCGTAATCACGATTTCAGTATGAGGATACAGGGATACAATTCTTTGAATGGAATCAGACAGCGCATCAAACTCGTGGAAGGTCGAGTTGCTGTCCAGTTTGGGGCTTCTGTAAATAAAGCAGTAGTGGATAATTTGCTTACGGGGATGGAATTTTAACCACATGAAATTGAATTCCGGATTGGAACAGGCACTACATTGTGGTGGAATTTGGTAAGCTACATCACTACGCACATAAATGGCGAGACCGCGGTGGGGAAAGAATAGTGGCACTAGTTCGTAGCCAGGTAGCTTCAGATCATTGTGGTCTGAGAGGTGTGGGCGGGGATCTACCTGTGTTTCGCTAAGTGCCAAAACAGCTGGTCGGTACTTACAGACGTGGACGTACGCAGAAAAGTGATTACTTTTTAGCCCGCGTATATTGGCTACGTCCACCCTGAATTACATAGACATAATCACAAACAAACACAGTAAACACAAACACCGACAATACTAAGCAGTGCTGCGAAGTGAAAATTCTGACGATGGTTTACTGAAACAAATTGCTGTAGGTGTTATGCCCTTACAACAACATGAAACAGTGCACCAACAAATCTTCACACACAACCCGCTATCCATCAGTTGTTACATACACTCAGTCACTGCCCGTACCGTATGATAAATACCGTAACGGCAGCGACCGAGTGCAGGCAACAGTACTACGACCAGGAGCGGGAGAGGTGTAGGATTCCCACACTGTGTGATAATTTTTGTTTTTTTTTTTCTATGGCACTGCACTGTTTTTTTTTTTTTTTACAGCACGGAGAAATACGAGTGCAAGATGACGTGTGTACTCGTCGGTGGTCGGCACGGTATGTGTATGTACATACACATGTATGTATAAATGAAATTGTGTCTCGCAGTCGCAGATCACAGACGGTACAAAGAGTAGCAAAAGAAAAAGCTTTTCGCACAGAAAATTTATTTTCCGTTTTTTTTCTTAGGCAGAAAAACGAAAAGCTTTTTGTGTGCCCATCGTTGTTTGCTCATCGCAAAAAAGATCAACCTTTTTTGTATGGGGATGCGACATCTGGGTAAGTTTATTATCTGTGCTATGAACCAAAAATAAGCTAAAAACATGTGGTGGATTCCGCAAACTAACCCTAAAAAAAAGCGGCAACCAAGAGGAAAGAAAAAACTGTTTTATCAATCTTCCAAATCCCGTACGACAATTATTATAAAAAAAAAGCCCGTTCTCCTTCACTTTATAAATCAGTCTATCTTTATTATGTGTAATACTGTAGTACTCCGCTACACTACTATATTCCCATATATCCCATAGGCAACACTTGCATCTTCCAATAGCAACAAGTGAATCATAATTCATACCCATAATCGAGACACAAAGTTCAGAACAAGTGATTCTCATACCAACGTCATAACTCAGTGGGAAATCCACTTTACGCTGCCATAAGCGAAACACTTGTAAACATTTCAATGCATTCACCCCGAAGTGTGCTATATGGGTCAAAGCCAAAATGCCGACTCGACAATAACAACACAGGGCATGCATTAAGTGTCGTTGCACTTCGCCAGCAAGCAGTCGTACACAAAATGAATCAAATTACCGACCGATCGTACGAACGATCATGAGAGGCGACACGAAAGGGTAACTAACTGGGACACTTACTCGTAAATAGGACAATTAAATCGGAAATCGAAATCAATGAATGAAAAATGCATCGTGGGAATTATTTTGTACTGAAGCTATTGCGTAAGTAAGTCAGTCAGTCAGTTTATAAGCATTTTTATTACATCGAATTCATTAATACTTACAAGCTATACAAAAAAAAAACGCTTAAAAATTAGCTTAATTAACTTAAAATTATATTATTCGAACTTACTGGCCCCATGCGGACACTCTAAGTTAAACCTAACACTTAAACTATGTCTTTCGACGTATTTACATTACATGTTTATAACTATTTCTATTAATTAAAAGTAAAATTAAGAAAACATTTTTTAACAAAAAAAAACTTAGTAACATGACTTTATTTTTTTTTTACATTTTAACTTAAAACTAAATCTTACAAACTACGAGTACTTAAAAATAAATCTAAATCTACTTAACCTACTTACATCTAATACAAAATACACACATGCAAATATATATGTATATATATTATATGTACATATAATTATATATATAATATATAATTATATGTACATATATATATTTTTGTTTTTTTTAATTTTGTATTTTTTTATGTTTTTTAGTTTTTTTTTTTTCTTAAATCTATCATAATTCTACCTTACATTATATAAGCGGGCCACGGCTAAAAAATTAGTCCGACCCACTTTGCTTCTTATGGAGCTGCCTATAACTGGAGGAATTCAACGGTGAAGCTTCTTCTCCTTCAACTAACCACCAAAATTTTCGGTGCTGCCCAGCAACATCCCTCATGTCGCTACTCCCTACCGCCCTACTGAACCGGAGACACTATCCACTGCCGTGTGCAGCTATTCAAGCGAAGAAGCGAGATCTTTCATATCGAAGTAGAGGAACGCTTCCGGAGGAACAAAACCGTTAAAGCGTACTCTCTCATGATGTATATAATTGGGGTAGTAAGCCCTGGAGATCAGGTTGTTCGAAGAGGTCATTGCTCTTGCAATGTGCCTTCGAGTCAACTTTATAACAAAATTGTCCACTCTTATTAGGTTCGCCCTATTGTACAAGACCTCGTTAGGATAGAATTCTATGTACTCAGACTCTGGTGTGCTCTAGGGGAAGCCCTTTCAAACACTCGAATCTTTTCCAATAAACTTCCTCTCACGTTGAACCACACTGGGTATCCAAATACAAGCATAGGACGGATAAGGGCCATGTAGCAGATAACCTTCACCCTCGCATCGAGTTGGCTGCTATAAAACAGTCTCCTTGTAAGGGCAAAAGCACCTATGGCTCTGGCCAGAGCAACATCTACGATCGAAAACTTCTGCCAATTCTTTCTGGTATCCCTAGAGGCACCAGACAAAGGCGTCGTAAACAAAATGGTTTCCGACTTCTGAAAGTTGATTTTCAACTTCTAGTCATCGCAATATCGCTAAATTTTATCGAAGTCACTTTGCAAAAGTATATTAATTACCTCAATTTTTGGACATGATCTGTACGCGATTAAGTCGTCTGCGTACGCTATGGCGTGGTGAAGTGAACCTATCAGATTACTTGTGTAAATGCTGAATGGGATCGGCGAATTTACCGCACCTTGTTGCAGACCGTTTTTAATGTTAAATGTTAAAGCGGAAGTCATATCACCATTCTTCACGATGAACTGTCTACTGGAGAGCATATCAAAAAGAATATACAGCAGTGGTTTACTAATGCCCAACCTGTCCAGCTTGAAAAAGAGCCCCTCTAACTATATGTTTGTCCTCAACCCACTTAGTCAGGACTCTATTGATCACCTTCTCGAAAACCTTACTGGTGTTTGGAAGAAGACTGATCAACCGGAGATTCTCCGGATTGGATGTGTTTTTATCCCTTTTGGTGATGGGATGTACGACCGCAGTTTTCCAATGCGCTAGATAATGTGCATTATTCATTGCATTATTAAACAGGGTGGTCCACCGCTTCTAGTGGGAAATGTCGAAGTACAATGTTCGGTATTTCATCGGTTCCCACTGATTTCTTACTTCTAAGTGATTCGAAGATCGTTTGGAGCTCTTCCTTCGAAATAAACGGGGGTAGTACCCTATCTTCGGCGATGGCATTATTTGCCATATTATCGTCACTGAACTGGGTGAAACCCGAGCTCTCGTATCGCCAGTTCACTATTTCATTTCGAAGGTAGAAGTTATGCACAAGGACTCGATTTTCCAGGTCGTGGTTCGGGCCAATGATGTCATTCGCCTTGTACACTTCCTGGAAAGTCGCTCCTATAGCCTCTACTTTCTCCAGCGGATCCTCGATCACAAAGAAGTTGTCATCATCAACTACCTCATTTGGATCGATACCTGCTGCCAAAAGTATTTGTCCGTTGTTCGTCGTTCGAGCTATTTTGAGACATGGAAGGTCGTTTTAATTATTTCTCCGAAATATTTTATTTATTTGCGGGAACAGAATTCCTCTAATTTTCTTTTATTAATGTCTGGAGGTTTTTAATCGACGACTTCAATGTCATGATCTCCGGGTTATGTCTGTCAGTGAACTGTCTGTACAAGGTTTCTAGTCTTTTAGTCTACTTTTATGTCGGTGCAGTGCGCCAATGGTTGGGTTGCGGAATATGTCTTCGTTGTCTGTGTGTTGATACCGAGGTATCGTTTTGTCCATAGTTCATTTAATTGTCTCGTCCATTAGTTTTAGATATCCGTCAATCTCCTCGTTTGACAGATTTCTATTGGACGGTGGGTAGAGCGAATTCGAGGAGAGTGCTTTCGTCAGTGTTCTGGAGAAGTGCGTCCAGCGCTCCCTACTATAGTTGTAGGAATTCTTTGAACAAACTCATCCAATTCCCCAGTTTTGTTGGGAACAGTTATTTCGGTGCTGAGACCGCAATGGTCACTGTCAAACACGAAAGAGCGTAGACAGTTTATGGTATGTTGGCTAGAGCCTGTTAGTTCTATTCGAGTGCTGAACAGCAGTAGATCCAAATAGCAACCGTATCTAGGAAACGACGGACCATCCGTCGCCTTCAGGCCGAGTCGATACATTATACTGTGCTGACCCCACCAATTGAATAGTAGGTTCCCTCTAGTATTTGGTGTATTATTTCCCCAATCTCTATGTTTGGCGTTAAAATCTCCTCTGATAATACAATAGTTCTCCTCTAATTCCAGCTTTAGGAATCGAAAAAGTGTCTCGAGCTCTGAGATGAATAAGGTGGATTGAGTTGCCTTAGGTGCATAGACAGACACCATGTACAACCGCTTTCCATTACGGAGAGGGATGTACACGACACATGCCTCCAACACCTGAAACCGAGGTATTACACGACTAAACGGCTTGATCGTTTAGCTCTTTTGAAACACAGTCCTTTTTTAACAAAGATTGCAACACCTCCTCCTTGAATTGAGTTGGGTCGGTTTCTTCGTAATATTTTATATCTGCTGTGCCTCATTTTGTGTCTCTTGGTAAGATTAGTTTCGCTAACCAAAAGCACATCAGGGGCTTGATCGTTTAGCAACCTAAACAGTGCGGCTCTTCGTTCGAACTTAATCAGTGAATTAACATTCACTGCAAGGACCTTCAGGGTTTGCTCCGCCATTTACGTACCCATTACGACTGGAGGTACGTTGGGCCCGGCAGCAGCGCGTATATTTGATCTACCCGCTTAGCCTGTTCCTGTATTTGACGCTGAAGCTGAGCCATCTGCCCTGAATAGAGAGCAAGATAGATAGCATGTCAGTTACAGGTTCCGCTGCTCTAGGCGCTGGGGCCCTGGAGACAACCTTCGCTTGTTGTACCGTATTTCCCCTACCTGCCGCCATTTGGGCGTAGGTAAGTTGGGGAATAACGACTGGTGTTTGTGTACGAACAGGGGGACGTTTAACTTGCACTTTCTGCTGCCGACCCAGATTTACTCTTTTTATATATTGGAATTTGGGACAACCCCGATAGTTTGCGGTGTGTCCCGTGTTCCTGCATAAGGAACAAGAAAGTTGGCTTTTTTCAGACGCTCCGTCCTTACCTGATACTGATCAGAGTCCATTGTGGACACTGTGAAGAGCTTTTTGCTTACATTTTTTATTCACATTTCCAAACACATTTTTTTCATGAAGCAAACTTTTAATATATAAATTTTTTACATATTTATAAGAAAACGTTTTGTCTGATGCTTTGTGTTTTCAGCCTTAAGCTTGTATACAAAATCAAGATTGCTACCACATAATTGGGTTTCGTTGAATTTGGATATCTCTGGTGACGTAAGCGTGGAACGAAATAATATTGAGTACGTGCATTGCATAGAAATAAAATAAAAACAAAATTCTTTGATTAATGAACAGGCCTAATAATAAACAACTGTCAAAAATAATATTGATAAGAAGCTCTACCGAGAATGAAACATTTTAATTTCTGATCAGTTATCATATTCATATCGGTTATTGTTGTATAATAATTTTTGTAAAAGGAAGTTTGTTTTTGAATAATTAAAATGGCAGGCGTCCCGCTAATTACGCATAACAATGGAACTAAAATGCCGGCCATAGGTCTTGGAACGTACACGGTAATATATTATTTATTTTAATTTGTTTTTTTTTTCTTACGTTAAACTAAGTGAAGTAAACCATATTTAAATATTAATGTTTTCTCATCCTACAAATGCTAGTTAATAATTGGACTTTTAAACATGACTTAAACTGCTCAACTATGTATGTATATGTAATTTTATATTATGTTCCTTAATTCCTGCATTATATTCACTGTCTTATCAGTCATTATCATAGACCGTATATTGTATGTGATTTCACTCAGTTTTCTATTATCTCTTTTAAGTACCTACATATAATACGTCTGTATGTATGCCACAAGATGGATTATACGTAACACATTTTAAAGAATAAGAAAATTACGAGTATGTTAATGATCTCTAAAGACGTCGTCGTCGTCTATCCCTCTCGCCTAGAAATGGTAGCTTTTTTGATATAGTAAACGTAACCCAGTTAAAGTTCATTCGGAATTTTCTTGGGAATGAAATACATATGTCAGCGGATTATGCTTTATTTTACTTCCCTTTTAATCAGCTTTATATTAAACTTAACAACTTAACAGACATTTCAAATAGTCAAAAATAAACCTATATGTACTACACTTCGCAAATTCATTATAAAAGATTTTAGTTCAATTTTTTTATCTATTACTTTTTTTGTTTTGCTCCATTGCTCAATTGGTTTTGAATTGGGACAATCGGAAATCAAATGGGGGAGAAACGAGAAACCATTCCTAAACTTAGAACGATGTGTGATTTGGATTGTTATAAAGGAAGAAAGAATTCTCGGAGAACCCGGAGAGATTTGTGGCAGTAGGTTGAAGATGGTTTTTTAACATATCTATATTACATTACACAATATGGTGCTACAGTTGGGAGTGAACCTGGGCCTCCACTAACAAGCCAGTTAGCTCGGTCCTTAACTGTTGAGGAAGACGGGTTCTTCATCTACTGCTTTGTCCCCCCGCGTTATATTTCCCTCTGGAAAGCTTGTCAACGCAACGGGGACCGCATATCTTACGAAACTCTTTTTTTTTAGGAAACGACCGATGATCTTCAACTGCTTTCGTCATAAAATAGAACTGGGATGATCAAAGTCTTATATAGGGCGTTCCGGATAATGTAACGCAGACTTTAAGAGGAGATTCCTTGATATATTTTGAGGAAAAAAATCGTATGGCTGTGATTGGGTCGACGGGGGGAAATGCATCCCCTCCTAGATACAGAGGTTTTAAGCAACGCGTTATGCTGCCCTGTTTTGGTTCATATTGAAAATAACTTCTTTAAAATTTATGAGTGTATGATAACAAGTGGTGAAAATAAAAACAGAACTTATAACTAAATTAATCTATATTCAAGCAGTATGGATTAAGAATTATTTTTGGCACACTAGTTTAATTTATATTTTAAACTTGTTGCTGTTACATCTATTGGTTATCATGTTGGCATTCCTTAAATCGTATGGTTGAATATCACGATATCACGTACCTGTACAATATTAGTACTCGAACAATATTTTATTTTTAATTTTAAATATAAAAGTCACTGCATTGATAACACTATTTTACACGAAAAATGTACGTTTCGTGTGAGCTGACTTTTCTCATGGATTTTCTCCCGCTGAATTCGAAAATCAGGGTCGAAATAGTTCTCGAGATATCATGATTTTTTAATTTTTTCGACCTCTATTAAAAGCCATATCTCGAGCCAGAAATGTTGATTGCATCGATAGAAACTCTCCCCCACTGCATGTCCTCCTTTTGATGACTTTTGTTAGACATCTGAGGACACTTGTTTATCAGATCAGATCATGCTAATGTTCCAACGGCTGAGCTTACGCTGTTCCGAGTGCTCAGCTCTAACACAATGAAATCCAGCATACACTAATCCGTGATTCACTATTCGATAACTATCCAGCCGGCACCACAAATAGGTGATGATACGATTTTGACCACCTTTTAAAATATTTAGGCATTCCGATTTGTTTATGCTCCATTCAACTAATTGAAAATTTCCTACGCCATTTTGTCCTCTCGCAGCCCACAACATTACAGTACCTCCACAGTCTTGTCAATTTATATATGTACATATATGCTCTCTAATTTTGTTTAAATCTGGTTGTTCCTGGAGTGTTGAAAATTAGTATTGTGGTATAAATCTTTCAATTTTGAGAGTCTGATTCTGACAAGAAGTGAAATTTTGAAAATTATGCTAATAATTTGGAAAGAATCCAATTTAATTTTACAACAAGACGAAATGTGGTGTTGATTTTATGGACCAATTTTGTCACCGGTACAGTGTTTCAAGACGAACCAAACGATGGCCATTGGCTATTTTTTTTGGGGATTTTGAATATTGTGGGTGTTAATTCTTATGTTCTTCCAAAAATGGCGTCGAATCAAACACAAATAAGACGAAACTTCCTCAAAAACTTGGCACTGGCCCTCATCAAACCCCAAATGGAGGAGAGGTTCACTTGGCCAACTTTGCCGTCAAATCTCTAGGTCTTGATTGGAGATATGTTGAAAAAAAAACGACCATTAGTTGCGCCATTTGTCCACGCGGAAAAGACAGGAAAACAAAAATAAGGTGTGGGTGTTGCCGAAATCCTTTTTGCCCTCATAGCTGCTCTGTGTACCAAATGTGCTTAGACTCAAAACTTTAATATTTTTAACATTGTAACTTTTGTATAGTCCTAATAAATATAAATAATAATTTTTATTGAATTGGTTTTTAAACAGGGTCCAAAATTGTTTGGGGTCTCCAAGATCCCAGGGCAGTAATAGTATTTCTCCCGGGATGGGCAGGGTTCAAAGGTTAAGAAACAAATGCTTTACATAAACAAATGTATTGATTCGAACATAAGTCTCAACAACACATAAACATAAACATATATCTTTTTATATTTTTGTTGTATGCACAGCTCATTTCCACGTTTGATTTGAATTTTTAAGTTCTCTAAATTCAGCTCACTCAGCTGGCAAAATATGACGTAGTATATTCGCAAGAATTGATGTTAGTGTACATAACCCGTGAGTGTAAGTTTTATTTGTGTTGTGTACACGGGAGAAAAACTCATTCTTGCGGAATTCGGTCCCAGGATATAAGAGTCGTAGTTTCTGAATTTAGGGAAAACGGCAGTTTCATATTTATGTTATTTTTCCGAATAGTTTATTCAAGAACCTAAAATAATAATTTTTTGAAAGCTTTAGAATTACAATACATTTATGAATTTTACCATTTTTGTAAAAAAAAAAATTTGGCGAAAAAATGTATGTAAGCCTGCCCACAATATGTTCTTTATGTTAAATTGTAGATTATGCACATACATTTTTGTTCAGTGATAAACAAAACACGGTTTGTGGAAGCTATTATTATTTATTAGTTTTTTTTTTTTAATATTATAGTCATTAGGAGGCGATTGCGAACGTTCTGTGAAAGATGCTATAGATGCCGGGTATCGTCATATTGATACCGCTTATTTCTATGAAAACGAGGAAGAAGTGGGAAGAGCAATTCACGATAAAATTAAAGAAGGAGTTGTGAAAAGAGAAGATATCTGCATTGTAACCAAGGTAAATAAGCCAATATACAATAGATTAACCGATTACATGTGAGCATTAATGTTTTAGCTATGGTGTCACTTTCATGATCCGGATAAAGTGGAGTATGCTTGCCGTAAGTCACTGAAAAATTTCGGATTTGATTATGTAGACGTTTATCTTATGCATTGGCCGTATGGATATGTCTACAGAGGAGATAATGAAATGTTTCCATCAAAAGCGAACGGTGAAATTGAATTAAGGTTCGCTTTAAAAAGCTTAGATACGAACGAATTATTATTATTTCTCTGTTGTTGTTTTTTAAGCGATATAGATTATATTGACACTTGGAAAGCTATGGAAAAGCTTGTAACTTTAGGCCTGGCAAAAAGTATTGGTGTTTCAAATTTTAATTCAGAGCAACTAAAACGTTTGATTTCCAACTGCAGCATCACACCGATTCATAATCAGGTTATTATTATATTGTTTTTTTTTATGTTTTTGTGTATATAGTTATTAATGTTTTTTGTATCAGATTGAATGCCATCCAGGCTTAAACCAGAAAAAGCTCATTGCTCTTTGCAAAGAACTAGGTGTGGTTGTTACGGCATATTGCCCATTGGGAAGACCCGATCCAGTAAAACAAACTCCGCGTTTTCTATTCGATATGAAAGTAAAGGCAATTGGAGAGAAAAACAACAAAAGTCCAGCCCAAGTGGTTTTGAGATATTTGGTAAATGTTCAATCACAAAAAAAAATTTAAGTTTTACATTTATTTTTTATTTCAGGTCGAAATCGGTGTAGTACCCATTCCAAAAACTGTGACAAAATCTCGACTTTCTGAGAATATTAATATTTTTGATTTTGAATTAACTCAAGCCGATCATGAAGTATTGGACTCCTTTAACATAGGCGACAGGGTGATACCAATGGAGCATGCGATAAAAAGTCCTTATTACCCTTTTAAAATCGAATTCTAATCGCAAAAAAAATCGTTTTTTACTAAATTTCTAATATTAAATAAAAAAAATACATTGCTTTTCTTTTGTGGTAATTTTTAGGCAATGCTTACTAAATAAAATGGATTTAAAAATAAAAATTGCAGTGTAAACATAGCAACCGACATTACTAAAAATGTGCAAAATGTTATGCAATGTAATTTTAAGTAAATAAAAATGTGAAATAAGTGGTCATTTCATTATCGAAAACAAAAACTTTCAATTCTCGGTATGTGTTCAATAGCAACCTTTTCTATTTTAGCCTGGGTCTTTTTTAGAGGGGTTTCTCATATTTAGAGTGAAACATCAACACATTGTTTTTTCTTTAACACTTACAAGGTAAATTAGTTTTTTCCTTTTTCCAGAAACGCTAAATAGCATCTTCAAGAGTACAATAACAAAATTTATGGTACTTCAATGCTGAGGGAGCTAAATTCCGACCGAACAGAAATCTGAAATTCATACTCGTAGCACAGATAATAAATCAATACAGATGTCTCATTCATATGGGAAGTCGTGTCCTATGAAAATGAAATCAAGCCAAAAAGCTGCATGTTCTCACAAAGAGCAGAAAGATCTTTTTATTTCTTTTCGCTTTTTGCTCTTGCCACTTGTCACCCACACATGCAAAGTCGTTTACCTCATAATCAATAAAAAAAAAACATTTGCTCATCTGTACTTGAATGGACTGCGATTTGCAAAGGCATCATACATTGACGTTGCCCAGTATAACCGGTTTGCTTGGGTTTATGTACGTGTATTTGTTATTTTGTTTGTAACTTGTTATTGGGGGGTAGGAATATAATTTTTAAGATCATGAAATCGAAGGTCCCTGATGGTGGAAGTGCTGGAGGGGGTGGGTATGACGTTGCACCACACTATAAAAGTGATTGGTATTTGAAGCACGAAGTGTTAAGGGCTAATACATTGTATGGGGTTGAAGATATATAATATGCACATAAGCGCAAGAGTGATTTCACTATTTGGATTTGTGATGTACTAGTGATTACGTATGATTACACACTTGCACTGAGTAAGAACAAGACCGAATATTAAAGAGCATGATAAACTATCGGCAGTCTGGTTCGCACCATCTCTCTAATTCGCTTCGCAATTAAACAAGAAATAAAATGTGTAACAATACTAGATGTGAACTTGTCTTTTATTTTATGATACATTACAGGATTTTTGTCAAATTTTGTGATCAGGACTACAAAATTTGATAAATTTGCAAGCATTGAGTAAGATCGAACTTATTCGGAAAATGTATATTTACGAGTACGTATTTGCTCCCTTTTCTTTCAAGTTATGTAAAATGGAGTTTTCAAAACTATACGCAAAATATTTGGACGGCCGAATATAGTATGGAGTGCGAACAAGTGGAATGTGATCTAAACCAACTTGGGGTACAGCACTGCTGGAAACAGCTGCCGAAAGAGATTGAAAAACCATATTACGAGAGCGTATCTATTTGACGGAATCGGGTGGAGGTTTGGAAAAATACTGAGGTTTTGTATTTTTGTGGACTGAAGAGGTTTTACACGTTCACACAGTACACTGAATAGGATCATATAGCCGAATTTAGGCAAAGAGACGGACGAGTTTGGCAGGGATGTCAAGACTAAACATCGCTCTATATAGCTCGTCTCTATAAATGCTGTCATAGGCAAGGGTTTATGATCTGTTGAAATGGTGAAAAAATTTCCCAATAAATACTTTTTCAATTCAGTGACGGAGAAAAATATGGCTAATGCTTCTTTTTCAATGACGGGGTAGTTCAATTCACTTTTGGATAGAGATCTCGAAATGAAAGCAACCGGTTTGAGCCCATCTAGAAACCGGTGCGATAAGACTCCTGTCACGGAATGTTTGTATGCATAAGTCGTTAGAACGATTGGAAGTTTCGGATTGAAATGAGTCATCACTTGCTCTGACGAAATGTCATGTTTTATCAATTCGTATGCCTTTTCACAATCTGTATTCCATATGAACTGAAAGTTTTTTCGAAGTAGAATATACAATGGATTAATTTTGTTGGCAAAATCTTTTATGAAGCGTGATTAATAATTAACCATGCCAATAAATGCTCTCAATATTTACCCAATTGGCCATCGAAAAGTTTGGAAAATTGACTTTTAATCTGATCGACAATAATAGAAAAACTTTGATTTGATTTTCATGATTTCATTTGCACTAATGGAAATTGAAATGCGCATAGAAAATTTCTACCTAATAAAGGTGGTGTGTTTGCATCGGTCACTACAACTGTCATACATTTGGTGGTGTCACCATAAGTAATATTTGCTAAACACTAAACACATTTCCACCGTAATTTCTATACGGAATTTTATAAACCGTTAGTGGATACTGTGATAAATGCTTCATGTAGAAAGTCTTAGCAATAAATGTGCGCGTTGCTCCCTTGTCACCTGCAATATCCATCATCGTGCCGTTGAACATGACCTTCAATACATCACGCTGGATTCATCATCGACTAAACTGTATAAAGAAAAATCAAACAATTTGCTATTAGAAATAGTATTTACATATGGATTAGAATCAGAAAGATTATTAGAATTAATAAAATTGAAATTTTTCTTGCGGTTTTCCTATTTGGAACGGCAAAAACTGCTTAAATGTCTCTTCTTTAAACAGGAATCGTGCGTGGCTTCCTTTTATGGGAATGTATTGGCCTCATGTGTCTGCCATCCACATAGCGTACACGCGGTTTTCTTGCCAGACGGTTGTATTGTCACTTTACGGTTGGTGTGGTTGCCTTTGTTACGGTGTCTTTGCCCTTTCTTCGAATTCATGTAGTTAACTTCGGAATCCGTGCTGATTTTCATCGCAAATTTCGTTTCGAATATTATCGCCTTTTTCAGAGCATCGACTAATGACAAATTTTCACTTTCTTCACAAATACGTGTGAAAATTTTCTCAGGCAATTGAGTAATAAATTTGTCTTTCACTATCACATCCACATTGCTAACATATAAGGGTTATACAATGATACAAGACATTTTTTCTCAAATTTTTTTTTTATTTTTCTACATAGTCTCCTTGTAACTCTACACACTTCTCCCAGCGATGCTCCCATCTCTCTAACCCGTCCAAATGGTACTTGGCGTTTTTCTCTGCAAAATAATTGTTCACGAAGGTGATTGCCTCCTCTTTTGACGAAAATCTCTGCCCTCCGAGTGCAGTTTTTAGATGAGGGAACAAAAAGAAGTCTCTTGGGGCTAGATCCGGTGAATAAGGCGGGTGGTCAAGCAGTTCAAACCGTAATTCATGGATTTTCGCCATGGCTACCGCTGAGGTGTGAGACGGCGCGTTGTCTTGGTGAAACAGGATTTTCTTTTTCTGCAAATGTGGCCATTTTTCCGCAATGTAATGATGCGTAGTATGCTCTTGTAATGTTTTTTTTCTTTTTGAAGATGATCGGTTAAGATAACTCCTTTACTATCCCAAAAAACAGTCGCCTTCACTTTCCCAACCGAAAAAACTGTTTTTGCTTTTTTGGAGCCGGCTCGCCCTTTGCAGTTCACTGTTTTGACTGGGCGTATGGTGTATCCAAGTTTCATCTACAGTAATTAATCGGCGCCAAAACTCTGATTTATTGCGCCTAAACTGCGCCAACAGAGCGTTGGAAATGTTCATTCGAACACGTTTTTGGTCTAACGTAAGCAAACGCGGCACCTAACGAGCGGACAGCTTTCTCATGCCCAAATCTTGATTTAATATGTAACAAACACGTTCTTTGGGGACTTTCATAACGTCTACTATCTCTCTCACTTTAATTCGGCGGTCGTCTAACACCATTTGGTGAACTTTAGTAATGTTATCGTCAGTGGTTGCTCTTACGGCCACGTTTAAATTGAGCTGCAGAAAATTTCACTGTGGTAAATGATGGTGCAGAGTCCCCATACACAGAGTCCAACTCATTTTTGATTTGAGTAGGCGTATTCAAAAATTCAAAAACAAGAATTTAACAACAGCTCGATACCCAATTTTTTCCATTTTCACAAAAAACACTCTCATCGACTCATTCAAACGACTATTAACTAAAAACTGCGCGTCCAAAATGACTGAAACTTCGGTAAGTAACTGTAATAAGATGCACAACTAGCATTCACTAACTTTTCAGACAACCCTCGTATTTACATTGTAGAGCCAGCTTCTTGATGCGAGCATACCACGATGACGCACTTTCGTATTCGTTGCGAGTTGCGCCATGGAAATTTTTTCGTTCATGATACACAATTGATGGAGATGTGTAGTCTGATTCCAAAATTTTGCACAACTGACTCAAATCTGTATTCATTGGCGATTAACAAAAAAATAACAATTTCAGTTTAAATACGAGTAAAACTGATCGAAATTCGATGCTTGCTTTTCTTTCACAAGTACTTTTTACGATGTAAAATATTAAATTTCCTCGTCGCCAATTTTGTAATGTATTTGCTAAAGAAAAGACTTGCTGACGGTTCAGAGTATTTTAAATTAATTCTAAACTAATTAATTTATCAGAAGCTTTCTTCGAGAAAAATGGTACTGGGTGAAATTTTCCATTGTTGTGCTTTTGCCTAAGCACTGCACCAAACGCGGTTTCGCGTTTTGGATCATAGGTTGCTAATATTGGTGCAGAAGCCAACTTACTCCGCAGTGTCTCAAAAGCACTAATACAATCGCCTGACCAAACAAATTTTGTATCTTTCTTCAGATCACTGACAGATCTAGCAATACAAGAAAATCCTGGGATTTGCACATCTTTCGTGTTCTGGGGCATGAGATATGATCGAATGGCCTCAATATGATCATCGTTAGGGTGAATCCCCTCTTCATTTACACAATAACCTAAATGATCAATTCTGCCGTAAGCAAATTTATACTTTTTCAAATTCAACTCTAGCCCAGCCTCTCTTAACAATTTAAGGACCTCAATCAGAATATTGTTATGCATGTCTAAATCAGCAGTAGCAAGACATATGTCGTCCAAATAAACAATTATTAGTCCTTTGTCAATCAGTGATTTAAGTGTTAAATAAATGTATCTCTGAAAGACAGCGGACGCATTCTTCAGACCAAAAGGCATAAATACATATTCGAACTGGCAGAAAGGAGCGACAAAAACGGTATACTTAATGGATTCTTCGGCAATTCTTATGTGATGCAATCCCTCTTTCAGGTTTAAGGTCGTACAAATTTTCTTATTTGCAAAGTCTTCTAAACAGTCTTCAATAAACGGCAGAGGAAAATTGTCCCTCACTGTACTATATGTTTATTTAGAGCTCGATAATCTACACACATACGCACATCCCCATTTTTCTTTTGCACTAACACCAAAGCTGAAGCATAAGGCGAATCGATGCGTCTGACAATTCCCTTCTCTAATAATCGTTCAATTATATTTTGAACCTCTGTTCTTTCATAATACGAAAGCCTGCGGGGCAAACAGTAAAACGGTACATCTTTAGTTAACCTAATTGTCATGGTATAATTATTCGGTTTCACACTGACCTCGGATTTTAAGTAATATCCATCTATTGCTACGCTGATGGCATCTGCACTAGATGCTACATTAGTATTGCCAATTTCAAAGATCCTAACTGCACTAACTAAACGAACTAAATTGGCAAAGTGCATTGTCTCTTTATCATTTCCGATTTCTATTATTTCCTTACATACTGTATCTCGGATTCTCTTTCGTTCGGCCTAGTCACATCACTTAATTCATTTACACCGTTTGTATCCAAAATTGGAAACAATTCATCAGTCAGAACTTTACATTCATCAGCAATTTTCACCAGCGGCAGCCCCATTTACATCACTTTTGCAATACTCGGTTAACATAAATTTTCTTTTGCCAAAATGCTTAACAACATCAGTTTTACAATAATCTGTCAACATTCTTCAGTCTTAACAATATCAAACCTAACTCGCTTAACAGTACCTACTCTATGTGGATCCCTTAAGAGATTAAACGCAATAAGTACATAAGTACATAAATTTTATTCTTTTCCATATTTCGGTTTACTTTAAACAAAAACCAGCGGTTATAAATTCTTTTACTTATTCGACACAGATATACATATATTGGACTTAGGCCAAGCGTCACGTCCCACTAATATCGGTACAACTAGTTCCTCATCTGGAATAATTAAAAAGGTGTGAGTTACAAATCTACCGCGGAACATTACTTTACATATTACTTTTCCACACACGCTAAGTTTCCATTTCCGAGTCCTCTGAGTTGCGTCAGTTCCTTTTTTCCACTGACATAGGGGACAAGCGACTTTTTAATAAAACTATCGGGACTACCAGGATCAAAAACAAATAACAAAAGTTTTGCGTCAGTGTACTGATTTCGTTGATTACTCACCGTTTGATATATGCGAAGTTTGTCCGCTACTTCCTCGACACTCCATGGATACAGGTTCTCTTCTCTTCCTTCAGCCTCCTGGGCAGCAGCTGCAGAACGCTTCTTCCTTGGACAACCCTGATATCGATGTGCTCACAACCCTAACAGAAACAGCGGCGATATTTGTACTCTTTGGCTTTGTTGCAACGGTGGCAGCGGTGGCATATACGGTGGTTTTCAGTGGTGCACTGCGGGTCCTTTTCTTCTCATACCTATCCACCAGGGACTTCAGTTGCTTCATTGATGTAGCCCCCAATAGTACTGCGACGTTACTGCTCCGGTCGTTTAGTCCATGGATGATGCATCCGATGACATCGGCCTCCGGGATGTTAGCGTGCGACGCAATCTCCTGCATCTCCAACACATATCTCTTGATCGACTCGGTGGACTTCAGGCTTCTGGAACGTAGCTGCTGGAATACCTCATTCATTGAATACGTGCGACCAAACTCTTCCACTAACGCCTCCTTAAGTGCCGCATACGTATGGGCCGTCGTTGTCCTCAAGAATAATTTCGCCGTACCTGTAAGGAAGCGTCGCACACTAACAAACTTCTAAATCTCGTTAAATCCTATGGTGTTGAAAGCATCCTCCACATCAATGATCCATTTCTTGACGCCGTACTGGTCGTTCCCGATGAATGGGTGGTCCATAGCTTCGAAGGCAACAAAATCTAACTTCTGGAAGACGCCAGTTTCGTCCCTAAATTCCTGGACTTCCTTCCTCTTCCGAAGTAGGGGAATCTCTTTATCGATCCTCTCCAGCTGATCATCGACAGCACACATACTTTCGGGGCGACGGTCGTCGTTGCGGCGATCCTCGGAGCAGCGGGCATCGGTGCGGTGGTCATTTTCATGCGCCGGCTGTCTTCTTCACGGCGTCGATTCGTAGCTTGTATATTTTCACACATTTTTTCTCGACATTTGAACTTTGTATTTATCAGATAAAAATAAATACTTTAACGAATTTATTTATTTTGTTCCACACTGAAATTAAAATTTACATAACATAATATGAATTTGCTCCCGCCAGCGAGCTGTCTAAAATCAATATAGGAGTGTAGGTCCTACCACTGCAGGCCACCTAGGGGCGCTGAAAGCACTTTACCGGGTGTCAATTGAGACCAGGTAAAGTGCTTTTAGTGCCGCTTGGTGGGTTTTTTTTTACTAGGGTTGTGAGATGAATTTCAGGTAGCTTGTTGGCGGGAACAAATTCTTGTGAAAAGTTTAAATTTCGTGCGGATTAAAACGAATAAATTTTTTAAAGTGATTGTTGTATTAGAATACGTGTTAAGTTAAAATGTAGAGAAAAAAATATGTAAGTTTTGAAAAAAGTGCTTGTGAAGTGTTTAGAAACCTTGGTTTGAGAAGAATCGTCCTTTAAAAAATGTAAACAAAACGCTTGTGGAACCCAAAGAAATTCTTGTGTTATTATTTTTCTATTCAATATTAAGTGAATAGTGCTTAATATGAAGTGTTGTTTTAATATGGTGTTAAATTCTGCAATAAATACAATGTCGGCGGAAATTTTTTGTTTCCGCCGGTCGTTCTTATGATGAAAAACATCATTGTGACGACTTAAAAGGATATTTGCCCGAACATTGGAAAATAGAAGATTGTTGAGGGACCCATAGTGCATATTGTAAAAAATACAATAAAATCACCAAGCTAGAATGTTCTCTGGATCTCTGACAGTCCCGGCAGTATATTTATAATGTAAGAAGATATATTCTCCTTAAAGGCTACACCATAATACTACATTTAAGAGTCCTTAGCTAAGTTACGCTAAAAGTTGTTTCAAAGTTTACATATGTTGGATGCATCAGCTGTTTGCTTCCTTATTTGATGCGCCCTTATCCAGGAAAATCGTTGGCCGACGAAAGATATTATTTTAATAAGAGGTTATCAAGAGCTCGGCGAATAATCGAAAACGCTTTCGGGATTTTAGTGGTTAAGTGCCGAATACTGGAAAACACTCTTAATATACTGCCCAGCAATGCTGGAAAAATTGTGAAAACAGTTATAGTCTTGCACAATTTCATCAAACTTGGCATGCTGCCCACCAAATTTCATAGATAATTATGATGAGAATGGTGGAAAAACGAGCAATGGCTGTTGGTGGAGTGCAATACCACCCCTTTCCCAAGTTAACTTTATTCATTCATACAATTCACCTGCTGTTACTTTCACTATGAGAGATCATTTAAAAACCTATTTAAACTCAAATAAAATTTAAAGTAAAACACTGCGTTGTATTCCATTTTTAAAAAAACTTTTATCTATTTTTGTTTTTTTGTAACGGGATAAACTCTTCATTAAATTTTTCTAAAGTGTGCCTGAAGGCCAATGCTTTTACCAAGCCCAATAAAAAAGGTTTTTTAAAACTTTTAGTTGGGGAAGGCGTTGAAAGTTGTTTTGTAACAGAGACCGATTTCGATTTTGTATTATAAAGAAAATCATAGTCCTTAACGAAAGCAATCAATTTTTCTTCAGGAGACATTTAAAAAAAATATGTAATTAATAAAATGTAAATGACGTTGATGACTAAATATATTAACTGGATTTTTAAATTTCCTTAAACTCAACGAACAAAATGTTCAATATAAGCCAAGCGACAAACAAAATTTATATTTATTTCTCACACAAGATATGTTTTTAAACGAGTGTTAATTTTATTTCAAATATTCACAGATGATATTTTTAATGGTTGTTGTCGATATTCCACCATACATGTGGATATTATCTCATGATGCAATTGAAGGAATGTTGTTTGGCACTTCATTTCTCCACTCTCCATCGTTATAATTACCATCAGTGTCACTTCGATCCACAAAGTTATTGGGACAATAAGATGGTGCTTTCTGACATTTCGCATCACATACAGCAATCAAAATTGTCAATTGCTCCAATACAGTTTGGGACATTCCATGCATTTTAAAAGTCCGCACTGATCTGCGTATACATAATCCTCGATAATCGGCCGAGATACTTAACATAGATAGAGAGCAGACAGGTTTTCTTATGGACTCATTCACGACTGAGCACTATCTAGTTCTTCAATATTTAAAAACATAACACTAAAAATACTATTTTGGTTTCGCTCGTGATTTATTCGTCGCGCACAACAGAATCGTATTGATTTTTTTTCATGAATCAAGGGCTTCAAATTATTAATTATTTCTAATTGATTATGTTTACTCATTTTCGATAGGTTGAAAATAATTTTTCGCGAACAAATCCAAAAACACATGACAAATAACAACTTGACTTGACAGATGGATACGTTTTCAAAATCCTATTATAAGCAACTTATCAAGTTGACGTAAAGGGCTAACCATAATGGGCTCTGGTCACTGGTGAGCTTAAGTCAGCTTAATGAAATATCTCATTACATGCAAACAGTATTACATGACCGTAATGGGGTTTTATTCGGTTTCGTCCAGCTTCGTTAACTTTAGTGGGCTTAAGTAAAGACTCGATAGAATGAGACATTCAGTGTGAAAATTTGGCAACTGACACAAATAACTTTTTTTCTTTTCTATTTCATGTATTTTTGTGAGGACTGAGGATATTTATCCCTTACATTGCAGGATCCAATCGTTTTTCCATTTTTAATTTTTTTAATATTTTTCCGATTTTATTATTTCCCGCTATGAAGCCAAGTAGAAAGTAATTTGATAGATTATTAAGTTTGCTCAAGTATGGGTAACTTTAACGTTTGACAGATATTAAGCGAGCTTTTTGTTCGGTTTTGACATTAGGTTAATCGCACTGAAGTCTGTTATGGTTATGTCCTAACATAAGGAAACGTTTCGCCCTGTTCTGACAATAGCTTCAGTTTGCTTTCGCCTATTATATTTGAGTCTTAAGTGTAAAAGTAGCTGTCAAAATTTGTACATATTTGGCGATTGGTTGCCAGTTTAGATTTAAAACACAAGTTCTTTTTACTTATAATCTTTTATTTACTAAAAATTGTCAAATGCGTATTATTACGTGTTTCTGCTGCGCACTAAACCGAAGTGTGTGACCGGTATTTTGGTAAAATATTTGTAGACATACCGTCCCAATCGAAAACGGCAGATGGTGGAAATTTCCATTGGTTGTTGACTTTGCCAACTGTTATCGGATGCTGACACTTTATTCAAATATTCATTCCATTGTTCGTATTCACAGTTCATTGAGGTGTGAATAGAGCTTAAAATCTTCCTATTCTAAAAATTCTTCTTTTAAAATATTCGTATTTAGAGATTGTCAAATTACGATACACGAAATTTGATAACGACTTCGACAATACCTAATGCGTATTCGTCAGTAAGAAGTAGCAATGAGATGTTGCACTTGGATGGCTTTCCCTGCTCTTTTAATACTAGGCAGCAGCGGCAGTGTGACTTTTCCACATCAAATGTAACATACTGAATCGTTGAAAAAATAAAAGACTTGCAGAAAATATTTTTGGGTTTTTTAAGGAATATTTTACGTACAATTATACAGATTGGATAACTAAGAGTTACCAAATGTATGCACGCACGATATGTATTTATAACTTGAACAAGAAAATATAACAACTTTATCTCATTATATTTCATTAATTTGCGCCGTTATTTAATGTTATAAGTAATAATAAAATGATTTATTAAAACAGCACAGATAAACAGCCTAAGCATTTTTTGAAAGTTTTCATAGTTGTTATAAATTTATATTCTCGGGAAAACTATCAATAACTGAGTTTCATTTCGTCATATTTTCAAAATTTGGTAATAACATAGTAATCGCAAATATTTTACAATTTCGTTTTTAGATCTGTTTGAAAAAATTTGTTATAAGACATTTGCCATTGAACCAAACTGACAGTTGTTATTTTTACAATAAATAATTGTTGTTATGTATTTAAAAATTGTCAGACAAGTATTTCAAATTTGTTAAATTATCATAAGTGTGGCTTGGGTACACAAAATACACATTGCATTACAAAAAATTCGTCGCTTGAGGAAGAATGCTCCTTTCATAAAAAAGTGGTAAAACATGTTTTTTTAAACGTACAATGAATATCACCCCTTAATTTGCTTTAAACAGCAACGACAAATTTTTTTTACAGTGTATGCACATCATACCCATACATAATAGTATCAAACACACCGATGACAAAATGTATACATTACTTGTTAATATTTTAACAGTAAAATTGCACCATAGGAGGTGGTCGCACGCATATGGAAACATTTTTAGTTTTCTTCTTCGTCAATTTAGTGATTGTCGCTATAGATTTTGCTCTTCATTTGATTGTGATTACACATGCTTTTCAAATAAGCCTTCGATAAATTTCTTACAGAATATACACATACCCCTCCCAGTGGCCAGCAAAAACAGAAATTACAAATTAAATTCAATAATAACATAAAACTGTCTTTTGTAGTGTTAGCAATTTACATTTGATCATACTAAAATGAATAAAGTACCAAGAATAAAGTTGAACAATGGATTTGACATACCAGTCATAGGACTGGGAACATACGAGGTATGTGGATTTTGTGATGTAGTATTAATACATTTCTTAGTAATTTATATAATAATAGTAAATAAGATATCACCTACAGAGATAAACGAGTACTTGAGCTCTACATCAAATCGAATTTGCAAAAAGTGGAAAAGAAAAACACACCATCCCTTTTCTTCCATCAATTTTTTTCATTCTTCCGAACTTGAAACGTTTGACGTCATAAATGAAAGGCTAGTCTGACGTTTTCTTCAATAGTTCTGTTCGTGTACTACCAAAACTATGCCAAACTATGAAAAACAGTCCAAAAACCGTTCGCCTACTTATATTTTTCGTATATTTCACTCTCGTAGAAGAGAGCGAAATAAGAAAGCAATTCATTTCTTCATGCCGATTTTAGTCAAACTGTTTTTTTTTTTATTTGAAACTCAATTTCGTTGAGATTTGAATAGAAGATTCTGTGTGACAGTTTTTATGATTTCAATAGATTACAACGCGGCGTTGGAACGCAGCTTTGATGTGCGGCGTTAAAACATGCTCTGTTTGTCGGAGCCTTCAATGGCGTTTTCGATTGGTTTCTCTGGAATTTGTGGGCATTTTGGACTCCAATGGAACATAAAAAATTTCAAAATTGTTACATTTATAAAATTTGTAATCCGATTTTTGGAAACATTGCTGCCTGAAATCCTCATAACAAATTAATCATCTAATGTTGACGTGGACGACGGCAATGAGGAAAACAAAATACCTACTTATTATTTCTGCTTCCGTCTTTTATTTTCTATGTACATTTGCGAATGAATTTTAACATTCAGATTAAATTGGACAAACCGCAGATTGCGCGACAGAAATGTAGTTTGACAGACAGTACTATTTGATGTTTATACATATTTATATGGGTTAGTACATTCTGACATAAAATTCAAAATAAAAATTTTGCTTTTGATATGAAATCCAGAAGCAAAATTTTGCTTCTGAGAATATGAGAAAAATGCCAATGGAACATTTTCAGAGGGATAAAAGGTTTGTTAAAAAGTGAGTGAACGGATTTTAAACAGTTTTGTACAGACCAATGTCAACTGTCTTTATTTTTTTTTTATATCCTCGACCCGTCAAATTGGGCTTCAGATTCTTGTACAATTTTGCATTAAACGAACATTAATACCTGTTCTCATTTCTGTTCCGACCATTAGCTGAAAAGGCGTCGTTTGAATAGAGCGATGATACGTCGAATTCAAAATTTATTGAATCGGTTTCACGTACCTACGCCTGCACTCAAACGTTATTTCTTGCTTGACTATGTTTTCGGTTGACAGTCCGGATATTGGAGCTATCTATCAGATTTGACGTTTGAGTGTAAGCGTTCCACTTGACCGTTTCCTCGTGGAATTTTCATCGTTTACGACGGGCGTTCAGTATATTCTCGGTATCGATATGAAGGAAAATGCGAATTCAATTTAAATTGTTTTTATTTTTCAATATAATCTCCCCTAACATCAATGCATTTGTTACATCTTGCGATAAGCTTTTTTAAACCCTCAAAAAAATAAATTTCCTCCTCCTCCATTTATTGCCGACTTGAGTTCTTCATCATCCGAAAATCTTTTTCCACGAAGACATTTTTTCAAATCCGGAAACAGGAAATAATCACTAGGGGCAAGGTCTGGACTATAGGGTGGGTGTTGGATTTCTTCGAAACCACAATCTCGCGCAGCAGCCTTGGAAACTCGCGCCGTGTGAACAGGAGCGTTGTCATGAAGAAGCAACACATCCGCTGCGAGTTTACCCCGTCTTTTCTTTTTAATTTCCTCCCGCAAATTATGCAAAGTGGAAGCGTAGGATGTGGCGTTGATGGTTTCACCTTTTTTTTTGTACTCAATGAGCAAGATTCCCTTTGAGTCCCAAAAAACTGTGGCCATGAGCTTCCCGGCAGACGGAGTGACTTCGAACTTCTTCGGGGGGTCTGTTCCTTTTTTATGCCACTGCATGGACTCTTGTTTGCTTTCAGGGTCATAGTGGTGGACCCATGTTTCGTCCCCAGTAACAATTCAATCCATAACACCGTCCGCGTTCTCACTACACATCTCCAAAAGCTCTGTACAGCATGCGATCCTCACTTTTTTCTGAGGCGCTGTGAGCATTCGTGGCACCCACCTTGCATTGACCTTTGAAAGGTTAAGATGGTCATGAAGAATGGTGTGCATGGTACCAATTGAAAGCTTGGTGATCTCTGCCATCATTTTCACCTTTATTCGGGCATCCTCAAGAACAAGTTTTTCGACTTCTTTGATGCTTTCTCCCGTACAAGCAGTAGCCGGGACGCCGGAGCGGGGGTCGTCTTTAATGCTCTCTCTGCCTCTCTTGAACTCACTTGACCACTTTTGCACAGTTGATAATGAAGGTGCGGAACCCTGGTAAACAGCCACCATCTCTTCATGAATAGTTTTTTGACTTTTTCCTTGCTTAGTGAGAAATTTAATTACACCTGAATTTAACACTCAAGTGGGTATGAATGAACTTATAATGCCGCAGCATTTGTTAAGTTTTTTTTGGGAAATGGGATTGAGAGAGAAGAAAAAGATGTTTAGGCTCAGTGGTTATTTCGCTTATTCTTAGTTGGCTTGTTTTTGATTTGTAGTCAATTATTCAACTTACTTGATTTTCGTTAACTGAAAAAATTAATGCTTTCCGATTTGGTAGCCAGTCCACTACCACTTAGACCACGCCAACCCACTAAGATGTATCACCTTTCAGAATCGGTTAAGTAGACCGTCCACTATACTCAAAATGCATCTTTTAGATCGCTGATCAAGATTGGGAATGAACTATGCCTTTCCGGGAATCTTCTTCATCATACGAGCATGCGCATTCTCATCAGCACCTGGGATTATGGAAGATCGCAGATATTCGTTGAGGATAATCTGGGAAATGATTCCTGGGTATATTCTAATAAAAAATCGTTCTACAGTAAGGGTCTATCTCCAATGTTGACATCAATTATCGTCAACGAATTAGGGGACACCCTGTATAATAATCCATTTTGAACCAACAAATTTTTATGGGGGTTGACTATAAGCGCACCCAAAATTTATCTTAAGTCCACGTCATTTTGTTGTGCTTCAGAGTCTTCTCAAACAACTTATCGCTCTAAAAATACATAACCTCAGGACTGCAACTTAAATCGTCAAAATGTATCATACTGCTCCCTGCTTGATGCTCTACCCAGTGCCTCTACCTTCAAAACGCGTTGTCAAATCCTCCTTTTTCTTCATTGAAAATAGGGTGTAAGGCATTGTCATCGCTAAAACACTGCATCATAACTTTACCTACTAGCATGTGAATGTAGTTCGGTAGTGATGTCATATTTGAAAATTTTAAGAACTGGTTTTATTGACAAAGCATTTTTCAAATCATCAAGCGCCGTTTGCTCAATCCCCGAAAGTACACGTCCACCTGTTTTGACCAACTTCGTCAATGGTTTTGCCCTAATCAAAAAATTAGGGATGTACTTTCGGAAATACCTAGCTAAGCCGAGAAATCTCTGCATTTGCTTGATAATTTACGGCGGCGGAAATTGATAACACCTTTTATATTCGCACTAGACCGGTGCAACAGAACCATGGTATGATAGATCCGTAGACCCGGTGCCCAAGGAACTCGATTTCCTGTTGGAGGAAGTAGGTCTTCAAATACCGCAAGGGGGTACCTGTCCTTGTGAATATTCTTGCTGTTAAAGAAAACTAGGACGTGAGGCATAGGTGGAAATAAGAATTTTCTTGAGGGAGAATTTGCTGAAGTGGTAGTCGAAGAGAGGCAGAATATCGTTAACTTCACGAAGCTTTCTAGACATTGGCTCCAGGTAATCCGTTCTATGAAGATCGAGACGGAAAAGTGGCACAGACCTAAGATTGCGTGAGTTGGTGTTAAATGAAATAAGTTGAAGGAAAGAAGGACAATCGATATTACCAACTAAAATTTGGTGAATAAAGAGAATGTCGGCAACATTTCGGCGTATAGAAAGGAATTGTTTCAGCCGGTCAGTGTAGGGTGGTAAGTTTTGGCTTTCATCCCAGGGAAGACCACGTAAAGCAAATCGTAAAAACCTGCGTTGAACAGCTTCTATCCGGTGGATGTGAGTTCTGTAGTAGGGTGATCAAACTCGGCTTGCATATTCAAGAAGAGGCCTAACAAAGGTTATGTAAAGAGATTTGGTAACATAAGGATTGGAAAACTCCTTAGACCAGCGCTTGACGAAGCCAAGGGCAGAGTTTGCTTGCAGAGTTCCTTGTCACAGATAACACCTAAATCACGGAACTCATTCACTAAGGGAACAGGCAGATTAAAGATTAGATAGCAGCGAGGGGAAGTAGGAGGGCGCTTACGGGTATAAGTTATAGCTTGACCCTTATTGACGTTAAGTTCAAGAAAATTCTTCTGACACCAAGTACAAAATCTGTCTAGATATTCCCGCCTGAGGAAGATGATATATATCTAAATATTTTGTACGAGTATATTAAGATCCTTGAGCACTCTTTCTAGCACACTAGTGCGAAGGTGGGTTCGTCACATAGAAGGTTCAACGTGATCTAGTAGACCTGGAGACATGACACAATCTGCAAGCTGCAAAGTGCCAGCTGAGTGCACTGCGATACTCAGTAAGTAAGGGGTAAGGCAACATCATGTGGGCAAGCTCTTAAGCAAATATTAGTTTTCTGATGAAAAAACCGGTAATGTTCTGATGTATGTACGTATTGTAATATGCATGTCTTCACAGAATAGAAAAGCGGACCGGGTTTTGTTTTGTTTTGATGGAGAGTAAAAACGTAAAAAATATAAAAAATAAAAGAAAAAACACAGTCATCCATTTCAAGTGTAAAGCTAGGTCTTCCTATACTGCGTTGTTCCTCCATGTTGGAATCCAAGATTCTTCGGGCTGGAGCGTTGATGTACATTCGCTCTTCATGTCCTAGTTACCTTAGGCGGCTTATGTGCATTTGACTAGTTCAATTACACTGTACAGCTCTTAGAGTTCGCCTTTAATTCTAGTCCTCCAAGCCCCTTCAATGCAAACGGGATCAGAAACTAATCGAAAAATTATGCGTTCAAAGAGAAAAAGAATATCTTCATCCACCTCCGCTAACAAATTTGATAGCGGAGCCGAGGTATACAAAGTCCCTGACTACCTCAAAGTTATAGTTTACTATTCTGACGTTCTGTCCGATTAGTCGATGTCGTGTGTCCCTTTTGCCCTTATGGTACATATACCATATACTTAATTTTGCCTTCACCCATAATTGCGAACGCACCAGTGACAACTCGCTGAGTTCTCATTACGATGTCAATGTCATCAGTGTTTGCAAGTAGTTGTACATACTTTTGAAAAATTGCGCCCCTGGTAAGTTAACACCAGGGTTTTGAAAACTTGTTTCAAGTATGATGTTGAAAAAGTTACGTGACATCGCATCACTTTGCCTAAATACTTTTTTAACATCAAAGGTTTTGGAGAGATTGTTTCCGACCTTTATGGAGCAACGTTCTTTGCGTCATTTTACACAATCTGACGGGTTGTGTGCTAAATGTGACGGGTATCCCTACCAATGCTAGACATATTGTAGCTCTGTATAGCTCGTTTCTATAGAAAGCTGTTATACGCGCCCTTAACATCGTCATCTCCTTTAAATAGATCAACAGGTAAGAATTATAGCTATCCTCACTTCATTTCGATCGGGTGGACTTTCATCCTCCATGTTGAATGTTCAGTATGCTGTACATCGGAA
This sequence comes from Volucella zonaria, assembly GCA_963966105.1. Lineage (NCBI taxonomy): Eukaryota > Metazoa > Arthropoda > Insecta > Diptera > Syrphidae > Volucella > Volucella zonaria. The sequence goes on along the minus strand of OZ014534.1, from coordinate 7,177,888 downwards.
TTTGTGTTGCACTCGCCGTTTATCTGTCTGCAGAAGTTGTTTCTCAATATCCCCAGTACCGGCTGTGACTCTACTACTAAGTTTCCTCGGCTTCTGTTCGCGCCTTGTTGCTCTGGCATGTTCGTTTTACTTTTTGGTAAGACTTCCATACATTGTTCCTGTAGTAGCACCTCTCTATTTCCTCGATTGTGCGCTTCTCATGCTCTTTTTTTACCTCCGGAGAAATCTATGTTTTTCCTTCCTCTTTTGCTCGTAAAGCTTACGGGACCACTCTCGTTTTTCTATGTAGTGCCGTTTTGTAGGTGAGTTGTTTCCCTAAATGTGCTTGGCAACATTCTTCATCGAACTTGATGTTGGTTGCATGGGACATGTTGAAAGGTTGAGATATACGCAATCGGCAAAGACTATCAGTTTGTTGCCACTGCAGCCGTTCAACATTAAATTTCCTCACAGTATTTCTTCGTCTTCGTTGACATACGAGGGCGGGTCAATAATTCTGTGCATTTTTGAAATTCTGACCTCTTTACTGAAACAGCAACACTGCTCCTGTCAACAGGCATTTGTCAGTTGTCTCCTGTCAAAATTTAAACTTGCTGCGTCAGTTAGTTTGTGTTTGACAGCTATTTTTATCAGACTACTCACTAATTTGAGGAGAAAATGGAAAAAAGTGAATTTCGTGTGCTTATTAAGCATTATTTCTTGCGAAAAAAAACCATTACCGAGACCAAGGCTAAGCTTGATAAATACTGCACCATCGATTTCAATGGTAAAAAAGTGGTTTACTGAATTTCGTTGTGGCCGTACAAGCACTGAAGATGCCGAACCTCCTGGACGCCCAGTTGAGGTCTCTACACCCGAAACAATCGAAAAAATTCACGATATGGTGTTGGCCGACCGAACATTGAAAGTGCGAGAGATTGTGGAAGCCGTAGGGATCTCGCATGGCTCAGTGGTTTCAATTTTGAATGATCACTTGGGCATGAGAAAGCTTTCCGCAAGATGGGTGCCGCGTTTGCTCACAGTCGACCACAAACGCAATCGTGTAACAACTTCACAGGAAGGTTTGGCGTTGTTTAATCGCAATATGGAGGAGTTTTTGCGCCGTTTTGTAACCGTGGACGAAATATGGATCCATCACAACACACCAGAGAACAAACAACAGTCAAAACAGTGGGTTTCTAAGGGTGAATCGGCGCCAAAGAAGGCCAAGGTGGGTTTGTCAGCCAATAAAGTTATGGCGACTGTTTTTTGGGATGCACGCGGTTATCCACATTGACTACCTTTAAAAGGGAAGAACAATCAATGGGGAATATTATGCCAACTTATTGGACCGATTCAATGACGATTTGAAAAAAAAACGACCTCATTTGGCCAAGAAAAAAGTTCTTTTCCACCAAGACAATGCAAGGGTGCACACATGTGCAGTTGCCATGGCAAAAATCCATGAATTGGGCTATGAATTGCTCCCTCATCCACCCTATTCTCCAGATTTGGCTCCGAGCGACTACTTCTTGTTCCCAAACCTGAAGAAATGCCTTGGTGGAAAAAGATTTGACTCCAATGATGAAGTCATCTCGTCATTTTGAGGACCTCGACAAATCATTTTTTTTGGAAGGGATAAAAAAATTGGAGAAGCGTTGGACAAAGTGTATAGAGCTCAACTGAGACTACGTTGAAAAATAAAATTATTTTTTTATCAAAAAATCTGTTTTAATCCAAAAGTCACGGACTTATTGACCCGCCCTCGTACCTTGACTGCACAGAGGTCCGACTCAATGTTCGACGCTCGAATTTGTTTGAAGGTTTAGTGATTTCTTATGGATGGAAAAACTGTGCGCTAGCTACTCGTATGGTGATGTTCACAACCCCAACAAGTTCAAAAAGCCTTAGTCAGTTTCTAAATGTGGTATTGTGCAGGCAATGCTTCCTGACTGCGTTGTCAAAAATCTCTTCCCTTCCCATTTTGGTGTTTAACGTCATACTTCGAACATTTTTCTTAAGTTTTGTCGAGGAGCTAGTAGAAACTTTCTTTGGTAGCATCGCCTTTTTTCCTTTGTGGTGGTGTGAGCGCATATTAGGCTGAGCCTTGATAAGTAGTTCGCTTGCTTACATATAGAAAACTCAAAAGTTCTTACCTTACAAAAATCAACACCTAAATAGGCGCTATTTGATTTCTCTGGAGCAATCGGCGTAGTATACATATATCATAGCTTTTCATCTTACTTTTGCGCGGCCAATCCCAACGCACTTCTTGAATGGCGGTGGAATCTGCTTAATAGGAGTCGAGGGCCCCCGCTAATTCTTCGGCTACACGCAATCTATTAAAGGTTCGGGCAGTCATGTCAGTTTTCGTTTTCAGGGTCGTCAACATTAGATTCGCCCTTATCAGAGTCATTTGATTGCTTTGGAACAGTGAGCTTTTTAGGTGGACTGGCAGTTAGCCTCATGTACAACCCCCAACCTGGAGGGCCAGCCAGACTCTTTTTTGATCTCTTGGACGATATGAAGACCTATTGTAGTTTGGAGGTGTGTTTTGGTTTTTACTCTCCATCAAAACAACAAAACCCGGTCCGCTTTTCTATTCTGTGAAGACATGCATATTATAATACGTACATACATTAGAACCTTACCGGTTTTTTCATCAGAAAACTAATATTTGCTTAAGAGCTTGCCCACATGATGTTGCCTTACCTTTTACTTACTGAGTGTCGCAGTGCACTCATTAAATTCGCGCACTTTGCAGCCAGTTAAATGCTTGAAGATTGTGTCATGTCTCCAGGTCTACTAGATCACGTTGAACCTTCTATGTGACGAATCCACTTTCGCACTCGTGTGCTAGAAAGAGCGCTCAAGTATCCTAATATACTCGTACACAAATCTACTGACCCAGATGGTATATCTATCCGGCTTCTGAAGAGGTGTTCTTCTGCGTTAGCGAAACCACTGAATAAGGTTTCTTTTGTCCAGCCCATCCCTGAAAAAGGCGAATCTTCTTCTCTTTCTTAAAGACACATTGCACTTACGACTCTTCCTTCCAAGATCATAGATCATGAACGCTGGTTCATGAAATATCTCCAGACACGAAAATCCCGAATTAGTACGGTTTTTATTTTTGCCTTACCTTGTTTTATCACCAGTTTCATCACCGGTATTCCAATGAAATTATCAATAACATTCCGCCATTTCAAACCCTCAACCGTAACATTCTTCTAGCTGTTAAAGCTCTTCAGTCTACCTTCGTGGGCCTGAGGGACGTGACAATTATAATTAGGATAATTCGCTTTCCGCGAATGACGTTGCATCATCATTTTCCCAACATTGCATCGTAAGGACGGTTCGGATGGTCTTCGATGCTTGGTGCAAGAGCAACAATGAGATATCAATCAATAAAGTGCAATTTTCTGGAGAAAGAATTCAAGATTGCGATCACAGTAGACGTCAAGATATTTTGTCAAATGAGGGTACACCCAACAGATTGAGAACTTTAACTAATATTTTTGCGAGAGCATCCATATGAGTAGTTGAAAGAACTCTGGTTGGTAGGGCGATCTGCGGTTTCCATGCAGTCGGAGCAATCAACCAGTACGCGTTCAACAATCAGCCGGCAAGGAGGCAATTGCCAAATATTTCTACATACGTGACATAGCAATACAGGGTGAATGACTCTAACTCCAACTTTTTAAAATGCTATAATTTTTTTATTTTTTGATAAATTTTATTGTGCCAAAGCAAAAAACGTTGGAAAATACATCAATTTTCAAATTGTATCAGTAGTTTTCAATATGTCCACCTTTGGCGCGCATAATGGCTTTGAGACGCAAGTGGCTCTGCGGTATTTTGGCCCATTCCCGGCGAAGTGCTTGTTTGAGGTGGTCCAAACTTTGGTATTTTTTAGTGCCAACCTTCGCCTTCAAAATACTCCAGACAGAGAAATCCAACGGATTTGCATCCGGAGAATTTGCAATCCATTGTGTCGAAGAAATGAAGTGTGGAACATTGTTTTTTATCTAATCTTGGTTGACGCACGCTTTGTGAGACGGTGCCGAGTCTTGTTGAAATGTCCACGGTCTCCGACCGAAATGATTGTTTGCCCAACAACAACTGCCTCTAAGACAGTTTCACGGTATACGAATCGCATTAATTTTGACGCCAGGTCGCCAGAGCGACCATCGACGGTTATGGCGGCCCAAACCATCACCATCGGTGCTGCCTGCTTTCTGGTGGCCGTATGAAGGTATAAATTTTCGAAGGACCTCTCTGGCAAGTAAACTCGGTCATTTTGTTTGTTGACATATTGCTCGATAACAAATGGCGACTCATCGGAAAAAACCAAATTGGGCAACTCACCACTTTCGTGCAAGCGTAGCAACTCCTTCGCTCTTTCGACTCTAACTTTTTTCTGCTGCGGTGTAAGATCGTGTGCTTTTTGGAATCTTAATGGCTTGAGCCCAAGCTCATTTTTCAGTATGTGTTGCATCCATTCCAACGATATGCTGAGCTCACGAGCCATTTTTCTTCCACTTCGACGCGGATTTCGCTCAATTCGAGCGTTCTGTCATGTGTCAAAATTTGAGCTCACTGTCATGAACGGTTTGGAAATTATAGCAGTCTGAGGTTGGTTGCGACTTACGAGGTAGCGGTCATATTTGCAACGAATTTATTATCTCATTGCCCACTGGCAGTTTCGAGCAGGCAATTACCACCAAAATTTTACCAAAAATCATGGTTTTTCGGGCGCATCTCTGAGAGCATGCGTAGCAGTTGTACACCTACGAGCGGCACAACAATAGAGGGAGCAACTGCGTTCTGGACGCATCGAAAGACAGATTAGCTGTAGATTAAAGCAGATTGCAAGGTAGAACATATTTCGATAAACTTCTGGACTGATTCGATTGTGGTTCTTCATTGAATAGGAAAAGTCCTGAAATGACAAAAAGATGCAGACTCGATTTAGGTATAGAGCTTGGCAGAAGAGAGCAAGTAGAACTTTTAAACAATATGGTGTCGCTTTTATGGATACTTTCGATATTCTGTGAGTATGAAGGTACCTACAAAATTCAGTGGTGACATATACATATATGAGAGCATAAATCCAATCTAATCCAATCCAACTAATCATCCAGGGAAGGACATTTCAGAATCCTGCACGGTGATGTAACATACATGTGTGCATGCAGTACTTAGTAACGAAGTCTTGAATTTCAACACTGAGACGGGTACAAAAAAATCACATGGAGCAGTGAATCATCTGTTCGTCAGAAACAGCCAGTAGCAGAGCTAATGATGGGCAGTTTGCCTTACGAGCGTGTGCAACCAACAATCTTTTAATCATAGTGGTGTGAGCTGTGCTGGGCCAGAGCAGAAAAAAAAAAAACAAGGCTAGTTGATCGAAGATTATCGAGAGAAAACCTATACCGCTGTCCTAATGTCTAATATTGCTAAAGAAGTGCAAACTCAGCTAATGAGCAACCAGGACACGAAAGCTCTCTTGTAGCATTTCAACGTTTCATAGGGAGCGTAGGAAGAAAGTGGAAAAACACCAGGATGCGACAGCAGTTGGAGCAACAAACAAAAATAGCACCTTGGTTCGGATATACTTCCGCATCAGAATTCGGAGCTTTATGCACAGAAGAACATCAAATTGCTTTTAATAATTCTAACTATTATTGTGGGTTGGTTTATTTTATTTCGGTCCTCAATGACTGCTGAGTTCTCGGTTTTAGGGGTCAGGACATCATCGATTATTTTAAGTGATACATATAAAAATGGCTCAGCCTTTTTTAATTAGAATTGTTATTCTGACATTTTCTCTGAAATCTTAGTAAACAAAATAGATTAATAAGCGTATATACATACATATAGTACGAGGGCGGGTCAATAATTCCGTGTATTTTTGAATTTCTGACCTCTACTGAAACAGCAACACTGCTCCTGTCAACAGGCATCTGTCAGTTGACTCCTGTCAAAATTTAAACTTGCTGCGTCAGTTAGTTTGTGTTTGACAGCTATATTTATCAGACTGCTCACTAATTTGAGGAGAAAATGGAAAAAAGTGAATTTCGTGTGCTTATTAAGCATTATTTCTTGCGAAAAAAAACCATTACCGAGACCAAGGCTAAGCTTGATAAATACTATGGGGACTCTGCACCATCGATTTCAATGGTAAAAAAGTGGTTTACTGAATTTCGTTGTGGCCGTACAAGCACTGAAGATGCCGAACGTCCTGGACGCCCAGTTGAGGTCTCTACACTCGAAACAATCGAAAAAATTCACGATATGGTGTTGGCCGACCGAAGATTGAAAGTGCGAGAGATTGTGGAAGCCGTAGGGATCTCGCATGGCTCAGTGGTTTCAATTTTGAATGATCACTTGGGCATGAGAAAGCTTTCCGCAAGATGGGTGCCGCGTTTGCTCACAGTCGACCACAAACGCAATCGTGTAACAACTTCACAGGAAGGTTTGGCGTTGTTTAATCGCAATATGGAGGAGTTTTTGCGCCGTTTTGTAACCGTGGACGAAATATGGATCCATCACAACACACCAGAGAACAAACAACAGTCAAAACAGTGGGTTTCTAAGGGTGAATCGGCGCCAAAGAAGGCCAAGGTGGGTTTGTCAGCCAATAAAGTTATGGCGACTGTTTTTTGGGATGCACGCGGGATAATCCACATTGACTACCTTCAAAAGGGAAGAACAATCAATGGGGAATATTATGCCAACTTATTGGACCGATTCAATGACGATTTGAAAAAAAAACGACCTCATTTGGCCAAGAAAAAAGTTCTTTTCCACCAAGACAATGCAAGGGTGCACACATGTGCAGTTGCCATGGCAAAAATCCATGAATTGGGCTATGAATTGCTCCCTCATCCACCCTATTCTCCAGATTTGGGTCCGAGCGACTACTTCTTGTTCCCAAACCTGAAGAAATGGCTTGGTGGAAAAAGATTTGACTCCAATGATGAAGTCATCTCGTCATTTTGAGGACCTCGACAAATCATTTTTTTTGGAAGGGATAAAAAAATTGGAGAAGCGTTGGACAAAGTGTATAGAGCTCAAGGGAGACTACGTTGAAAAATAAAATTATTTTTTTATCAAAAAATCTGTTTTAATCCAAAAGTCACGGACTTATTGACCCGCCCTCGTATATGTAGATGCATATAAAATAAAAATAATGTCATTAAAATATTTCAGTCAAAAGAAAGTGAAGGTGAACAGGCCATTAAGCATGCTATTGATGTTGGTTACCGTCATTTTGATACTGCATTCTTTTATCAAAATGAAGCAGAAGTGGGAAAAGCAATCGGAGATAAAATTGCAGAAGGAGTGGTGAAAAGAGAAGATATTTTCGTTTGTACTAAGGTATGACATCCCAAAATTTAATTTATGTGTTCATTGTTTTGTTGCTTATCTCTTTTAAGTTATGGAATATTCATCATGCGCCTGAGAAGGTTGCACAGGCATGTCAATTATCTTTGGATAAATTAGGAATCGGATACATTGACTTGTATTTAATGCATCTTCCGGTTGGATATGAATATATAAATGATGAAACACTTCTACCTAAAGATGCCGAAGGAAAATTGCGATTGACGTAAGATTTAAATAAAAACTTTTTATCATTAAATAATGTTAGTAAACAATTACAGGGATGTTGATTATTTAGATACCTACAAGGCAATGGAAAACTTAGTCAGACGTGGTTTGGTTCGCAGCCTAGGCGTTTCAAACTTTAATAGTGAACAGATTCACCGGTTGTTAAATAATTGTGATATTAAACCCGTTATTAATCAGGTAAATGACAAATCATACAAATACGTTTTGAATTTAAAGCTAAAAGGGTGAATATTCACAAAAAAAACAAAATTAGGTTGAATGTCATCCCGCATTAAACCAAAAGCAGTTGAACAAGTTCTGCAAAGAGCGGGATATTGTTTTAACAGCTTACTGTCCACTTGGCCGTCCAAAACCTGAACAAAAGCTGCCGGAATTTTATTATTCTGAGAAGACTAAGCAAATCGCCGATAAGTACAAAAAAACACCGGCACAAGTTATTCTTCGCTACCTGGTAATCTTAATTTCTTTTTTATTTTTAATATGAATTATGTGCATGAACATTATATATATCAACAAATATTTTTTATTATTATTATTATTATTATTATTATTATTATTATTATTATTATTATTATTATTTAGATTGATATTGGCACTATTCCAATTCCGAAATCGAAAAATAAGGACAGAATTAGAGAGAATTTTGATATTTTTGATTTTCAATTAACACCGGATGATATAACTTTGATGGACAACTTTAATACAGGTTCCCGATTAGTGCCTTTTTTGCTCATAAAAGAACAAAATCACAAATATTTTCCATTCAATATTGAATTTTAAAATTTGAACACTACAATAAAATTTCTTTTCCAAAAATGTGCTAAAAACGCAATGAGTTTTAATATATGATTTTAAGTTTGGTCTGAAATGTGTGGTCAAATATGGAGGCCATTTAAGACAAAGTTTGATCAAAATTTGAGGTACAGGAATCAAAAATCAAAATGATTTTCTAAACAAGAGGGATATGAGGACTATCCGCCAACATACATTTCAAATTTACTTTATCAAAAACGACGTTTCTTAAATCATTGTTATTAATATGATATCAACGTTTGCTTTATTCATCAGAGTCGAAGGTTAGAAGACTTTGGATAAAAAAAGCAGAAGTGAATCGAATATAGGGGAAAAAGATACACGACAGTTGTTATCTTTAGTCAGAAGACAGTGACCACAATTCCTGCGAACATAAGAAACAACAATCTAGCACTGAGCATGATCGTTACAAATATTTTGTTGTTCAATGGGACCGATTGGTTTAAAGAACATCTATTTAACGCTTTTTATGTGCCGAAGAATTCTGTGCATCGTTAGTCAGAAAGTTCTGCCTTGGTATATAAAGGGTGTCACAAAATTCAAGCAAGATTTGAATTTTGCCAATGCAAAAAAATACAGTGTGGCAGCTGGTAGTCAGGGTTATGAAAAATGGAGCACTACACGAAAGAACAACGCGTTTTAATTGTTGAGCAATATTTTAAAAATAATGAAGGTTTGGCAGCTACAGTTCCTAATTTTCGTACAAAATATATGCACTGCTCGACATCTGGTTGAGGCACCCTCGGTGTTTCTCGATAATTTTGTTCCATTTGTGCTGCAATTATTAGAGTTAGATGTTCATTACCTATTTCTAAGAAAATTCTAATTACCATAAATCCTTTTTTTCCATTCGCAGTGTGACTTGTTAGTCAGTTTTAGTGATTTGATTTAAAAGAATTTAAACAGGTCTGTTTTACAGTTAAAAATGGGATCTGGAATGATGTTAAATAAAAAGGAGATTCAAAATATTAAATGAATGCGCCATGAGCGACATTCTGTCAACAAAATTGCAACTATAAGGTGATACCAGCAGACCGACGATCCCTACTAAGAGAAGCGGTATCAGCAGGGATTTCGAATGTAGACAGAAAACTATAAACTTTGCCAGCGTGTGTTAGCTGAAATAGAACATCTGCAAAGAAAACGTTTGAAAAGAAAACCTGCTTAATTACAACGTCATCGAAGGGTCCGTTTGACCTTTGCCAGAAATCGTTTAAGATGGGGGAAGCGTTGGAGAACTGTCATTTCCACCGATGAGAAACGTTTTTGCATTGATGGACCTGACGGATTTCGTCATTATTTTCATGAATTGAGAAAGGACGAGCTATTTTAAAACGACGGCAACAAGGCGGAAGAGGAATCATGCTTTGGACAGGAATATCATATCAAACTAAGACTAATATCCGTTTCGTAAATAGCAGGAAAAAAAGTGACGACTGCTTTAAGATCTTAGACGAAGATAAGATAATGCAGCAATGCACACAGCTAAAAATATGAAAGAGTACTTCGACCGTAATAACGTTTCTGTTCTTGACTGGCCAGCATTGTCTCCAGACCACTACAAAATTGAGAGTGTATGGGGATATGTCTCCAGAACTGTCTCACATGAAAATTAATTAAAAAATTGTTTACATCTCTTCCATCAAGAATTTTAGTGGTTATTAGTAATGACGGGGGAAGTATTCATTACTAAAAAAATAACACCATTGCCATAAAACTATAAATTTTCTTTTTATTTCAAAAAACCCAATCTTGTCACAAACACTTGGCGCGGGTAATTAGGGACAAATGGCAAATTCGAAGATTCCTAATAATTAAGGGTAAAAAGGACTTATGGTGATTAGAATTTTCTTAGAAATTCGTAATGATTACCCAACAGTAATATTTGCAGCACATACGGATAAAAATTATCGAGAAACGACGAAGTCAGGGGGCAGGGGGGGGGGGGGGGGCTTAACCAGTTCTCGAGGAGTATAGATATGTATAGATATTTTTTTAAATTAGCGCGCGCTCAAGGAATGCGAGTGAGTACCCTTATAATATTTGTACACGATGTACATTGGTTTTAAATGTTTGCAAGTTATGATGAATAGGAAATAGAGTTGCTTAGGAACGAATCAGAATACGTCCGAAAGTGGGCTTGAGGGTATACCGATGACATTCATAGCAACACTGATATTATGTAGTATCACCTATGAGTTTTATCGCACGGTTTTGAATCTTGTCTAGCAGGTGCAGAGATGTTTTAGAAGCACCGGACCAGATGTGGGCATTGTACTCCAATTTTTGGTGGACGAATGCCTTATATATAGGCAGGATCAGAGGGGATGAAATATTTCTTACACCGCTTGAGGAAACCTAGATATTGCAATATTTTTGACTACATCGAATATGTGGTCATTCCAACGTAAGTTGTCACTGCCACGCATACCAAGAATGGAAAGTTTTTCGGTTTCGACCACGCGATTGCCATTCATGGATATTTAAATTTCGCTTGAACGGCAGCAGACAGCATTGTGTTTTGAAGCATTAAATCCCATTCTGTTGATAGTTCCTCACTTGGTTATGCTTTTAATATCTTAATTTAATGAGCTTAACATACGCCGGCGTTCCCGTTCTACAGCCGAAGAGCAAGGACGTGAATCCGGGAACGATTATGTAATACGAATACGAAATCGCAAATATGGTGATTGCTCCTTCAACTGTGAAAAGATTTATTCAAAAATTCAGGGAGACTAGATCAATTAGTGATCTTGGACACTCTACCCGTCTTCAACAAGTCGTTCAATACCAAACATCGAAGCCGTTCGTGAGAGTGTTCAGGAATATCAATCTGCCACCGTGATCAAGAATTGGGGATTTCGAGAAGCTTTTTATAGCGAATTCAGTCACATTTATGCAAAACTGTCATGGAAAATTTCGACAAAAGGATTACCTGCGAGGAAAGGATAGGAAGGATGACTTTTGCTGCTGTCGTACTCTATTGTGCTTCTTAATATATTATTAACAAGATGTTCACTGGGCTTCAGATCTATGACGTGAGCATCTTGAAGTTCCCGGTGTGCATTTTTGCCATTCTAGTTTCTATTGCGACTATCTCAGCACACAATTGCGAGGAGACAACCTGAAAATTGAAAACTAATAAGAACTTGGCATGTGACGAAGCAGGCGGAATGACACTTTTCGACGGCTACTACGCCGTGGTGAAATTTCAAATGCTCCAGATGTTGCGGCAGCCAGTGGCTCTCAAACTGTGAGAAATGAGCGAATACAGCGCTTTTAATTGTAATGCCGTCAGCCGTTCAAATAGTTTAGCTAATTTAAGCAATGTTTAGTTTAATATTCTTTCGTTTAACATAGCAGGTCTAGGTAATAATTTGCTATTTAGTAATTTTTTTTATTTTTATAAATAACTACGATGTATTTTTACTTTTTGAAACGTTCGTGGACAAAAATATGGAATACTTCGAGTTTTTTTTAAATCATCACTCTCTTCTTTGGATTCCAGCAGTAAGAAATTCTATACATGGCAGGGCCAGCGGCGGATGCTTGTTCGGAATAAAAAAGATTTAGGAACAAAGATCGGATGCTGCTTTATAAAAAAAGTTCGACAGACATTTAGTAAAGGTGGGAACCTAAAATTGTATATTATTCTAACTTACATCAATTGCAACAACTGGATGAACGATTTCACGAGTTCGTACAATTTTCTGCTGGAAATGGGCAAGACAGATATTCTGGTCATTGAAAACTTCAATGGAAGAGTGGGGAATGATCAAATACTAAATGTTGAACCAGAGCTGCTGCAAGGATCGATGAGAGAAGTGAGAAAGCCAATAGATGAAGTCACCGATGCAAACGGGGAAAAAATCATCGAAATGTGCGAAACTATAGGCCTCACGTTACTTAATGGACGAACCAATAGTGATCAACAAGGAAATTTAATTTTCTTAAGATGTGCCGCGTGCTCAACAATTGATTACTGTCTGTTGCAGGGGAACTGGCTTAAGTATGCAACAGACCACGAAGTTTACGAATCAACATACTTAGACCACCTACCAATATCGGTCAAAGTAGAGTTAAATTTGCGACAAACCAATACCGAAGTTCAGCAAAATTACCTTCTTCCAAAACTACGCTGGAAAGACGGAATCTTAGAAAGGTACAAAGCGAATCCTACTCTGGAAATCAATAATATAGAAAATAACGAACTTCTATCTGCTAGAGGTACGGAAATCCTCACGAACTGCATCTTGAACGCAGCTAAACCCTTGCAAACAGAAACAAAAAGACGAGGAAGGCAGCCCTGGTATGATTGGGAATGTGAAAAAGCCAGAAAAAAAAATCATTAGGCTACCTTCGTCTGCTAAGACGCATAGGTACCGACCACATAAAACGTATGTACCAGGAAGCAAACAGAAGCTTTAAAATCATATGCAAAGAAAAACAAAAACTTTACATAAATAATTTGTCGCTAAAACTTGCGCACACCAAAGACAGCAAGTCCTTTTGGAAATTGGCTAAAGCATTGAACGGTACGTTATTTGCCCAAGGAATCAAGGTTGAAGCGGAATACTTCGAAAAATTGCTGAATCCACCAGTGGACCGGAATGAAATACAATTTGCACTGCCGTATTCCGAAGTAAACTTCTTAGACTCCCCCCGTAAATCTACAGGAATTTGAAAAAGTTACGGATAGGTGCAACCAGGGGAAGATCGTATTACTTATGAGTTCTTTAAAAATGCAACTGACCACTTCCTGCAGAAGCTCACGGAAACATATAATACAATTATATATTTACAACCGGCGAAGTTCCAGAAGCTTTCAAAAATGGAAAGGAATTCTGTTGAAAAGTAGTGTTGTACCACGTGTCAAGTACAAGATTTTCGAGGCTGTAATGAGGTCAATAATGTGCGTGCAGCACAAGTGTGGGGGGGCTTGGCATTTTGAAGAGGTAGAAAAACTCCAAAGATACGAGTACTTCCTTAAGAAACTATTTAGGCTGCCTGAAAATACATCAACTTACATGTTACATCTGGAAACTGGACTACCAACGCTACATATCGTCACGCTTAGACTGCACTTCCTCTATATCAGAAAAGGTTTTGCTCAACCAAGTCATCGTCTTCCCCACAAGGTTGCTTATTATCTTAAAAACCGAAACCTTAATTTCTTTGCGGAATGGTCAAGGCTGAGCCAAGAACACAATGTGCCCTTGCACGAACTAATCGGAAGTGAAACAAACTGGGAGAGCACACTGAACGAAATGCTCAAAAAAATCCACTACTCAACACGAGAGCTTTTCGAGACGCAAAGTCAACAAAGCCAATCAAGATCCACGTACAGAATACTACAGCGCGAACTTGGGGAAAACAGCTATTTTAATGACCGGAACAGCGTAGAGTCCATCTCAAGCCAGAGGCGAACTTTTGCACCTGAACTATATGCCATACAGAAACAATGGAGGAGACGAATATACACTGTGCAATCTGGGAACGAAGCATGATGTCCGGCATTTTATTGGAACGTGTCCCATCAGGAGATCCTTTTGGGGGAAAAACTGCCCTATCACTAAATGAGATCACAAACATCCTAAACGGCGCAAACTGGAACACTTTACATAACTTTCTAAAATGTGCATTGAATTATAGGCTACAAATTACGAGGGCGGGTCAATAAGTCAATAAGTTTTTGAATTTCTGACCTCTTTACTGAAACAGCAACACTGCTCCTGTCAACAGGCATCTGTCAGTTGACTCCTGTCAAAATTTAAACTTGCTGCGTCAGTTAGTTTGTGTTTGACAGCTATTTTTATCAGACTACTCACTAATTTGAGGAGAAAATGGAAAAAAGTGAATTTCGTGTGCTTATTAAGCATTATTTCTTGCGAAAAAAAACCATTACCGAGACCAAGGCTAAGCTTGATAAATACTATGGGGACTCTGCACCATCGATTTCAATGGTAAAAAAGTGGTTTACTGAGTTTCGTTGTGGCCGTACAAGCACTGAAGATGCCGAACGTCCTGGATGCCCAGTTGAGGTCTCTACACCCGAAACAATCGAAAAAATTCACGATATGGTGTTGGCCGACCGAAGATTGAAAGTGCGAGAGATTGTGGAAGCCGTAGGGATCTCGCATGGCTCAGTGGTTTCAATTTTGAATGATCACTTGGGCATGAGAAAGCTTTCCGCAAGATGGGTGCCGCGTTTGCTCACAGTCGACTACAAACGCAATCGTGTAACAACTTCACAGGAAGGTTTGGCGTTGTTTAATCGCAATATGGAGGAGTTTTTGCGCCGTTTTGTAACCGTGGACGAAACATGGATCCATCACAACACACCAGAGAACAAACAACAGTCAAAACAGTGGGTTTCTAAGGGTGAATCGGCGCCAAAGAAGGCCAAGGTGGGTTTGTCAGCCAATAAAGTTATGGCGACTGTTTTTTGGGATGCACGCGGGATAATCCACATTGACTACCTTCAAAAGGGAAGAACAATCAATGGGGAATATTATGCCAACTTATTGGACCGATTCAATGACGATTTGAAAAAAAAACGACCTCATTTGGCCAAGAAAAAAGTTCTTTTCCACCAAGACAATGCAAGGGTGCACACATGTGCAGTTGCCATGGCAAAAATCCATGAATTGGGCTATGAATTGCTCCCTCATCCACCCTATTCTCCAGATTTGGCTCCGAGCGACTACTTCTTGTTCCCAAACCTGAAGAAATGGCTTGGTGGAAAAAGATTTGACTCCAATGATGAAGTCATCTCGTCATTTTGAGGACCTCGACAAATCATTTTTTTTGGAAGGGATAAAAAAATTGGAGAAGCGTTGGACAAAGTGTATAGAGCTCAAGGGAGACTACGTTGAAAAATAAAATTATTTTTTTATCAAAAAATCTGTTTTAATCCAAAAGACTTATTGACCCGCCCTCGTATAAATGAAACTTTTTAGTAATTACAAATTTATTAATTTCTTTATCTCTGCTGACGGCAAAAGCCAACGCTTGTTTTTGTTATTTTTATTAAACTTGTAAATATTGTAACAGAATAAACAAATATTACTACTATTACTACTACTATCTGACTTCTAAAATTTGTACTTCGGCTTTACAATAAAAAACCTGAAAAGAGAAGGAAAAGTAAGGAAAGGATGACAATTTTAATTTCGAATATGACTTTTGTGTTAAGTTTCCCAATTTCTATCAGAACTGTAGAATTTCCGTTTTCTTTTACTTTTTCCTCTTTAAACCTACTAGAGAATTTTGTTCCCAGTCTTTTATTAATTTTTTTTTATTACCGTATTTAATATTTTATTTTACTTGTCCATTAATTTTTCGAAATTATTTTTCTTAGTTTTTTCGTAGTTTCCGGCGTAAAATTGACATTACTCGTACGTCCAAAGAAGTTGATCCCTTCTTTGTTTCTTTGTTAATACTAAAGTGAATACTATGGGCCAGCGCGCACTGGACTAATTACTCCGGTGTAAAACTAGTTTTATAGAAGACGGGGATAAAGTGTGTGTTAAAGTAAGAAACGGGGTAAATATTCAACCAGTCTTGAGCGGTTGAAAATCGGGGGAATCGGAAATCGGAAAACCAATGCACACAAAAGTTGTCAATTTTAAAGGGTAAGAAAAATTATCAGAAATACCACTATATTCGAAATCGGTGCATGCACCATATACATACACAATTTCGCATGAGCGTATTCGTTAACTCTTCGGAGGAGCTCCTCAAAGTTACGTTCAGTTCCGTTTTCTTTGAGGCACTTTATTATTTCCGTTAAGGTTGAGTGAAAGCACACTACTTGTCCGTTTATCTCGCTTTTGTACGGAGGAGTCATATAGGCATTTATGCTGAGGTTACCTTTCATCATAAATAATATTGAGGTTGAATTAGGGGAAGGTTTGTGTCGATAACACCCGACTTTGGCACGTCAAAGAAAATGATTAATTCTCGCAGACGACATAAAGTCAGTGGATTTGCTCTTTAAAATGTTGATCAGGGCATATTTTGTGAATTTATCCGAACAAGTAAGTATAATTCTCTTTTCAGCCAACAAGATTTGGAAATAAACAGTATGCCCTGGATAGGTGGTTTCATTGAGTTTTGGTTGATGGGGATACCTTTCATAGTTACTGTGTTTACAGATTGAACAGATTTGTGTTATCGTTCTTATCATTGAGGGGAAATAATACTTTTTGTTTTAATTTGAACTAGTTTCCTACGCAGTTCTGTGAGCACGATTATGTTTTCCAATTATAGTAATCGCTTTTTGAAGGAAGTTGTCTACCTGTGATTGTGTAAATCTGACTCTGATTGACTTGAAATGAAGTTGGTGTAATACTTGTATTACGTATACCGATTACTCGCCTCTGCGTTTTGATACAATTAATTCCAGATGGGTTTAAGATTTTTCTTGAAATTTGCAAAAGATTTTCATTACTATAGTCTATTTGGGAAATGATATGGCCATGATATTTTATAAAAATAATTTTAAATTCCTGTTTGGGTATTTCGCATCTGTTAAGGAAAATTTGGTTCTTGAAAACATTGATTGGAACGTCGACTTGGGATTTATTTATGAGAGGAACTTTCGTCTCTATGTGTTGTGGGGGTCTTGGAATTAACGAACTATCTATGTATGTTGGTTTTACCAGGTTTATAATTCGTTGGTCAGGGGTTGGTGGTCGGTGTATATTTTGACTTTAGCTCTACCGTAGCGATTTTAAGAACCATATTATTGCTAGCTAGCACCTCTTTTTCGTTCGCGTCGTAATGTTTCTCACATTTCCTTAAAGTTCGTGAGATAAAAGTTGTTGGCCTGTTTCTCTGGGAAAGTACAGTGCCTATGGCATAATTAGACACGTCCGTACTCAACTATAGTAAAACTCTTTACTGAAATCGGGGCAAGTGAGAATTGTTTCTCTTGAAATGTTTTATTTTAGTTAATGACTCTACTGCTTTCTCGTTTATCGGATGTTTATTAGAAGCATGTTTAGAAATTCTGCCTTTTTCGCCTCTCTAGAGCCTCAAATTATGAAACGGCGTTAATGGCCAGCTAAACCATAAAAGGATTGAAGATCTTTTAAAGTTCGAGGACTTGGGAAATTTAAAATTTAAAGACATCGGGTAAGAATTGTATCTGGAGCATACGAAGTTTTTATTTGTTTGTTACCAAAGAGCTGATGATGTTCTTCTGTTCTACAGTCATGTGGTTCGTTCTGATGCTGATGGAGCTAGCATCTTGTGACGCTTGATACTTGTTGCGGATATTGGTTTGTTTTTGAATTGTCATGTAGTACTGACCTGTATGAATTACCGTTGATAATTCCGTCAGAGGATTCCGTTAAAGTTGGTAGTAGAAAGAATTTAAGTTTTATATGTTGAAAACAAAATGGATTAATATATGTACATAGATATGGTGGTTTACTTTAATACTTCCTGTTAATGGAGTTAGCAAAGAAGCATTGTTAATTTTTAATTTATTTATCTACTAAGGACTATTGAACATAATTTTTATTAGGGCTCGTGTCAATGAGAAATTTAAGTATTTCTCCGCTTTTCGTTCGTTCGTTCGCATTCAAAATAAGGCAACGGGCAATAACAGCCCGTTAGGCTAAAAAATGCTGATGCATCAAGTCGGTAGGTTCAGGATAGTGATATTCGGGAAAATTCTGCAAATATTCATTAAGAGTTACCTGAGGCATAGCTTTGGCTTTCTGATGCCAAGCAGTTGTGGTAAATCGCCTTTGAGACCTCTTATGAAGATCTTCAGCACCTTGTCTCTATTTGTTTGTGTAAACAAATTCATAGGCTAAGTGCTTATGTCCTTGCATGACAATTTGTTAAGAATCAGGGACAAGTGTGAATATACAACGTGATGAAATCCTTGGATTTATATACTGGTCTTGGACCAAAGGTTGCATTTGGTATTCAAGGGTGCTTATATCACCCTTGTCTACATAACGCATAACAAGACATAGTGACATTCATGACCAATCTAAGGGCGTGCTGTATGATTATAAGGCAATGTCAGCATTGCCAATTATTTTATAGCGAATAACGCTCAGAATTCCAAAGTACTTTGGAGTTCCTTTAAGGCGATCGTATATTTGCAGTAGAAGATCTACACTTTTTTTCCAGGAACTGAACTCTCCTGGATTCCTTGAGAAATTTCCCAAGCATCAGCCTACGTCCGGTATGCTGTTTAGATCACCCGGTTTGTCTTGATGCTCTATAGCAATCACAGCTCACGGCAGCTCACGGCAGCTCACGGCAGCTCACGGCAGCTCACGCGTGATTCGTGACATGTGACATAGTAAAACATGCTCAGTTAGCATTGCCATTTCATCATGGAAAGACTTACACCCGAACAACGGTTACAAATTATTGAATTTTGTTATCGAAATTCGTGCTCTGTGAAAAATGTTTTTCGCACACTTCCACCATTTTACGGTCGTCATAATCGACCTCCTGAGCTAACAATTCAAGCCGTGATCAAATTTCTCGCTATTGGACATTAAGCCACCTACCTGTATACGTAGAGTGAGTACAGAGGAAAATATTGCTGTTGTATCTGCCAGTGTTTATGAAGACCGTGATTTGTCCCTTCGTCGCCATTCGCCTTTGGGATTGTGTTAATCAAATACGTGGAAGACTTTACGCAAGGATCTTCGTCTAAAATACTACAAAATATAGCTAGTGCAAGAACCGAAGCCGAACGACCTGCCACAGGAATTTTCGGTGAGTAGGCCCTAGAAAAGCAGGAGGAAAAACGGTTTTTTTTTTTTGAAAAATTGTCCTCAGCTAACAAGCTCATTTCTGGTTGAATGGGTATGTTAATAAACAAAACTGCCGCATTTGGCCCGAAGAGGTAACACAAGTGCTGCCAATGCAGCCGGCAAAATATACTGTTTGGTGAGGTTTACGGTGCAGCGGAGTTATTGGCCCGTGTTTTTTCAAAGATGACCGTGACAGCAGCGTTACCGTCAATGGCACCCGCTATGATTCAATAATTTCTAACTTTTTTATCCCCAATGCATGAACTGAACCTGATTGACATGTGGCTCCAGTAAGATGGGGCACGCGATAGACTAGTTGAGAAATGAGTTCGGTGATCAATTTATCTTTCATTTTGGGCCGGTGGGTTGGTCGGCTAGACCGTTGGATTTGACGCCTTTAGACTATTTTTTATGGGCATGTGCCAAATCATTCGTCTATGTCGATAAACCAGCGCCAATTGCAGCCTTGGAAGACAACATTACACATCAGCGAGATACCAACCAATATGCTCGAAACAGTGATTCAAAATTGAACTCTACATACGGATCACCTAAAGCACAGTCGTGGCCAATATTCACATGAAATAATTTTTAAAAAGTAAATGGCAAGCATTGATTTATCAACTGAAATAATAATTTTATACACTTTTGTAATTTTCGTGTTTTTTTTTGACAATTAAAAACAAACGCTTACAATATCACCCATTATTTAGCTATTTTTTGAAAAAGGACCAGATATATTGGGTATTCGTGCGGTTTTTTTTCAAAATTTGAACGTTTGTTTAAGAAAAACATGTACAATAGTATTATTCAAAGTATTGCCCATCTGAAGCTATGACTTTTTCCCATCTTTCTGGTAATTTGTGGATCCCATCCCAAAAGAACTGCGCCGGCTTGGCAGCCAAGAATGAATCAAGCCAATTTTTGATATTCTGCAGTGAGGGCGTTCTGCATCGACCGGAACAAATGGTAGTCAGATGGGGAAAGGTCTGGGTTATAAGGCGGGTGGTTTAAGACTTCCCATCCACTGCTTTCAAATAGTTCTTAACCGGAATAGCAACGTGGGGCCGAGCGTTGTCATGATGGAAAATTATTGCCTCGTGTCTGGTCGCATATTCCGGGCGTTTTTCGGCCACTGCTCTCCTCAAACGGATTAATTGTGTTCGGTAGCGTTGTCCATTGATGGTTTCACCCGGTTTTAGCAGATCATAATACAGCACACTCATCTGATCCCACCAAATACAGAGCATTACCTTCGCGCCATGGATATTCGGCTTTGCCGTTGATTTGGTTGGTTGGCCGGGTTTCACATATGATTTTTTGCGCTTGGGGTTGTCGTAATGGATCCATTTTTCATCACCAGTAACAATCCGATGCAAAAATGACTTCCTTTTGTGGCGTTCCAGCAGCATTTTGGACATGCAAAACCGCCTTTCGACGTCTCTCGGCTTGAGTTCATGTGGAACCCAATTTTCTTGCATTTGAATATATCCAGCTGCTTTTAAACGTTTTGAAATGGCTGCTTGAATGACACCCAAAGATTCTGTGAGCTCTTCTTGTGTTTGTCAAAATCTTCATAGAGTAATGCTTGCAGTTCTTCATCTTCAAACTTTTTTGGCTGTCCAGGACGTTCATCGTCTTCCAAGCCAAAATCACCACTTTTAAATCGTTCAAACCACTTTTGGCACGTTCGCTCAACTAGCGCATCTTCCCCATAAACTTCCACCAAAATACGATGACTTTCGGCAGCAGTTTTCTTCATATTAAAGTAATGAAGAAGAACTCCCCGCAAAAACACTTTTTCAGGCACAAAGTTCGACATATTTGAGTGAAAAAAAATTATTGCTGTTTACGCTTCAAATGAATGACATATACTGAAATGACGTACAATGATAGTAGCTTTCTAACATATGTTCCAATGGAATAATAAGAATGGAATAATACAAGTTACGCCATTTCTTAGCAAACCGCAAGAAAGTTATTAAGTTATAGACCAAATATTATTTTGTTTTATATTTATTATAAGTATATTTAAATTATTATATTCTTTTCATTATTAATTATATTAACTTTTAAACTAACTGGTATGTATTTTTTTCTCTAAATTTTAAAAACGATTCTCTAAGTTTTTATTTTTAAGTTCTACAAATTTTTATCTTTTTATTTATTTTTTATGTCCTGACTTCTTGCGATTCGTGGTGCGGCTAGCGGTTTGAGCTTCCTCTTCATCCGTCAGTCGAATTACTGAGGTCTGTTACTTGAAGGGAATTAATTTTTCACCACATACATGGGGAGCCACAGGATGTTACGTCTGTGTGAGTTCGTCTGTGCTACTTAAGAGCTTTTACAACGGACGCTTTTTCGCAAAACTAAGCACTACTTAGGGACACAGAACCGATAATCCTGTGGTCCCTGGTCGGGCGCCAACTAATTTTTTAATTTGGAGTAAGGAAGGTTGTTAAATTGTTTACTGTTCACTTTCTGTACATCCATATTTAAAATTTGGTTGTACCTTTTACTGTTTTTCCAATTGCTAGGTATGTTCACTTCCTAGTCCAGAATCATCCCAATTGAACACCCGGTCTTCGCGGCTGTTCAACGGTCACATGTTGCTATACTGGTTACGTTTTTTTGTCGCTTTGTTTGTTTGTTGTTTGATTGTTTGTCGGCAGTTCTTACTGTTTATTCTTACTACAATACTTCTTAAAGTTAAAATTTTAAGTGGAAATAGTGTACGTTGTTTTGTTTTTAGATTTACATATATGTTGTAAGTTCCATTTACTATTCATAGATGGAATTGTGTGGGAGCATTATAATGAATAATGCCAAAACTGGGTTTTTGGAACTACTTGTATTTGAATGAAAGCAGGAAATCCAAAGGTCAAGTATCCTGGCTCTAAAGTAGGTATCTATTTTTTTCTGATTGTGATATTGTTCGAGTTCTTAAGTTTCATGCTTTCCCCTCATTAGTGAAAGCATACGAAATAAATATGCAGCTGAGGGCAAACAATTAGCATTACACCTAAGAACCATTAATAAAGACAGAAAAAAAAATATTTACTGGTGTGCAGTATATTCCATGATCTCCTTTCATAAAATCAGAAATACTGGTTTCGTGTATTTAAAATACAAAATATTGTAGAAGCTTAACTTAATTTTGTATGATCCAAATTCAAAATTAAAGTTAAAACTTTCGTATGCACTGGTATTATTTTGCTACCGTGAAGAGTACCAGATGCATCACAGATTGACATTAAGTAGTAAGAGTGAGGGTTTACAACGACATCACATGAATGCTATGATGTTTATGAGTAACACTAGTCAGATGTCTTGTGTGTTTTAAATAAGCCTTAATTCCACTGAATGCCCTAACATTGATGGAAGCAAGGATATGCATTCCCATCACTTTCCGTCAATCCATTGATACCAAAGAAGAACTTGTGTTGGAGGCACAACTTCCACCCTTTGTATGAGTCGAGGTCGATCTAAAACCTCTTGCTGATCTTAGGAGTTAAAGTAGCGCCGAACACACAAATAATATTAGATGACACATTTTGAATACATGAATATTCATCGTGTGAATCAATTCACCGAATTCTCAGAAAACATTTGTAATGCACTTTTCCATGCAAAACGTTCGGTGATGATAGATAAAATTGTGCAATATTTTGCATGATATCTGAACCAATTGCACGTTGTCCAGTGAATATCACCTGTGCAACTGCTTCACAAGTTCCAAGAACCTACAATTTGTTGGTTATCCCTGTCATTTCCCGATCACCCATACCTTCACACCTCACTGTTTTTCCAAATGTCATTCCTTCCTTTCTTTACTTTTTTTTTCTCTTATTAATGCGAAGACGCAGTTTTCTTTTATTATACGAGTATTAAGAATCAATAATAAAAGCGTAATCATTATTGTTCTATAAGAATTCTTTTGCGTTTTTTTTTCTGATAGCAATTTTCCATCAACGTGCTCAACACAATTGATGTAGATACAGGTCAACATAAATTAAATGAATTGGATCACATGGCAGTCTTTTTGTCTTGAGTTTTTGGCGCGCCGTAAACTCTCACTCATTAGTTTCGCGAAGATGATTAAGTAGTTTTAATCAAGTTGTTTTAAAGTTGTGTTAAATAATTAAAAATCGTTTTGGATAAATAAAGTTGTTCTGAATAAAAAAATTGTTTTTTTTTTTGAGAACATTACTTCATTTTATTGCAACATAGTGTTTACAATATTTATAGTCATAATGCTCGTATTACAGAGATTTGGTTGAAGCACCTTACTACTAAAATATTATTACAAATGTTTAAAATAATATCACAGAATTTTATAAATTTGAAGGAAAAGCCACTAAAAACCAGTTCTATGCCCGTTATCGTCGGAGGGAAAAGAGAAGTGGTTGTACTATTTAATTAATAGTACAATAATAAATAAATAAATAAATGAATAAAAAAATAAAATAAATAAAGCAAAAAACGAGAAAAAAATAATAAATGAATAAATAAGCAAGTAAAAAAATAAATAAATAAAGAAATTAATACAAGCAATAAATACGTATATAATTAGTTGAACTAAACTAAGAACAAAACAGTGTTGTATTCACTATGATGCTAAATTTAAGATTAAGTCATTGTCAGAGGATAAACATGATATATTATACTGGTGCAAAAGCTTTTCAATTCTATTTTCCACCTTTTCTAACAGATGGAGTGAAAAGTGACATCACTGAACGCCAGAATGCGCTGCTACTGCAAAAAAGGTTATGGTGCCTTCCATTCCGTTCATATTTAGGCAGACATGCCAAATTTCAGTACGATACTGTCTTTAGTTTTGTTTTGCCAGCTGATTGTTGTTGACGTGTTTGGCATCATGTTGAGTATGGACAAAAACGATTTTCGTTCTCTCACAAAACATTATTTTTTGAGACGCAAAACGGCGAAGGAAACAAAAGAAAAGTTGGATAAATATTATGGGGCTAATGTCTAATATTGGTTTCGAGAGTTTCGTGGTGGCCGCAACTCCACTACCGATCAAGTCCGCAGCGGCAGGCCCTCCGATGCGGTTACAGAGGACAATCTCAAAAAAATGCATGAAATGGTGTTGGCTGACCGGAAAGTGAAGGTGCGCGAGCTAGCAGATACCACAAAGATTAGTACTGAGCACACACGTCATATTTTGGGCAATATTCTGCATATGAAAAAGTTATTCTACCGCTGGGTGTCGCCCATGCTCATTCCTGACCAAAAACTCTTACGCGAGAGCACTTCGAAAGAGTGTTTGGACTTGCTGATGCGGAATCGGGCGGACTTTTGGCGTCGATTGGTAACTGGATTTGGATCCCTCGGACTATTATCTCTTCCCAAACCTCAAAAGATGGCTCATCAATAAAAAATTCAGCTCACGCGAGGAAATTATCGACGCTACGGAGGAGTATTTTGCAGACCTTCCGAAAAATTACTTTTCGGACGGGATCAAGAAGTTCGAAAATCGCTGGAATATGTGTATTAAACTAAAAGGGGACTATTTTGAATAATATAAAAAAACATTTAAAAAAAAAATTGTTTAATTCCCTAGGAGGTCACTTTTCACACCATCTAGTATATTAGCTATTTCATGTAGTTCTTTTGTTGAGAAAAACCAAGAAAGATTAACAGTATGATGCGAAAGCATGTATAGTTGATTGCAGTTTTTTTTTTATTTTAATCAAAGTGTATTACATTTCTGGCGCAGTAGAAAAAGAAGTTTTTTTGTGTACGTTTTTACGTTTAGTAGACCATCCAAAGTATTTGTGATCACCAAATCGCAAACGATTGGATCGTTAATAAAAACCCAGCGTAACATCGGTAAAACTAACCGGGATAAAGAGAGTTGAAATACAAAACTCTGGTTAGTATACCATAAAGAAAGTTACAATACAAAATTAAAAAAAAAAGAAAGTAGAATAAAAAGTAAAATAAAAAAAAAGTTCTAAACAACAGAATTAACGAAACCATAACTAACCTCAAGCGAAAAATCAAAGTCAAGTGTCCGGAAATACAGCAATTAAAATAGTAGTATATCACAGTAATGAAAATATCGTATATATATTGTACATATTTATACACTTATACACACATATAATAAAAACAACCGTAAAATCAAAGTGAAGTTCTGAAAAATCCAACAA
Organism: Volucella zonaria; assembly: GCA_963966105.1. Taxonomy (NCBI): domain Eukaryota; kingdom Metazoa; phylum Arthropoda; class Insecta; order Diptera; family Syrphidae; genus Volucella; species Volucella zonaria. Next base: position 7,152,495 of record OZ014534.1, on the reverse strand, counting down.
TAATATCTAGATATATGTAGGTATACGAGCACGTTAAAATATAAAAGTGACAACTACTAACGCCAAGTGACAACCCGAACGAAATCCAACAATGACACAAAAGGTATGGTTCACAAAATAAGACTTACGCCATAGCAGTATTCCGGAACAACATCCTTGAGCCTCTCCTATGTTGTAGGAATCCAGATAGTCTCGAGGCAGCCGTTAATATATCATATATAATCAACCCATATCCTGCAAGTTCTGGGTCATAATTCAACCCATATACAACAAGGACAAACATACTGAAAATAGTTCTAGAGAAGGAAACAGTAAGACTAATAACACTAACCGTAATCAGGGTAACAATAATTATAGAAATTTTAAATCAAATGGGGATGATAAAAACAGACAGCATTTAAATAGCTATCACCAACAATCAAGTTCACATTCACTCAAATTTCACGCCTACACTCAATAATTCTACTCCAGAACCATAACGCATCTCAACCAATTAGTACCCTAAATCAAATGCAAATATCTTCTATACTTGAGCCTATGGATATAAATTCAGTCCAGTTAATAACAGAAGTTAAACCCTCTCAATCGCAAAATTTTCAATCACAAGCCTCTCACAACAATTACCATAAAACATATAAAATAAAAAACCCTTAAAATTTATCGTGAATACTAGCGCAACACATTCAAAATCAACCCACATCTTTTTTCACCAAATCTTATCCAATAAATAAAAAGTATATCCTTTATAACAATAAGTCAAGAAGTCAAAATCGCACAGAGAGAAGTCCCAAGAAGCATACATGTAATAACATGCTTGTTCCCTTAAAAACAAGAATAGATTATGAAAACTATGTCCTTATAATTGGGAAAAAAGAAATAAAACTGCACCATAATAGTAAAAAAACTTTCTCTTTCGGTTTATAATGGGAAGGCTTTGCCTATCAACATGAGCAGTATTCTGTAGATGGCAAAGCATTTAGAGAAGGAAACTATGAAGTAGAAAATTGTAGAACGCAGAGGTAAAAAATTCTGAAAATACAATTAATACAATTTAAAATTGTAAATTTAGCCCCTTGCAAACTGAGACAGCTAAAATTTTAATATTAAAACCAAGTCATTATCCGAACAGATTCGGACAAGTCATTTAAATCCACTGGAGTAAACGAAATGAAAAATTTACGGAAATATTTTATAACGAGGACTCAGACCTCACTTTCACAAATATGATTAAGCTAGAATCCGAACAACTAATGGCAAACCAATATATGTGTGTGAAATCTTATCACTACCCTTAGTCCATAAGGAGGAGCTGGAAATCCAAATGCAGTGGAACTTCCTTTATCCGTCAGTCACCGGGTCGGCAGATTGAGGAATTATCTCATAAATCTTCGATTTTTATAGCCTAAATCCTTAACTTCTCTCATCAATCAAATACATATTCATATATGCCTACATCCAAACAAAACAAAAACGACACGATCTAAATACAAATACAAAACAAAATGAAACGCAGATCAAATTTGACTGAATGAGTGTTTTCAAAATACTCGTAGATTCCGACCCAAATTCACAGTTGTCCAGAATTGAAGATGTTGATGAATATGATATTCAAGCAGATACAGTTTTGCGAGGAGATTTCGATAGTGACGACTTTGGATGCGAAGACACAGAAGAGAAGTAGTGCTACGAAAAACAAAAATATATTCCAGTTGAAGAAAATAATTAATAAATTCAAAAAACAATTTAAATAAGAAGTGATAAAAGTGTTATTGACAAAGATGTCAATAAGACGAAGTCTTATAGTTAAAAAACAGAAAATTTATAAAAAAAAACAACAAACAATAAGTGAAAATAAATAAAAAAAGACAACAACAAACAATAAGTGAAAACAAAAAAAAGGAGAATAAAAACTTTTATCAAAAAGCAGCAACAACATAACAATAGTAACAACCCTCAACAAAGCAGTTATAGTAAAGATATTTTTAGTATAATTATCTACTATATATTAATTAAAATGAAATAAAAATATTTTATTATTGTATAAAACAGTTTTCCTAATTTTTTTGCAAAAAAAAAAAATTATAAAAAATGTATTCTGGACAATTTCACACATAAATTCAGTAAAATGACGACCTTACCAAGACATGATAACAAGACTAATAGTAACTAACACAGCTTCCCTGAAAGCTGAAATAGATATTTTAGCTAAAATCAGCTAAAAAATATGACAGGTCATAGCAATGTGACCGAATATGAGCCACAAATGATCGATGAAACTATTACGTGCAACGAGTCATTGGACGTAATACGAGTAAAATCGTTGCCAGATTTCAGTGGAAACGCTAGTACCTATGTTAATTGGCGCGAAGCTACTAACAATTCAATGACATTATATACTAAGGGTAGTCGCAGGTATTTTGCTGCGTTAACTATTCTCAGAAATAAAATAGTGCATAATGCCAATGACGTCTTAACGAATCATGGCACGGTCTTAAACTTAGATGCAATTATAAGCAGGATCGATTTCGCTTATGCTGATAAGAGCCCTGCTCATATAATCGAACAGGAATTGAGTATCCTTCGACAAGGAAATTCATCCCTAATAGAATTTTATAATAGTGTCAATAAGAAATTGACATTACTTATAAATAAAACAATAATGACTAATGGCACTAATAGTGCACTAACTAGAGAATTAAACAATATGAATCGCAGAAATACTTTGAGAGTATTTATTACTGGGCTTAACGCTCCACTTTCAAACATATTATTCTCTTTATCTCTAGAAGATTTACCTAGTGCATTGGCAAAAGCTCAGGAGTTAGAATCAAATAATATGAGAGCAAATTTCGCTCTACAATTCGGAAGGTCTCAGAACCATCAAAATAATATGAATCCAAGAAATCATAATAATCTTAGATTTCCTGAAAGGAATCATAATCAACAAGTTAATTTATCCAAGCAGGAACCTATGGAATTAGGAAGCTCTGTTAATAGAACGAATAACAGACAAAATGATTTCCAACGCAATAAACCTCCGCAGGTTTATTGAGTTAGTGGGGTCCAGCAAAATTGGACTCAATGAAATAATTGGAATCAAAATCCAAACCGGCAAAATTGGACTCCGAACCAACAGTCTAATTTTCGTAACGAGAAATGGCACTATGAGAGTGCACAACATAGTGCACAACCTCCTATAAAAAACCAACGAATTAACAATTTAAATGAGAGCGCTTTTTTAGACGAGCATCTCAATTGCCCTACATCTTCCGAGATAGCGACGGATCAGGAAAACGTGTAAAAATTTTAGTGGACACTGGCGCTACAAGTTGCTATTGTTGGCCTAATATTTTATCAAATAGATATAAGCTAGTAATTAATAAAAGAGTAAAAACCATAAATGGTTATACTGTTATAACCCATTATTGTGAAGCAGTAATCTTCGGCAGAAGAATACAGTTTTACGAGTTGGGAAACTTAGAAAGCGATTTGCTAATTGGTTTTAATATTCTAAAACTTTCTAATATAACGTTAGATTTCGAAAAAAAGATATTAATTCATCAGGGAAAACCTGAACAAATATATATTTCAGAGGAAAACTCTGAGAAATCTATTATGAATCAACATACTCGTAATATGAAAATTGAAAATAATTTGAACACTTTGAAATCCAGCAATTTCAAAGTAAAAGCCGACAAAGATAACGGCAATATTAAAAATAAAATAGAAGACTTTAGAAGTGAGATTCTAGATAAAATAGAATCAATGCATTCTAATATAAATACAAATGTATTATTCAGAACAGACGTAAAGGCCGAAATTCGTACAATTGTTGAAACTCCTATATGGAGTAAACAATATCCATATCCTTTATCTGTGAATACATTTGTTAATAAAGAAATTAATAAAATGTTGAATGACGGAATCGTTCAACCTAGTAAGAGCCCATACAACTCACCTATTTGGGTAGTACCAAAAGAAGGTATTAATGAAGATGGGACACCAAAACTAAGAATGGTGGTTGATTACAAAAAATTTAATGAAAAAACTGTATCGGATCGATATCCAATTCCCGATACAAATGTTATACTTTCTAATTTAGGAAGTCTAAATATTTTCCAACTATAGATTTAGAATCTGGTTTTCACCAAATACAAATGAGTGACTCAGATATAGAGAAAACATCATTTTCCGTCAATAATGGAAAATATGAATTCTTAAGAATGCCATTTGGATTGAAAAATGCACCAAGCATCTTTCAACGGGCAATGGATGATACTTTGCGAGAGTATATAGGAAAGTTTTGTCATGTTTATATACTCGTAGATGACATTATTGTATTTTCAGAAAATTTGGAAAAACATACAGAAAATCTAAATAAGATAATTGAAACCTTAAATATCATTAGAAAAATCGAAATTCTACCAAACTGAAGTTGAATTTTTAGGATACATTGTTGGACATAATATCATTAAAACGGATCCGAATATCCAATACCAACAACACTAAGACAGCTCAGAAGTTTCTTAGGCATGACAGGTTATTACAGAAAATTCATCCAAAATTATGCATCAATAGCTAAACCCCTAACAAAACATTTAGCTGGCGAAAATGGAAAAATTTCACAATATTTATCCAAGAAAACAGAAGTGAAATTGGACCAAGAAGGTATTTTAGCTTGTCAGAAATTAAAAAATTTATTGATTAATCAAATAGAATTGGTACAACTAAATTTTAATAAAAAATTTGTTTTAACCACAGATGCTTCTAATAACGCTATTGGCGGTATTTTAACCCAAGAAGATAAACCTATTATTTTCATATCAAAAACTTTAAATCCCACAGAACAAAATTATGCAACGAACGAAAAAGAGGTTTACGCTATCGTTTGGTCGCTGAAAACATTGAGAAATTATCTTTATGGAGTTTCAGATTTAGAAATCCATACAGATCACCAACCTTTAACTTTTGCAGTCTCAAGTCGTAACCCTAATGCAAAAATGAAGAGATGCATTTATAGAAGAATTTGCCCCAAAAATAATTTATAAACCAGGCACTACCAACGTAGTTGCAGACGCTTTATCAAGGCAATATTTAAATAATTTAACAGATGATTCTTCAATCTCTGGAACACAGCATTCAGCTGAAAGTAGCGACAATATCGATATTCCAGAAACAAAGAAACCTTTATATCAATTTAAACAACAAATTCTTTTAGCTAAAGCTAATTTTACAATCCATGAACAAATAGGAAATTTCGGAAAAACTAGACATCTTATAGAATACAATACGCCAGAAAATTTAGTACATATTCTTAAAGAATATTTACAACCAGGAATAATTGCAATTCCTTGCACACCTGAAGGCTTGTATGAAATGAAGCAAAAAATAAAAGAAACTTTTAGTAACCAATTTCTGTATACAAAAATTTTCGCAATAGATATAACTAATAAAGAGGATCAAAGTACAATAATTGACCAACACATACGCTAGCACATAGAAATTATAAAGAGAATATAAAACAAATCTATGCCCCGTATTATTGGCCTGAAATGAATAAACAACTTCAGGAATATGTAAGAAACTGTGAGATCTGTAATAGAAATAAATACGACCGTCATCCTCAAAAGGTACCAATTGGAGAGGCTCCAATCCCAAAAAAAGAGGGGGAGCAAAAATTGAAATTTTTAACATGTATCGATTCCTATTCAAAGTTTTTAATAATAAAATTAATCGAAGATAAAACCAAGTTAGATGAAAAAGTTCTAGAATTATTACAAAACTTTCCAGATGTAAAACAAATAACTGTTGATAATGAACCAGGCATCACAACAGTATAATCTAAAACATTAATGCAAAGATTACAAATAAAAATTTATTATTGCGATCCTAAACACAGTACCACGAATGGTCAAGTAGAAAGAGTTCATTCTACAATTATTGAAATTGCAAGATGCTTGAAACAAGAATTTCATTTAAAAAGTGATCTAGAATCAATCTTTAGATCTGCGCAACAATACAGTAAAAGTATTCGTTCGGTCACGAATCTTAAACCTTGTGACGTTTTTTTTAATAAACTACCCCACAATGAAGTACAACCAAAACTTTCTGTGGCTGTTAACTCGAAATAATAAGAACAGAAATATTAAAAATTATAAACAAAACGATATAATTTATGAAAAACTCATAGGAGGTAGAAATAAACTTATGTCTAAATATAAAACACAAAAAGTTAAAGAAGATTTCGGAAATAAAGTTCAAATATTTCAAAACGATAGAATAGTTCATAAAGATAATATTAAAACAAAACTTTTTATATTTTATTACAGAAAATGTTTTTCTTAACAATTTTCCTGAAAATGGAAACGGTGCAATTTATAAGAAATATTTCATGTTACAAATTTAACATATTATGAAATATTAATGCAGGAAACGCAAAACATTTTAAATAAAAATTTGGAATATAAAGGCTTTGGTATTAAAGACGATATCATACATATTAATATGGAAGATGATTTAGAAATAGGTTTAATAGAAACACTATTAAAACAATTAAAAATAAGTAACCATAGACAGAGAAGAGGAATAAACGAATTAGGAACATTATAGAAATGGGTAGCAGGAACCCCAGACCATGATGATTTAGTAACTATAAATAACAAGCTTTCTGAATTAACAGAGAATAATAATAAACAGTTCACTACGAACTCAGAAATTTTTGAAGCAATAAATTTGTTAAGGAAGTCAGCACGAAACCTTGAGATAGGTTCACATCATAGAATGAATAAACAGATGTATAAGTTAATTATAACTGAACTACAAAATATGATACAGACCATAACATTAGCTAAAATAGGTATTCTTAACCCAGCAATTTTAAACTTACGGTACATACAATAAATTACCAAACATGAACATGAAACGTTAACATTAACCGATTTAATAGACGTTTCAAAATTTAAAATAGTCCAAGACGATAACGTAATTATAATTTACATAAAATATCCGATTATCGAAAAAAGTTGTTCTTTATATGAAACAAGTGCCATAAGCCAAAAGGATGGAAAACTGTTGATAGACAATTCAATTGTAAAATGTAATAATGAATATTTTAATGTTGAAAATTGTAAATTAGAATTAAGAACTACATTTTGTAAACTTATATATAAAAGATCATGTCTATCAGATCTATTTAATAATAAAAAAGGACAAAAAAACAAAATAACGAAAATTTAGAAATAATTAAAGATGGTACGATATTAATTTCCGGTAACCACACAATAGATGGCCATAAACTGGAAGGAACATATTTAGTAATTTTTAGAAATACAACTACAATTGATAACGTAACTTTTGACAATCCAACAGAAATTATTACTAACTATTCAAGAACAAGTAATATAAATAACTATGATGTAATCAGATATATTGAATCTGAAAATAAAGAACTTAAATTTGAAAATATTAATATAATTAATTCAATAAGAAAAACAGTTGAAAAACAACCAACATTGTGGATAACAATAATTTTATTCATTCTTGTAATAATAACTTTTGTATTCTATAAATTTATAAAAAACTTTCAAGACTGTAAAAAGAAACAAAAGACCAAAAATGATATAATACTTTTTGATAATATAAATAAGAATATTCAAATACTAACAAAACAATTTGAAGAAACGGGACGTTTCTCTTAAAGAAAGAGGGGAGTTAAGATAATCGTTTCTTAGAATAAGATATCGCTAAACTGCTTATTCAGCATCAGCACGATTGCCACCAATTTCAACAGCATCAACTGTAAACAAAAGCATCCGGACACCAAGTCCAATCATGATGAAATATGCCATTACCGATCAATCCAGAACAATCGATTGATGATTCCATCACAAATCACTACTAGAATGATGTCATCCCAGGAGTATATAAACTCCATCAAAAATATTAAAAAGTCAAGTCTACTTCCAGCAGCAGAACCAGCCGGTCCAGTTTAATTTAATTTAGTTTTAATTTAGTATCTAAGTACTCTTGTTTTTAAATAAAGATTAATATCTTTTTTAAAAAATATAAACCCAAGGGAAAATAATAATTTGCATACCGAGTTTTGAAACACTGAAACGTCTCCTTACTTATGAACCTATACCAAAGTATTCAAATTTTGAGAAAATATTATGCTTACGCTAGTGAATATGCGTTAGGCGCCGTACTATCCCATGAAGGTCATTATATTTCTATGTCTATGTTTATGACGTAGAATTCCTCAAAACATTAAAAAATATTTTTAATACATACTTTGCAGAAGGCGATTTAAAAATTATTAGGACTGATAGATTATTGACAGATGTCACCGATGAGGAACAATTAGCCGATGTAATAAAACAAAAAAATCTTAAGAATAATCATCGCCGAATTGTAGAAGTATAGAAGGAATTACAGTTAAAATATTACCACTCCAAAATTTCATAGTAGAATTACTCTCTTTATAAATAATTGCGAGGTATGTAATGCAAAAAATATGAAAGGAAACCCATTAGACAAAAATATCAATTGACAGAAACCCCCTCAGCTCCTAATCAAATAATTCATACAGACGTATTTTATACATTACAAAAACCAAGGTTTGCAACTTACTATACATAGATAAATTTAGTAAATTTTCTCAAGCGGTGAGTATAAACGCAAGAATCTGTACTGAATTCAAAAGGCTCTTCCCGTAAAAGAATTTTCACAGAACGAAAATTTTAATATACACTCCACTTCGAATAATATCGAATAATACCATCCAACGTTGATATAGAAAAGCTTCGTAATACAACCAAAAATTTAGTAAAGTTAAGTAAAAAGTAAGTGGAGGCAATATTGAAAACATCTAAATCCTACAACTTGCGACGGAAAAATCTACAACATTTCCAAAACGAGGCGAGGGAATTTAATTATTAAGCGGCAAAATTATATCATATATCGACCCTCCTCTGGACATATGTACTGGAGGGTGGAGCGCCAAGATACAGTAGATGCTGAAGATGACCTTAACCGCATAATGAACGCGGGCTATTACGCAAAGAGATTACTTGACTTACCTATTGCAAAGGGCGATGACCAAGATGAATCTTTCCCGAAGGTAAGAAAATCTCCTGTTCTTTCATCTTTAACCTCGTTTGGGCTACGTGCGAGGATTCATTTCTCAGAAGGCAAGGGTAAAACTAATTGCGTGAAAATCGTCCCCAAAATCCTCTACTCGCTTTTTCATTTGTGGTCCGCCTTGCCCTATCTTTCCCCTCCCAATTGTGGTTTAGCGTCATAAAATGTTTGAAGATATTTGCTTGCGATTTCAATGTATGTTTACAGTTTGATACGCGGTAAGTACGTAGGTGGGTGACCACATGGGAACTCCGGCGTTAAATCCCGGACCCTAAAAATTAATTTTTGTATAGTTCCCTTGATAATAATAATAATAATAATAAATTTATTTTATTTTTTTCAAAAATGAAATGTATGTACTCGTATACAGTACGCCCTCGGTAAAAACAACCGTTGAAAATTCGAGCAGTTGCGTTAATTGAGGTTGTTGCAATAACTGAGTCACAGAAAAGTTCAGCCTTGAATTATAATTTAACCTGAAAACCAGAGTATGAAAAATAAAAGAGTATTGAAAGAAAGAAAAGAAAAGTAATACTATACCATACTTAATTCATTTAAAAAAAAATATTTACATAATGTTAATACAGTTTTTGGTTAAATTGATTTAAAAAATTGGAAAATGTTCGTTTGCTTTTTCTTGGAGGATACATTTTTGTCTCAGTTTTTGAAGAGTCAAGGTATCTTCTAGTGAAACCGAGTTTTCTTCAGCCCATTGAAGACTAATGCTAAATGCTTGGATAACATGCTCCGTTTTGATTTTTGGCCGTGGAGGACTTACACTTGCATCTGCGCTTTCTTCTTCACACTCGATTTCTTCGGGTTCTACATAGATTGTTGCAAACAGGCGCCTGTTCGATACCGTTTTCGGCAATCCACTTGCTTAATAACCTCGGTGACAAAAGTTTCGGTGGAAAATAACTCTTGAAGCAAGTCATTAATGGATGGCATCATTTCGCGGTCACTAATGATTTTATCGCTAATGACCCACTCACTGTCAGGAGACATCAAAGCCTTCCAGCACTTTTGTATAGCCGAAGACTTAATCTTGTCCCATGCAGTAGCCAGGAGGCATATGGTATGCCTTAAATTAAAATCCTTTATTTTACTCTCCAAATCTGAACCTCGGCTTCCGACTAAATGTGCCAAAAGTCTCTTTTTGTAGTACAATTTTGTCAAGTTGATGACATTTTGGTCTATTGGTTGAAAAATAGCGGTGCAGTTTGCTAGCAAACACATGGTAACAATCTTTCCATCATCACTTATCATCTCCTCGTCTTTTGGATGACACGTCGCATTGTCCAATAGCAGTAGAGCCTTTTTTGGAAAATTTTTCGATTCCAGAAACTGTCTTACCTAAGCCAAGGAAAAAATATAAAAAAAATTTTAAATTAGACCAAATCAATTCGAAAATAATTTTACCTCTGACACGAATGTTGAATGAAACCAATCTTTAAAAAATTCGTGTGTCATCTACGCACTTTTGTTGGCCTTGTAAACGACAGGCTTGTTTTCGAAATGCCTAAATGCTTTTCCTATAACGAACAATTTTACGTTTTGCGTACCAGACGCATTAGTGCAAGCAAGAAAAGTGATTCTCTCCTTGCTTACTTTCCTACCAGGAGCAGTAGCTTCTTTAGCACCCACAAACGTTCTTTTTGGCATAACCTTAAAAAATAGACCAGACTCGTCCGCATTCGTCGTAAATTTGATCTGCTAACAAGTCAAGCTCTTTAATTTAATTTTTGAATTTTATCAAAAATGGTTCCACCAGTTTTGGCTTATTTATCAGCTTTTCTCCGCAAATCTGAAGCATTCGGATTCCATTTCGTTATTTAAAATTTGAAAACCAGCCATTACTGGCATTACAAGCTCCTGGTTTTTCTTTGATTTTTTTGTGAAGCTTTTGACTTAAGGATTTGTGTGGAAATGGGTACGTTTTGCCTGCGTTGCTTCTGGAACCAATTGTACAAGGCTTTTTCCATCCTTGGATGCCCACAGGTTTTTAGAGTTACGCGCTTTCCCGGTCCGGACTCAGAATTAATAATGAATTTGTTAAGCACATTTTTTCTCTTTTTTATTCTACTAATGCTTGACTTGTTGCACTTGTATGTTTGACAAAGCGATTCAAGTGATGCACCGTTACTCAATTTATTTAAAATCTCAGCCTTCTGCTTTATAGACAGCTTGGGCACTTTTTTTTACGATAGCCATGATTTCTAAAATAAAACTAAGCAATTATGTACCGACCGCGACCGAGGGAAAATTAGCTGAACACTGGTAAATTAAACCTCAAATACAATGCATCTGCGTAAAAATTCTGAGAGAAGTAACTGTAAAATAACTGCCCAGTTACAGTAGAACCATATAAACAAAAAATACAAACAAAGTTAAAACGAAAAAAGAGATCATGGATGGAAAGTTGCGCTTACTGAGTCACTAATGCTAAAAATTTGGCTGTTGCTTTAATCGACGTATTGCGTTTATCGAGGGTTGCTTTTACCGAGGGCGTACTGTATATGTATGAATATATGTATATACTACCTTGATCAAAAGGTTCCCGGAATGCATTCAGAAAATTTGAAATACAAGTTTATTCATCTAAATCTATATTGTCCCCTTCAGAGTAATCTCCATCGACTGCAACACACGCAAGCGCTTGATCCAATCCTCGAAACATTTTTTATATTCGGTTTTCGGTATGTTAATCAGTCCTTCCACGTTCCACGTAGTGGTTTTTTAACTCGATTGAACAGAAAGAAGTCACAGGCAGGCAAATCAGGTGAATTCGGTGGCTATTGGATGGTATTTGTTGCATTTTTAATCAACAAATTACGAATAATGATAGCACTGTGCGGCGGTGCGTTATTATGGTGCAAAATCCACTAGTTTTCTGCCCACAATTCTGGTCAAAATAATACTCTTTGTTTACTGTCTGGCCGCCATTCACTTACCTGATGTCTGAATTGCGTGTTGTACTCATAAACCTACGTCTCGTCTCCAGTAATGATCCTTTTGATGAATGTGGGATCGCATTCAATCTCGCAAATCATCTCTTTTGCGACGCGACGTCAACACGGCCTCTTTTTTGTATGAAATTGAGGTCTTTTGGCACCAACTTTGCTGCTACACGATGGAAACGCAAATCATTAACCAAAATGTCTTGGACGGATCCACAGGCAATGTTCAAGTCCTCCGCTATCTCTCTGATGGTTAATTTGCTGTTATTAACCAACATTTCTTTTACTTCATCAATACTTTCGTCGGTTTTCGATGTCGATGGTCTACCACTGCGTTCATCATCTTCGATTGACTGACGACCACTTTTGAAACACTCGTGCCACTGGTAAACGATCGTTTTCTTTAGAGGATCGTTGCCGAAACACTTTTCCAACATTTTCAACAGCCGCGCAACATTAAATCCGTTTTCTACGCAAAATTTAATACGTTCCTTGTTGCAAATTTTAATCCATTTCTAAAATTGTAAAAAATCGCCAACACACACAGATATAGATGTACTCTTGGCTACGTAACTTTTGCAAATTTCAAGCTATGACGCTAAGATTTAGGGTGAATGTCAACAACAGATTTTCCAGCTTAACAAAAAAAAAACAAAACTCAAATCGGAACAATGGGAGCGCCACACGGTGGTGTCCCCCGGGAACTTTTTGATGAAGGTGGTATGTACGAGTATGTATGTATTAGGTCAAGTGATGTCGGTTATCACAAAATTATAAAAAAAATCTAAATCATTTGCTTTTAAAATTATTTGCATTCAAAAAAAAATCAAGAAATCTGACACCCTGTGACGATCTTTCAAGTACTGTGACCGCATATCTTAGCTTTTCTTCAATTTTTTGTTTTGCCACGTAACCCTGAGTAATTCTTCTGTAAATTACGGTCCAAAATTATATTTTAGTTTCAACTAAAATATTGCTTTTTTGTCCTTGAACTAACTGTACTGACAAAAAAATGTACTATGCCATTCTGGCAAGTAGCTCGAAACGATGGCGTATTTAGTCTGGATTCCAAAATATAGATGCCACCCTTGCAAGCAGTGTCGAATAGGCACATCGTGCAATACTGCAGTACGTTACGCTCCTTCGCTTACAGCGTATTAGTCTGTACTCGTGTTGATTTCGTGCTTACAACTTTGGCTTTCTTTATTGGACTTCATTGCATTGCGACTTTGACTTGCTATCTGACCGTTTCTGTCGAACCTGGATTTCTTCTGGGTTGATCGTTGATCCCGTGATTGTGTAGTGTGAATGCCATCATGCCATCTCGATACACTGCTCAGCAACATGCTAACATGCATCTCATTTATGGGGAATTCAGGTGTAATTCTAGTGCTGCAGCCAGACTTTATCATGAGAGATACCCTAATGCTCAGCGTCATCAGGATCATCGAGTGTTTGTAAATGTGCACCGGTCATTCCCAGAGGGTCGCTATCCAAATCGAATGGTTAGTGAGGGAAGACGAAGTCTTACAAGCAGTCGCACAAGACCCTAGCACCTCAGTACCTGCAATTGAAGAAAGCATATGAGTGCACAAAAGTACAGCACACCGAATTCTAAGGAAAAACTCCATCCGTACCATGTACGAGGAGTTCAAAGTTCGCTCCAGAAGTTCTCAATCGGATTTAGATGCGAAGATTGAGACGGCCAGTATACTGCTCAGTGCCACAGCATTGTTTTGCTGAAACTACTATTTTGTCGGTAGACTAAGGTTTATTTTAAGTTAGATATTAAGTTTTTATAAAAAATAAAAAATTATGTCCATATGCTAAGTTTTTTGTTAAATTCTTTTCTTAGCCTTAAGCATAGAAAATAAGTATTAATAAATAAAATGTAAACAAAGTCGAAAGACATATATATAAGGGTTTAGAGTAGCTTAGAGTGCCTGTGTGGGGCCAATAAGTTAGTATAAGTTTGTTAAGTAATTTTAAGCTAGCATTTAAGCATTTTTTGTTAGTATGTAAGAGTTAATGATTTAGAAAATAAAATGCATTTAAAACTAAACTAAACTATTTTTTTGTTTGTTTTGCCGAGTGTTTGGGGTCGTTATCTTGCTGGAACCGCGAACCGCCATTTTAGGAGCATATTCTCTTCGGCCCATGGTAGCATGACATTCCTCAAAATGTCTACGTACGATTCTTTTATCAATATGCCTTTAACAAGGTATATTGGACCTAAGCTCCACCAGAAAAAACAACGCCATATCATTACACTACCCCCCTCCCTTCACAGTGGGTTTTGTGTATCGTGGATGGTACGCATCACCTTTTGGACGACGAACAAACTGTTTATATTCCATTCCGAACAGATTTATTTTAGTTTCGTCACTCCATAATACATTTATTGCTTGGAGGGAATTGTGCGGAAGATGGTAAAGCTTAGCAAAAGCAATGCTAATCGTGCTGGCAATCGGCGAATCGTGCTGGCACTCACTTCAATTTGAGTTTCGTATTTGAAGTCTTTGGAGGACATGAACGGGTTCGCCTGGGCTTTCCTGACCAACCTTTTTCGTCTCTAGTGGACATCTTGGGCCGACGTCGTCTGGTCTTAGGAAAGTTTTTAGTTTGCAAAGCGTTGAATACCATCGTCGAAGAGCACTTCATTGCTTTTGCAATGTTTCGTATGGATTGGCTGCGCAATACTAAAATGCTTGCATGTTGAGCTTCGGCGCAGTGTTTATTTCTGCCCATAATATCCTTTAATAAAGATTGTAATATTTAAATAAATAACTCTAAAACATCGGGACACTATTCAGCAAATACAACTTACCAATTTACAAATTACGTATTACTAGCTCAAAAAATTGTGTCCCTGAAATTTATAGGGGGTGTTCCTATTTTTCTGTCCGAGAGAAGAAAAATCTCTCCGTCCTATTCGGACTCCCACCCCTGGAGAGTCAATATCGAAACCAAACACACCTGAGTTTCAAACCACTACATCACAAACTTACCTTTCTCCTCCTTCTATCTTTCCGCCCGCGCCCTGGCAACAGTATAAGGGTATTCATAACCCCTTAGGCGCGCATAAATTATAAAAAAAATAAAAAATCAGTACTCGTAGCTATTTACAGAATAATTGCACCTGATCGCATTTTCCCTTGTTTTTAACAGATGTGCATACAAGAAACTGTTGCGCATATAAAGAACTGTTTGTTTGATTGCATTGATCGCAACAAAGCAGTCGCCTTGGACGATATTATTGTAAAGTAATAACTTACTATTATTTTGGCTATAGCTGTATAGTGTATATATAAATATTTCAACAATTCTCTTCTCCACTCCATGACTTTCAAGCTAAAAGGTTTTATATACAAACAGGACTAATTTTCTAAAAGTCTGTGGAACCACTCGTATAAACTGATATCATGGGTAGAGCCCAGTGAGCGTTCACCAATACGCTTATAGGTATTGAAAACGATCTGGCAAATATGGGATTGGGGTGAATGAGGACATAACCAAGTCAACAAGAAGCGAAACGCAACATCGGCGAATCGGATAGAATGTCACCATAGGCAACTTCAACTCTCAGATAGTTATGGATTTTGTCTACTCCAGTATCAACTCTCATAATAGCCCCTCATCAGAAATCAAGCACAGCACTTACTTATCGCTGTTTCTTTCACTTAAAAAAGCAATTGACAAGAAAGACTAAGAAGACTCTACATATCCAGTCCAGCTCTACAGCGCAGGGGCATGGACGTTAGAGAAGGCGGATTATTTTGGCCGTTTTCAGCGCAACATTCTTCGAACGACTTTTGGTCCCGTTTGCTATGACAGGCTTTTAAGGAAAAAGCATAAGTCAGAAAGTGCCTGAGATTGCTAAGGCATGTAGAGTGAATGATTATTAACATCCCGGCCCAAAGAGTCTTCAATTCCTAACTAGAATGATGATGCAGTAGAAGGAGACCTGGTGTGGAGCTCAAGTGAAAGAGGGCTTCAACCATCTTTGAGTGTGTAAATGGAGGGATTCCTGAACTACAGCGCCATCTAAGTAAGTAACATACGCTTTTTGACAGGTAACACATTTTTACAGTATTCAATTTTTTAAAAAGGTTTGTATTTTATATACGTACATTGTACATACTTACATATAAGCACGTGCGTAATACACACCTACATTTTAAACTTCCAAATTTTATGTTTCATTTATTTTTATGGTTCAGTGGACAGTGAAATTATAATAATTGCTGTGTTATCAGAACAGAAAATTGTTGCAATCATATTGCCAATTAGAAAAAACGTATTACTGAATATAATATATTTTAGCTATGATACATGTTGATCTCATTTGCATGATTACATTTATGCATATAAACACGTAATTCCTAATATTCAGTATCATTGATCTCTATCTAACATAGATAAATTTGTACCCGGGCTTCATAAATGGTAGCTTCTTAAGCTACACAGAGATGTGTCCATTCCCCGACAACACATTTCCAGTTACGAATATTTAAGTAAACAAATGTATGAGTATGTATTTGAGTGAAATTTTTAAAACTCATTTAAGCTTGAGTTAAACTGTACTATAATACAACCATTTGTACAATTCCGACCATATACGAGTCTATATACGGGTACATATTTACAATAGTTTTATCCAAAGTAATGACTCTAACCAAAATATTATTGATAATGATGAATGCGTATTTAGAGTTTCCATAGTTAAAATATAGACGTATGTACATCCATAAATACATATGATCATATGTATAGTTAAAATATAAACGAGTTAAGGTTGATCATTTTGTACAATCGTTGCGTGTTTCTACGTGTGTAAGCCAGGCTGTGTTTCCCGTGGTGGGAAGTATTTTTAAATAAATTTTCAACTACCTTAAAAACTTCAGTTTATCGTGGTTCCTCTTCATATTAACACACGGTGATTTTGGTCTCCGGCGAGTTACTGGCCAACCGATTACGAAATATTTGCTTTGTTTCGTAAGTGCAACGAAATTTCGATAAAAGTGAGTTGTGGCTTTTTCTTTTCGGATTGCAAAATTGTGACGATCTGAAATACATACGAGTACATACATAAACATAAATGACTAAGGGGAAATGATTTGTTTTATTTAGTACATGTCATTTGAATAATGTTGGAATTTTTTATATAAGGTTTAAATATCTGTGTTGGTTGCACAATTAATAAGTTGCAATTAGAAATAAACTATTTATGGCTTAGCAATAAAAATCTTTGAATTTCGTGAATTGTGTTCAAACATGATTTTGAAATTAGTGAACCATATAAGTAGTAAATTAGATATGCCAAATGCTAAATAAAGTGGTTAAGGCGATGAGGGTTTTATGATTTTAGTATCACAAATTTTAAAAAGTGTGACCCATCAGTGAGACTAGCTGGAACAACTTTCGCTTTCACTCTGAACTTGCGTTGCATAAACCAAACGGCATTTTAACCAACTACGATTCAAAGAGTAAAAGTTGTCTACCTCAGACCAATAAAACATGAACTTCATAAGCATTATTATTTTTCTTTTTTCGGGTCAAGTTAGTTTAACCTTAAATATTTTATTGCTAAAATAAATAATAAAATTGTGTTAACAATTGATTGGACGGGACAAATTATGCGAGTACAAGCAAACAATTTAAGAATTACTAGCTTTTTCTTCAATAAAGTTGAGTTGAGTTAGGTAAGATCTCCTAACTTCTGACGTACGAATGGGCGCATACATATACATATATGTACATACATATGTTATGCTTTATTACGTCAAGTCTGCGGAACTTCTAACAACTTATATGACATATGTATTTCTTTTAACCATTTTATCGAAGATTGATCAATTATTTTATTTCTTTCATTGTAATATAATACAATCTCCAATAATACAGTCCACGGTAGCAAAGGGTATAACATATTTTAAATAACTTGAATTAAAACATACAATGGTAATTAATTTTTGTTTTTAATCGCTATGTTCAGTGACACATATATAAAGATATATACATCTAGAAATGAAATGTATAAACAAGATTTACGGAAAATTTAGATATTCAGCTTTAGTGCTTAATTGCGGCTTTATACCATATAACTTACATGTATGTACATTATACGTCTTATTGAATTGTCTTTCAAAACAGTCAAGACAAATAAAAAAAGTCAACAATTATGCAAAAATTCCGGAAAATTGCTAAAAATCTAAAAGTTTTAATGAAATGTTATATGATAATTTTTAACATTATATTAGAACATTTTGAAATACAATAATAAAAATAAAAAAGAGAAAAGTGGCTATTATAAAAGAGAGTTTAAATGTGATTTACACATAAATATATTTTGGCCTGATAAAATACCTAAATAAACCTAAAAAAAATTAAGTAAACTGTTTTGAAATACTCGTATAAGGTGGGGACTCGATTAAAAGTTCTGAAATTTATTAGATTTTGTAAAGCACTTAAACATGGAATAAAAATTCCATATGAAGCTCATTTCATATTGTTTAAGATATTGGTTTCACATGTTTTACCGTTGACACAGTATCTGTTGCCTTAAGAATTAATCGTCCCGTCTTTGCGTTAAAAAATTGCATATCCAATAAAAAAGCGGATATCGCAATTTCTTAAACATCACTATCATGATATCAGTGCATTTGTCCACCACAACATTTGTGCATCGCTTGAGATTGAACAAAACTATTTTTATTAAACTCCTAATCAAAGAATAATAAAAATTTCGGTAATTATGTCGTCTAACCACTACAGCTCCGATTTTCCTGAAATTTTAGTATTTTTTAGTATTCCTCATCCTGAACAAGAATATATACTTATACGTATATATGTTGGGCACGGGGATTATAATTTCACACAGTTTTTTTACTTTGAAAATTGAAATAATTTGCTCAATCCCCAGTCGATGGTTTTTTGAAAATTACGAGTTGTTGCCACAAGAAGTGGTCAGGTGAAAAAAACTATTCTAACAAACCTTAAACCCAAATTCCCCTGCACTTCCCCCAACATCTCCTAGCTAATTATTTTAATTTTCGGATAAAATTCAGACGTTTAAATTTCATCTTCTCTATTTGCAAATACGGCAACACTGATCCAACCAAAAAAACTAAGTATCCCCAGAAAAATTAGAAAATAATTTGTATGTAGGTTCATGTATATTTGAATGTATATGTGCATATGAGTAATTGGAAATTAGATTAAAAAGTGGGAGATAAAAAAAAAATGACAATAAGAACGAACCAAAGTCAAAATCTACTTGAGACTCAGGATAAACACCTGAAAGTGTGTGTGTATGTGGTTTTCGATGAAGTATACCATATGCCGCCCAATTCTTCCAACAATGTCATTGCTAATAAGTGAACACTTCCCACTTTGATCTGCATACAAAAAAAGCAACGGTTATTTGAACTTTGATAAAAATAAATGAGACACTTCTCCCAATGATACAGAACGTCTCATGATTTTTAACGTAAACCACCTATCATGTAGACCTTATGTTTACGGGATGCCCATACATCCATAGGGAGCAAGGATACGCCCCCCCCCCCCCCCCCCCCCCTCCATGATACGTCACGATGCACGTCCTTGGTACAAATAATAAATTAAATTTTTTATAGGCCCACAACCAAACGGTAGGCGTCATCTAATTTATGTCGGCAAAATTAAGGATACGAAGAAAATGCGCTGATAATGTTCGTACATTTTCTCTTAGACGGGAATATAAGGTATGCCGAGAAAAAAATCATGTGCAAATCTTTTCTTAAAACACAAAAGTGCAACGATAAAATTTGAATAGCCGGTTCGGAACGGAAGACTCACAGTTCCGCGTACGGTAAAAAGTTACGAGCGGAAATAAGGCATACGGCCACTTATCGCGATACCGAATTCAACAAAATGTATCTACCTATATGTAACATATGCATATGATTGGAAAAAAGGAACGGGTACTTGGCTCTATTTTGGTTTTCCTGCCCATGCGGCGCAGCTTCCCAGCTGTGTTTTTTCTGGGGGAGACCGATAGGCTAAATCCGCCACAATCACTTGTATGTAAGATCTTCCTGTTGCATCTGCTGATGGGGTTTTCTGGGATATTTTTTGTTGGTTGGTGTGTTCACCTTTTTATTTTTCTGTTCTCCTTTTTGTGCTTGGTTGTCTGTTGTGTTCGGCTTTGCTCTGTTTCTGTTCTCTTTTTATTCGGCTCTTGCCAATAAGAAGATAAGCTATTAACGAATGATCGCGCGAAATTTTGGCCTTTCTTTTACAATTTTGCCTAGGGGTTTCTATGGGGGGTTTCTTTTCAACTCTTTTTTTTTATCGACGTGGTACAGGAGTGATTTGAATGCAACATCCGGAATCGTCACACTATTTTGACGCTTGTAATCAATGACAACCCGGTACTGCCTTTCCCCGGATAGTTTAACCGTTTTGTCCACCATATATAGCGGTGAGCCATACGGCGTCTTGGAAGGTCGGATGATTCCTTGAGCAACTTTTATATATCTTACTCGACTACATCTCTCATGTTCACTGGGTTTGAGTAGCTCTATGGGAATACAGGCTCGTCTGTATTTGTTCTCACTTACACTTTGACCGTTGCTTCGATCGTATTTGTCAATTATTACTGAATTTATTGAATTTTTACTCTAACATATTCAGAAAGTAAATTATCGAGCGCGTATTCACCTGTCCAGAAACCTAAGCTTTCAAGGGGATCATATGTAATACCCGACTTAAGCGCGAGTGTAACTCCTTTAAGAAGTCATTGGCGAGGTGGAACCATGGAGAAAATGAAATATTTATTAGTGCCAAATTTTTCAAAGAATTTTCCAAATATTTTTCCTTTACAGCTATATTAGCGGTTGCGCAGTGAACATCAAATGTGAAGCTTTCTGGACAATTATGGAACGCTGGGGAGGCCCCCGTCATATAATTTACTATATCCTCGACACGTTCACGACCTCTGTATTGTAAAGCCGCTGTTGTCCTGAATGTGGGTTGTGGTTGCCATCTGACCTTGCTGTTCTTTTAGACATAATTGACATGGGGTGATTGCATAGAGCTATCAACATCTACTCTTTCTGGGACTATGGATAAACCGGTCAGCGAGGTGGTAGGGTGGGACTGAATTTCTGGTTAATCGGTGCTGTCACAGTGTTAGACGCATTGATATTGTGGATCATATGACTAAGACAACTGAGATTTCGAATCTCTATGCAAGCCCTGAAGACTTCGGGTAATATCTTCAGCTTATGTATAATTAACATATGTGACGGTCACCATTCCGATCGCGGATAGGGTCATGAACAGCACGATTTTGGCAATGATTTCTTAATATCTTCTGTTGTTACATCACTTCAAAACTAATAAAATTAAAAAGCGATATGCCAAGCATTTTGCTTCGGCTTTTAAATTAATGCTTTTGTTTTGTTAACTTACAATTTTCTATTTGAGGATGCACTAATTTTTATTACACAACTTTTTTACTTCGTGTTTTCCTCTATTCTTTTCTGTTTTTCTTTTTCTTTATTCCTTACATTCTCTTACTTATAAAAAAAGTAGCTCATAGGTGTCCTTCGGAACTAGCACTAGTTAAATGATAATTGTTCGACTTCCTGCGAGTTCGTAAAAGAGAGCAAAAAAGTTTCTTTCACCGGAACAGGCCTAGAAAGGATCTTGACTGTCCGTTTAAGTCGCCAACGTTTATAATTGTAGGCAACCCACTCGCGGCACGATTTCTTCCACCACCTCTATTGATTAAGAGTCTGCGGTCTCTGACGTGTTCTCATAGGTATGATGGAAGTGACAACCGGATTTGATCAACCACTGTGTTCCCTGTGTACCCCTAATAAGATTTTTACGCTGCTTTAAATTGTATTTCAAGCCTGTCCCCGCTCGAGCGACATTTAATGATATTCTCTTAAGAGACATAATGAAAACGAGAATGCCAACCGGAGATTGGTTCAACTTTAATAAATTTGACGGGAATTACCGATTTTATTAATATTTATCTCACTTAATTTCTATACTTCTACATTTCGCCTCCTTCCTAGCTGATTTTTTCAATACTATGTAAATCTTTTGAGGCTATCCTATATGCTGACGCGTTTATCGGGTGAAGAGCAAATGTAGTCTGATGCGTCTGTAAGCTAAGAATTAAAAAAAAATTAAATGAAGGAAGTGAACGTTTTCATTCGCATAAACAATAATTCGCGACATCTTTTTCGGAATGGCACTCAAACACAAAACTGGTCCATTTGGGGATTGGTACCTCCTTAAATAATTTAAAATTATCTTATTCTAACTTACTGACACCATGCGGACATTCTAAGTTAAACCTAATGCTTAAACTATGTCAGCGGTTTCGTACAGTACATATTTATAATTATTCTTATTTCATTACAATCAACACTAAGAAAACATTTCGTAATAACAAAAACGGACTTTTTTATTATATCGGGTGACTAGATAAGAACGATAGGAAAAAAAAATTAAATAAAACAACAACGTGGTGGGAGATATAAAATTGATTCTGGCTTTATTTTATAGCTACGGTCATATCATTATGTATGGAATTGCACATCATTCAAATACCCGCCTCGGCTTAGCTGGCAGTGCTTCAAGCGGTCGGTCCAGTTTTTGATGTCTCGGTCCAATATGTGCGGCGTTACCGTGTCGGATGTTGGCCTCGAGCTCGTTCAAAATGGTTGGCTTGTTAGCGTAGAGTATAGACTTGACGTAGCCCCAGAAAAAATAATCAAGTGGTGCAAATCGCGTAATCGCGGTGGCCAATTGATGAACGCTCGCCGTGTGATGACTCGGTCGTCAAATTTCTCCTAAACAACTGCGATCGTTCCGTCGTTTGTGTGGCATGTAGCGTCGTCTTATTGGAGCTACAGTTCGGATATATTGATGTTATTGAGCGCTGCCCACAGAAAGTCGGTTGACATCGCTCTATACCTGATACCACTGACGGTAGCGGCGTCTCCTTCCTCATTTCGAAATATACGAGGGCGGGTCAATAATTCCGTGCATTTTTGAATTTCTGACCTCTTTACTGAAACAGCAACACTGCTCCTGTCAACAGGCATCTGTCAGTTGACTCCTGTCAAAATTTAAACTTGCTGCGTCAGTTAGTTTGTGTTTGACAGCTATTTTTATCAGACTACTCACTAATTTGAGGAGAAAATGGAAAAAAGTGAATTTCGTGTGCTTATTAAGCATTATTTCTTGCGAAAAAAAACCATTACCGAGACCAAGGCTAAGCTTGATAAATACTATGGGGACTCTGCACCATCGATTTCAATGGTAAAAAAGTGGTTTACTGAATTTCGTTGTGGCCGTACAAGCACTGAAGATGCCGAACCTCCTGGACGCCCAATTGAGGTCTCTACACCCGAAACAATCGAAAAAATTCACGATATGGTGTTGGCCGACCGAATTTTGAAAGTGCGAGAGATTGTGGAAGCCGTAGGGATCTCGCATGGCTCAGTGGTTTCAATTTTGAATGATCACTTGGGCATGAGAAAGCTTTCCGCAAGATGGGTGCCGCGTTTGCTCACAGTCGACCACAAACGCAATTGTGTAACAACTTCACAGGAAGGTTTGGCGTTGTTTAATCGCAATATGGAGGAGTTTTTGCGCCGTTTTGTAACCGTGGACGAAACATGGATCCATCACAACACACCAGAGAACAAACAACAGTCAAAACAGTGGGTTTCTAAGGGTGAATCGGCGCCAAAGAAGGCCAAGGTGGGTTTGTCAGCCAATAAAGTTATGGCGACTGTTTTTTGGGATGCACGCGGGATAATCCACATTGACTACCTTCAAAAGGGAAGAACAATCAATGGGGAATATTATGCCAACTTATTGGATCGATTCAATGACGATTTGAAAAAAAAACGACCTCATTTGGCCAAGAAAAAAGTTCTTTCCCACCAAGACAATGCAAGGGTGCACACACGTGCAGTTGCCATGGCAAAAATCCATGAATTGGGCTATGAATTGCTCCCTCATCCACCCTATTCTCCAGATTTGGCTCCGAGCGACTACTTCTTGTTCCCAAACCTGAAGAAATGGCTTGGTGGAAAAAGATTTGACTCCAATGATGAAGTCATCTCGTCATTTTGAGGACCTCGACAAATCATTTTTTTTGGAAGGGATAAAAAAATTGGAGAAGCGTTGGACAAAGTGTATAGAGCTCAAGGGAGACTACGTTGAAAAATAAAATTATTTTTTTATCAAATTTGTTTTAATCCAAAAGTCACGGACTTATTGACCCGACCTCGATGATGCCACCATGCTATAAACCGCATAAAACAGTCAATCTTTGTGGATGCATTGATGCTTGATTAATGCAATAATGGCGATTGTGCTTGTTGACAAAGCCGCTGAGCCAAAAATCCGGATCCTCGGCCAACATTTCCAGCGCCCAATTAGTGAACTTACGGCGTTATATATCGTCGTCTAGTTTCAATTCTTGCCACAATCACCACAATCTTATATGTAGGATGTAGGCCCATTGGCTCTCTGGCGATGTCCTATTCAGCTAATCGGCGCCGAATATGGGTCTTCTTCGATACTGGCCGCTACGGCGGCTATGTTTTCTTCATTTCTCACCAATCTCTGTCTGGCTTAAGATCCGAAAGAGTGTACACACGCTCTAACTTTTCCACGGTGCGACGAATTGCCTACCCACTGAAGTCTAGGTGACGACCTTACGTATTTACAACTGAGCCAGAGTTAGTTTCAATAATATTTTTTAATAATTTTCGCACGTTCGGGACGAGTAAAACCATGCACGATCAAATGGCAAACCTTACTGGATATTTTGACAGCTGAATGTCATTGGTGACTTTGAGAGCTGCTGAAATATAACAATTGGAAAAACTATTGTTGCCAGCTGGTGACCCTATATTATAAAACTTAAAACTAGAACTTACAAACTACAAAAAAAAAATATAACCTGGCTTACTGAAATAAACTTAGGTGCATATACTATATGTATATGTATAATAAAGTTATTATTATTTTTTGTATGGACTACTCTTTATTTAAGCAGATGTTCCAATTTCTTTTGTTCTAAATTATCAATTTCTTTTGATAACTTGTTTTTTTAATTTTTTATATAATTTTTTATTTATTAATTTTTTTTTATATATTTTTTTATATATTTTTTTATATATTTTTTTTCTTAATATTTATCTTTTTTTTTAAATCTACCGTAACCCTACCTAAAGCTATGTAAGACAGCCGCGGCTAGAGACTAGGCTGACGACAGACTTTGCTCTATATTGGAGGAATTCAACGAAGATGCTTCTTCTCCTGCAACAAATCACCAAAATTGTTAGTGTTGCCGAGCATCATTCCTCATGTCACAACTTCTTACCGTCCCCTACTGCACCGGATACGCTATGCATTGTCATGTGAGATGTCTCTGTCCTAGTTGAATCACCGCGGCGCCGCTCAGCTGTCCTGCATCAGACCGTTCATATCTATGTAGAGGGCGCTTCAGTAGGAATAAAGCTGTCGAAGTTTGCTCGCTCGTGATATATTATATATAATTGGGGTAGTAAGCCCCGGAAACCGAACCAATTAGGATATAATTTTATGTACTCAGATCTGTATAAGTGAAGACAAATCCTAACGCAAGCCCTTTCACACACCCAAATCTTTTCAAGTAAACTTCCTCTCACCTTGAAGCACACGAGACATCCAAATCCAAGCATATGCCGAATAATGATATTTTAGCAGATCACCTTCACCCTCACATCGAGTTGGCTGCTATAAAACAGTGTCTTTGTAAGAGCAAAAGCGCTTTTGATTCTGCCCAGAGCAACATCTACTATACATACATATATATATGTGTTAAAATATAGACATTGATTTACCCAGATCTCTAGGTATCTGACTGTCCCACGATCGAAAACTTTTGTCAATTCTTTCTGGTGCCCCTTGAGGCCGCAGACAAAGGCATCCTAACAGAACGGTTTTCGACTTCTGAAAGTTGACCGTCAACTTCCTGTCCTCGCAATATTGTTTGATTTTATCGAAGTCACGTTTCAAAAGTGACCTCAATCTTTGGACCTGATCTGTACGCGATTCAGTTGTCTGCCTACGGTATGGCAGGTATATCAGGTCACATATGCAAATGTTGAATAGGATCGGCGAATTCACCGCACGTTGTTGCGGACTGTTTTTAATGTAAAATGTTCCAGCAGAAGTCACATCGCCATTTTCCACGATGAACTGTCTATCTGTCAGCATATTGAAAATAATATTCAGCTTAATATGCTTAATGCCCAGCCTGTTCAGATTGTAAAAGATTTCCTATAAATCAACGGCCTGGAAGGCCTTTTTCAAGTAAGTCAGGTACCCGTGTACCGGTTCTTAGCTTTGTTCCATTATATGTCAGAAACCAGTTTAGACGCGGGATAAATGACATCATGCCACGCATGGAAATCGAATTTATTATACGGTGCTATATTTTTTTCTCAACCCACTTAGTTTCTACTGGGAGATGTCGAAGCAAAATGTTCGGTATTCCATCGGTTTTCACTGATTTCTTCCTTCTGATTGTGTCAAAAATCGTTTGGAGCTCTTCCTTGGAAATAAAGAGAGGGTGCTCTCTTACATATTATCGTCATTGAACTGTGTGAAACCCGGGCTCTCGAATAGCCAGTTTACTATTTAATTTCGAAGATAGAAATTGTGCACAAGGACTCGAATTTCCAGGTTGTGGTTCGGGCCAATCATGCCATTCGCTAGTAAACTGCTTCGAAAGTCGCTCTTATCGCATTTACCTTCTTCTGCGGATCCTCTATAACAAAGAAGTTGTCATCATGAACGGTTTCTCCTGGATCTATGCCTGCTGCTAAAAGAATTTGTTCGTTATCCTTCGTTCGGGCAATTTTAAGACACGGAAGTTCGATATGAGTATTCTTCCGAAATCTTTTATTTATTTGCGAGAACATATTCGAGTTGCTGGTATTTACAGCCCGAATTTTACAGTTTTCATACAAACTCACAAAAACCGTGTTCGTTTCTTTTATTATAATAATATTTGGAAGTATCCTCTCCACCGAGTTTTGTCTGTCAGTAAACTGCATGTACGAGGTTTTAAGTCTTCACAGCAGTATACTTTTATGACAGTGTAGCGCGTCAATAGTTGCGTTGCGTAATAAGTCTTCGTTGTCGATGTGCTGATACCGGGGTATCGTTTTGTCCATTGTTCATTTATTTGTCCCGTCCATTAGTTTTAGATACCTGTCAATCTCCTCGTTTGACAGATGTTGGATGGTGAGTAGAGCGAATTCGAAGAGAATGTTTTTATTAACGTTCTAGAGAAGGTTTTCCAACGCACCATACTATAGTTGTAGGAATACCTTTAAATAAACTAATTCAATTCCGCAGTTTCGTCCGGAACGGTGATTTCGGTACTGCACTGGTCATTCTCCTACATGAAAGTGGGTAGACAGTTTGTGGTATGTTGGTTAGTGCCTGTCAGTTCTATTCAGAGGTCGAACAGCATGAATAGGAGCCGTGTCTAGGAAATGACGGACTATCCGTTGCGTTAAAGCCGAGGCGGTGCATCACACTATGCTGAACCTACCAATTGAAAATTAGGTTCCTTCGAGTATTTGGTCTATTATTTCCCCAATGTCCTTGTTTGGCGGTAAAATTCAATTCCAGCCATAGGAATCGATAAAGTGTGTCGAGCTCAGAAAAGAATAAAATGTAATGAGTAGACACCATGTATAGCCGCTTTCAATTACGAATAGTGGTATACGCGATGCATGTACACTCTTTCAAAACGCAGTCCTTTTCTTACGAAGATCGAAACGCCTCCTCTTTGAATGGAGTTGGGTCGGTTTCTTCTTAATATTTTATATATTCTGTGTCTCATTTTGTGTCTTTAAGTAGCTTAATTTCTCTAACCAAAACGTATATTTGAATTACTCGCGTTGTCTGTTCCTATATATGACGTTGAAGATGGCCCATCTGTGCCTGAAAGAAGAGCAAGATAGCTAGCATGTAAGGGATTCAACAAGGCTGGTGTTTGTATTTGAACAGGTGGACGTTTAGCTTCCACTTTCTGCTGCCGAGCCAGATTTACTCTTTTTATGTATTGGAATTTGGGACAACCCCGGTAAATTTCGGTGTTTCTCCTGTTCCTACATAACACACAAGAGAGTTGACTTTTTTCAGACATCCTATTCTTACCTAGAGCGCATTCCTCATATTTTTGGTTCTTTCGGGGCTTCACGCATCGAGGCTACATTTCACAGTTCGACGCGACGTGCCCTTTGACAGCGAACTCATTGCAAAATGTTATCGCTGTCATTGTTTGGTTGGTATTATATTTCCGAGCAACATCTCTGGATGACATAGTCCGGTTTTTTACGATGGTACCCACTATTTTCCTGTCCAAATTTGTATCATGTGCTCCACTTTTAGCTCAACTTTTCTGTTTTCGGTTAACTGTCAACGTCTCCAAATATCGTTTAATAACAGAATCCACTATACTGCGAGCTATGTTTAAATTTTTTGGGATGAAATGGTTTGGAAGCGAAGTACTTTCGAGCCATTTGTCGATGATCTTTTTACGACGTTCCTCTTGACTCATATTTTATAAATATTTTAAACCGCACCGAACTAAAATCAATAATAAACTGAAACTAGAGAATATACAGGCTAATTTGGGTACAAAATGGGATTGCAATTTTACGCATTGAAGTATAGCCCGTATTAAAATTTACAGATTTTATTCGTTTCAGTCCTTACGAGGGATCACGTGTCTATCTTCACTTAATCTTTTACCAAAAAAAATATCAGCCTATGGCCGATTTACACAGTTCAGTAGCGTTTTTTAGTTTCATCTTGTAGGTATTTATAGGTGGAACCCTTGTCTTTGAAGTCCGTTGTTGTTTCTATTGATGTTGCTGTTGCTGCTGCGTTGTCGCGGCTGCTTTGTTGTGGCTGCTGTTGTTGTTCCTGCTGTTGTTGTTCCTGCTGTAGGGTAGTCGTCACAACCCGTCCCGTCACTCCAGCTGGGAGCTTTTCCGTGAAAATTTACAGCCACGAGTAGTGAGGACTTGGCTTCAGTTTCCTCCTTCTCTTTGTCTTCGATTCGGCTATCGCAGTTCCTAGTTGGCTTGATTGTATCGTCTACTTTGTCTGCTGGTTCCGCTATTGCTTCTATTTATGATACCTTTTAAAGAAGAAAAATAAAAAAAAAATCTACGCGACACAAACTCATAGCCTTTGGTGTGGTAACATCGCGCTCTACCACTACACTAATTGGAGAATTATATGGATCTTGTCAAATGTGTGTTTTGTCAGTATTACTATTGAAACAAAAGCTGAAACACATTTGTTCTCAACGGAGATCTATGAACGACTCGTGCCGAGGCCATTCACGTGTCTGTGCGTTAATGCGGGAATAGCCTCAAGTTGAACAAATTTAATCTACTAGGTTAGCCACTGCATTATAATAATAATAATAATAATAATAATAATAATAATAATAATAATAATAATAATAATAATAATAATAATAATAATAATAATAATAATAATAATAATAATAATAATAATAATAATAATAATAATAATAATAATAATAATAATAATAATAATAATAATAATAATTTTTTTTTTTTTTTTTTTTGGCCTAGGGGATGGTGGAAAAGCTAATAACGACGAGAAGTAGTCCCGCTCTACTTCAAGTACTGTGCGACTCACACTCACCTAAAACCACCTTAACCCCTTTTATCTTGACACCATCCACTCCGGAAACCACTTTCGTATTACTTCAGAGTGGTGTCGTTTTCTTTCCCCTCCTGGGGACCGGCTTTTTCATTTTGTGTTGTTCTCTTTTGCGGGTTTAGCTCTCTTGCCGGTTAGGCTATCTTCGTTATTGTCGAGACGCGTCTAGGTCTGTCTCTCTTTTTTTGGTTTTTAATATTTTTTCTGTGTATTCACACACTCTATCCCAGTTCCGTGCA
This sequence comes from Volucella zonaria, assembly GCA_963966105.1. Lineage (NCBI taxonomy): Eukaryota > Metazoa > Arthropoda > Insecta > Diptera > Syrphidae > Volucella > Volucella zonaria. The sequence continues at coordinate 7,122,377 of OZ014534.1, read as the reverse complement.
CTCGCCGACATCTTTTCGACGATGTTGTCTGGAGTGATAGGGCCGAGCAGTTGTTCCAGGTCGCTTCTTTCTGTTAACCATCTGGTGCATCTGGTGAAAACGTGTGTTTCGCGTCATCGTTTTCAGAGTCTCCGTACTGGCAAAAAGCGCTTCTGGCTTTCCCGATCTTCTTTAGGTAGCTACTGAAGTAACCATGTCCGGTTAGAAACTGGGTGACATAGTAATTTATTTCGCCGTATTTTCGTTGTGCCCATTTGTCAGCGCTTTTGATTAGTGTAGCAGTCCAACGGCCCCTCCGTTCTGAGTTCCATCTCTCCTGCCATTGTTGTTTCGTATGTTCTTTCGCCTCAAGAACAGCTGCTTCCGTTCCAATTTCGGATTTCCTTTCATATATGTATTTTCTCTCTGTTGCGAGGAGATCGATGGGGGTTGTTCCCGCGACTACCAATATAGCTGCTTCTGGTACAGTTCTATATGAGCTCGCGATGCGTAAGGCACTGCGTCTTTGGACTGCTGCCATCTGTTTTCTGTATTTCTCCTGGCGAAGGGCTTCAGCCCATATTTCGCACCCATACAGGAGAATAGAGTTTGTTACCGTCATCAGAAGTTTTCTTTTGCTAGCCGTCGGGCCTCCTATGTTAGCCATTAGTCGGCTTAGTGCTGTCGTTACTTTTGCAGCTCGTTCTGATGCGCCCTTTATTTGTTGCCAGAAGGTGAGTTTCGTATTAAGGACTACCCCCAGGTACTTGACCGCTTCCTTGCTGGTGATCGTCTCTTGCCCTACCTGAAAATCAACTCTGGTCGGGATTCTCTTTTTGGTTAGCAGGACTATCTCCGTCTTTTCTGCAGCTAGTCTTAGGCCATGTTCTTGCATCCAGGGTAGGACTCTTCTCATCACCTGGTTTAATTTCATTTGTGCATTATGAATATCCCTTGCTGTTATCACTGCGGCAATGTCGTCCGCGTAGCCTACTAGAAACGTGTCTTCTGGCATCTCCATGCGAAGGATGTTATCATAAGCGATGTTCCAGAGGTCGGGTCCCAGAATTGAACCCTGCGCTGCTCCAGCGGTGATTTGCTTTCTCCGCGCGCCTTCTTTGGTGTCGTAGATTAGCTCTCTGTCTTTTAGGTAGTCTTTCACCATCCTCAAGAGGTACTCGGGTATGCTAAGGTCGTGTTCGAGCGCGTATATTATGTCCGTCCATCTGGTTGAGTTAAAAGCATTTCGGACATCCAGAGTTGCTAGTAGCACAATCTTTCTTGAGTGGTGATTTCCTTGTTGGGCCATTTGGGTGGACTTTATCACTTCTCTAACTGCTCCGATAGTAGAGTGGCCCTTTCGAAAGCCGTGCTGTCTTTCGGCTAAACCTCCTGCTGTTTGTATGGCTGCTGTTATCCGCGTCTTCAGCAGTTTTTCCAGAAGTTTCCCTGCGATATCCAGCATGCATAGGGGCCTGTAGCCTGATGGGGTGTCTAGGTTGCCTTTCCCCTTGCTGATTAGTACCAGTCGTTGCATTTTCCATCTTCTGGGGAAAACCGCTTCTTGCAGGCATTTGTTGTACATATTCAATAGCAGTTGTGGGGATATTTGTGCTATCTTTTTAAGAATCTCTGCTGGTATTCCGTCAGGGCCGGGGGCTTTTCGGATCTGCAGGGTTTTCGCCGCCAGAGTCAGCTCTTCTTCAGTGAATAGTGGGATTTCTTCTAGTGGAGTTATGGGGATGTCAGGGGGTCTGGTGGGGTGAGTTGGGAATAAAGTTTCCACTATGTTCCTCATTTTTTCTTCGCTGAGGTCCGGGCTTGTCATCCGTCTTCCCAGCTTTCGCATTACGATCTTATAGCCTAGTCCCCAGGGATCGTTGTTCACATCTCGGCGAAGGGCTTCCCATTTGTGCTTTTTACTCTGTTTTATTGCTCTCTTGAGCTCGGTCCTTGCATTACTGAACTCTGTTACAGTGTTTGCATTGAGTTCCGCATTTCTTCTTCTCCCCCTGGTGACTCTGCGCCTCAGGTGTAGGCATTTTCTTCGGAGAGCCGCGATCTCGTCGGTCCACCAGTACACCGGTTTTCTGTTTTGGTACCCGAGATGGACGCGTGGCATCGATGCGTTGCATGCTTGGCGTATAAGCTGCATCGTAGCTTCTGTGTTTGTTTCTGCATTCCCCGCCATTTCTGCGGTCGTATTTACGGTCCCCTCGAGTGCAGATCTGAGTAGCTCTTCATTGAGTCTATTGGCATTCCATCGTGTTTTTCGGCTTCGGTTCGGGTTGATGGCGCGTTCTTGGCTGCATATTTCGTAAGCGATGTATTGATGATCGCTGCCTGTGAAGTCTTCTATAACTCTCCAATTTTTTATCTTGGCTGAAGTTTGTTCTGAGGCAAAGGTTATGTCAGGGATTGTCTCTTCGTATCCAGGTCTCCTAAATGTAGACGTGTTGCCTATATTGACTACATTAATACTTCTTCTTGCGGCCATTTCGAGTATGTACCTTCCGCGTGAGTTTGTATTTGGCATACCCCATTCCTGTGCTCTAGCATTGAAGTCACCGGCGACCAGCACTTCCCCCTCTGTCTCTTGTATAAAGTCTTCTAATCTATCCAGTTTTTCTCGGAACTCGCTTATGCCTTCGTTTGGGGTGAAATAGCAGCTTATTAGTGTGAGTTCCGCGCATTTCATCCAGGCGAAGCCTCTTTCACTGCCTTGGTCTTTAACATTAATTTTTGTCGCGTTCGGGATCCAGACAGCGGCGGTTCCCAGTGTGTCTGTGATCCAGTTTGGGCATTTTTTATTCTTATACTGTTCGCTGATGATAACTATGTCTGCTTTCAGCTCAGTTATGAGTTTGATTAGGAGCTCATCCGCCATTCGACTTCTGTGGAGATTTCTTTGGAGTATTCTGCTCATTTGGCGTTTCTTTTCTTTGCTCTTTCAAGTGCCTCTCTAAACACCTGACATTTGCCTGACCCTGGCACGTGATCCAGTCCTAGTGATGGATTCTTAAGCGCAGTGCATAAGCAGCACTTTGCGCTTTTCGTGCAGTCTTGTTTTTTGTGTCCCTGTTCTCCGCATTTAATACAGAGTCCCAGGCTCTTTCGATCCACTTCTGCGCAGGAAGTTTGCAGGTGTCCATACCCGAAGCATCTGTAGCAGCATGGGACTACAACCCTTCTGCGGATTCTGCAGTGAATCCATCCTATTTTAATCCTGGGGGATTTCATTAGTTCTTCGGCTATTCGAGTGTTTACTTCTACTATGGCAATTTGTTGGCCACTTCGACTCTGTTTAGTGACAAAAGCTCGGATGTCTAATGTGGGGTCACTAACTCTGTTCTTTATGGCTTGGTGGACCTCTTCTACAGTGGTAAGTTCGTCCATATCCCTTATTTCGAGTGTTATTTTTGGTTCCAGATTACGAACAACCGCCTTTTCGCCTAAGATATTTTCCAGCGACCTTCCAAAGGCTACCTTGTCCTTTGTCTTGGCGTCGAGTTCAACGAGGACGTCTCCTCCTTTCGTTTTACGCACTGCTCTTATGACAGTTCCAGAGTCATCTGGGTTTGCGCTGGTGCGTATTTCCTTTAGGATCCCTGCATATGTTTCTTCGCCTCTCGGCTTAATAAGAATTGCTTCGGGTCGGAGCTTGGCTTGTTTTTTCTTTTTCTGTCTATTCCTTGGTGTAGTTTCCTTTCCTTTTTGCTCGTCTGTTTTTTGTTTTTGGGGAGTTTTCTCCTCTTTCGAGTCCCTCTGTTCTTCGTGTGTTCGAGCTTTTTTCCTTGTAACTATATGCCACTTTTCTCTTCCGTTCTCGTTGGATTGTCTAAGCGATTCAGTTTCTGCTGGGCTCGCTGCTACTCTTTTCTTCTTTGCGGTTCTTGGAGTGTCTTCTATTACCACAACCGGCTGACACTTCTTGCTCCAAGAGGTTGTATTTGGTCGTGTTATTTGTTTCTCCGTGTTCAGCCAATTTCGCCTGTAGCTTTCCATTACCTCCAGCAGTTCCTCTAGTTCCGAGACACCCGATTTTACGTCCATGCTGACATTCCTTTGCCTTGTCATAGCCAGTTTCATTTTTCGGAGCACGTCTTTACACTTGGTTAAGGACTCTTGCTCCGCGGTCCTCATCTTCTCAATATACTCTTGCCGTGGTGAGGTGTAGGCTATCACGGAGTCTGTCAGCACCGGTGTAGTTTCCTGATCTTTTTCTCGCGGGTTTTTGTTTGCTGCTGAGGAGAGACGAGCTGGTGTCGGTTCTGTGGTGCTCGATTGCAATTTTCGCTCACTTCTATCACTAACGCTCGCGCCCGCTGGTGTTAGTGTGGGCGAACGTGTGATCTTACTACTGCTTTTGAATATGCTTGCGCATTCTTCACTACTCTCTTTTTCTAGCGCTTGTGGTGTGTTTCTATTTACTGCTTGTAATTGTTTTTGTGTTCTATTCATGTTTTTTCTGTTGGGTCCCCGCTTTGAGCCGCTATCCTCGTACGGTTGTACAGTCGCTTCTAATAATCCCCGTGGTTATCTATGCAAGCAGGGAGGCCACGCAAGGGTTGACATAGGTCCTTATGAGAGTCTATGTTCAGAGCCAGGATCTAAGCGCAAAATCAGGAGTTATTCTCAACTGAAGCTGTACCACCAACTTAACGGCGACGGACTCGGAACGTACTCAAAGCCTAGCCACAGTTTTTAATGGGACGGGGGCGGATGCAGCATTAGCCTGAAAGCCGTTTCTCCAAGATGTCACTCTTGGGTATTAAGGTAACAGAATACTGCATCCACCAGCTCTCGGCAATCTATTCCAAATATTTCATAGAGGTCGTGTACCGGTTTCGTATTCCAGGTCGTCATCAGTTTCATAACCCTCATCAGGTATCTATTCCAATGGGGTCTCCCGCTCTCGTTGGCCCCGACCCACGATCCACACAGGTTGGTTACTGTATCTCACAATGGGTTGCTCGGGTTTCCAGGGGGCACCGGATCGTGGAGGTGAGAGTCGGACATTAGGAACCCGCATAATAATAATAATAATAATAATAATAATAATAATAATAATAATAATAATAATAATAATAATAATAATAATAATAATAATAATAATAATAATAATAATAATAATAATAATAATAATAATAATAATAATAATAATAATAATAATAATAATAATAATAATAATAATAATAATAATAATAATAATAATAATAATAATAATAATAATAATAATAATAATAATAATAATAATAATAATAATAATAATAATAATAATAATTGCCTGGCTCAATAATTGCCTGGCTCAAAAGCGAAAGCTTACCCGGGAAGCTGGTGGGCCTCGCGTTGAAGCGCTTAGACTAGAGTACAGAACAGCACGGAAACGATTAAAAGTCAAAATTAAAGATAGTAAAAGACAGTGCTGGAAGCGCCTCTGCGATGAGGTCGAGCGCGACCCCTGGGGAACCGGTTACAAAATTGTCACTGGGAAACTGGGAGCTCGCTCTCCTCCCAACATAAGAGACGTGGAAACAACAAGACGTATAGTGGACGGACTTTTCCCGACGCACCCGACGAGACAAGACGTCGAAAGACGCATTGACTTGGACAGCATTCCCCCCTTCACGGTTACAGAGCTTAAACAAGCTGCATCCCTTATGAAGCCGGGAAAGGCTCCCGGACCAGACGGCGTTCCAGGAGAGATAGTCAGATCCACCGCTATCCACAGACCTGACATCCTCCTGGACCTTTTCAACGCCTGCCTGAAAAGTGGGACCTTCTGTGGCCGGTGGAAGAAGGCGAGATTGGTTCTCCTAAGCAAGGGCAAGGGAGACCCGGACTCTCCCTCGGCCTACCGACCGCTGGCCCTACTAGACACGACGGGAAAGCTTTTTGAACTGCTACTTAGACCACGACTGACTAACGCGATAGACGCATCCGGCGGCCTATCCGACCGACAGTACGGTTTTAGAAAAGGACGATCGACTATAGGCGCGATACAAGAAGTTGTCGACGCATACCAGAGAACGCGAGAAAAATGTGACCAGGCACGCCCTTTGGTACTCCTCGCGCTACTGGACATTAAAAACGCTTTCAACTCGGCGAGGTGGGTAGACATTCTCGAGGCCCTTGACGGGGCTTTTCGGGTGCTTGGCTACCTCGTCCGGATTGTCGAGGACTACTTACGAAACAGACAGATCATATTTGAAACGACTGACGGAACAGAGACCATGATAGTCACCGCTGGTGTCGCACAGGGATCAATCCTTGGACCGGACTTTTGGAACGCACTGTACGACGACCTACTTAGAATTGAGCTGCCAGATGGCTGCTACATCGTCGCTTACGCTGACGATGCGGCAGTCATCATCGTCGAACGTAATCCCGACCTGGCACAGCTGAAACTAAATATGGTCATGAGACGGATAAACGACTGGATGACGAAACGCGGACTTAATATCGCGGAAAACAAGACTGAACTGATCATACTAACGAGAAAACGGATACAGACGATTCTCCCGATGAAAGTTGGAACGGCAACGATTGCGACTAGAGGGGAAGTCAAGTACCTTGGGTTATACCTTGATACGAAACTAACCTTCTGGCCTCACATACAGAAAGCGGTCAAAAAGGCGTCGCAACGAGCGACCTGCCTGAGTCGCCTCATGGCTAACATTGGGGGACCACGACCAAATAAACGCAAACTACTAATGACGACCATCCACTCGATACTACTTTACGGATCCGAAATCTGGGCAGAGGCGCTCCGGGTAAAGAAGTACGCCAAAGCGATGACAAATGTACAGAGACGGGGGGCACTGCGTGTTGCCTCGGCCTACAGAACTGTCTCGCAAGAGGCTGTTCTTGTTGTGGCTGGGGTAATCCCCATAGACCTTCTTGCGCTGGAGCGGAGGAGGATCTATGTATCTAGTGCCGAGACAGGAAGAGCGGATGCGGCAGAAAGGGAAAGACAGCAGACACTACGAGACTGGGAAGACCGTTGGACAAACACAACCAAAGGACGATGGACGAAAAGGCTAATAACGGACATGAGAGCCTGGACAGATCGGAAATTTGGGGACGTCAACTTTTACGCCACTCAATTTCTGACTGGACATGGCTATTTCCGGTATTACCTCTACAAACTGAGACGAGTACGGACACCGAACTGCACATACTGTGGACACGACAGGGACGACGCGGAACATACGTTTTTCGACTGCGACAGATGGACAAGACGCCGACAGGAAATCGAGACTGTTGTAGGAGCAATCACGCCGGACAACATCATAGGCGTGATGCTCCAAAATAACAGTCACTGGGGTCTTCTGGCGGCCTTTATCGAGACCGTTTTGAGGGGTAAAAATGCGGATGGATGCCTGAGAGATGACTGATTGAGAGGGGGCTTTGTAACCTTCACAGAAAGGCCGGTCGGACGGAAGTAATGCTAACGCGGTCCCCGTCCGACTGGTGAACATAGGGAGGGTGAGTTTAGTCAGTAAAAATCTGACACTCCCACCGAGTGCGGATGCTCGACGGGGTCTCCTGCTAGGATGTAAATTTGCTAGCAGGCAGCTGGGCCAACTTCCTAGCTGATGAAGATTCTCACCACACCCTCATAAAAAAAAAAAAAAAAAAAAAAAAAAAAATAATAATAATAATAATAATAATAATAATAATAATAATAATAATAATAATAATAATAATAATAATAATAATAATAATAATAATAATAATAATAATAATAATAATAATAATAATAATAATAATAAAAATAATAATAATAATAATAATAATAATAATAATAATAATAATAATAATAATAATAATAATAATAATAATAATAATAATAATAATAATAATAATAATAATAATAATAATAATAATAATAATAATAATAATAATAATAATAATAATAATAATAATAATAATAATAATAATAATAATAATAATAATAATAGTAATGTTACAACCTGAACATCTACCAATATAGACAAAGCTTCTTGTGAAAGTTTGATGGGCTAGGAAGGTTTTATTTGATTTGAAAAAAATCTCATTGTCTGTTCAGTGTAGAAGTATTGCATCTGTAATTTTTATCATCAACTTAGAACCATTTGCATTCCCTGAGAAACGTGAGCTTATTTGCGTCGCGTCATATACAGGGTGTCCCAAAAATCAACGTCAAGCCGGAAACGGGTGATAGCTCAAGTGGTGTCGGTAATCACAAAATTCTAAAAAAAATCTAAGTCATGTACTTTTAAAATTATTGACATTCAAAAAAAAATCGAGAAATCTGACACCCTGTGACGATCTTTCAAGTACTGTGACCGCAAATCTTTACTCTTCTTCGATTTCTTTTTTGTCATGTAACCCTGTAAATTACAGTCCAAAATTGAAATATAACTATGTCGGTTTTAACTAAAATACCATATTGCTTTTTTGTCCATCCATGTATCTGAAAATCATTAATCACCCAACTTGAACTGACTGTACTGACAAAAAAATGTACTGTGCCATTTTGGCAAGTAACTTTAAAAGATGGCGTATTTAGTCTGGATTCCAAAATGGTATGACACTTGCTAGACTAACGCTTAATTGAGGCGAAACAAAATATTTTGTTATACAAACCCGATTCATAGTTAATTCTTTTTAGTAAGTTAAAATGAGTACAAAGTGTGAGCGAGACAGACAGTGACGCCGTGATTGAGACAGATAAAAACACCATTTCGACTAGTGTCAGTGAAACAGATAGAGATGCATGTATGTATAATACATTGGGCAGGCAGAGGGCTTCTTTTTTTTGACCTCCGATTTTGATTCCAATGGAGCACTAAAAACTTGTTCGGATCTTACTGTCAAAAATATTACATGTATTGGTTAACGATTGACGTTTATACATATTTATATGTGTTAGTATAATACATTTTGAACTAAAATTCAGGAGAGAAATTTTGATTCTGAAATGAAAAACAGAAGCAAAATTCTGATTCTGAAAGAATGAGGAGTAAAAGTCTTATGTCACTTTCTTGCTCCGGAACCCAAGAAGTCTTCTGCCTGCCCAATCGAAAACGCCTTAACACTTTATGGAACATGCATAAACCCAATGATGGCTTATATGACACGTAGATCAACAAATTATTTGAAAAACCCACGAAAGTCTTCAGCTTTATTTTTTTTTTCTAAAGAACTTAACACTATCTTGCTACTCTTAAAATGCCGGAGCACGTACTAAGTTTTTTTTGGAAAATTTGATAGAAGGAGAGAGAAAGATGTTTGGGCTCAGTGGTTATTTTGCTCTATGGGTGGCATCCAACATTTAATGGGGAGACTAAATAATTAGTGTGATTGGACTTGTTGTATTCTAGGTCTCCCTAGAACAAATAACCCTCAACCTTAAGAAAGGTTTTTAAAATACTCTTTGCTGTTGAGGTTTTGAAATAAAGTCACTTAATAACCGATCTGTATCACTAAATTTTTTTCGCTCTTGGTCGGAGAGAAACCCCTACTTTATTTCTTTTTAGGTTCGGTCAATCAGTGAGAGGTGTCACTGAAGGATAAATCTCATTTACTATTGTCACTAAGTTAGCAAGCAGTGCATGCGGAATTATCGATTACTGATTATTGATTTGATTAGTCATTGCCTATTGGTAAACACACGTAACTGTCGGCAACGAAAGAGCCTTCAAAGAGACTTTTCTTCTTTGAATTTTATTTTAATCGAGAAAAGGTATAGCTCAAGTTCTAAGACCCTTGAGAGTTCACTTTTAGTCAAACTAAATTCTTAAAATGTTAAAATACTTTTCAATACCCTTTCACGTTATGACATCCCATGTATAAAGCATTCTTTTATTTTTATTTATAATATATGTGAAATAAATACAATTATTGAATTCTATACAGGGTGAATGACTCCAACTCCAACTTTTTAAAATGCTATAATTTTTTATTTTCTGATAAATTTTATTGTGCCAAAGCAAAAAATGTTAGAAAATACATCAATTTTCAAATTATATCAGTACTTAGTTTTCAATTTGTCCACCTTTGGCGCGAATAGTGGCCTTGCAACGGCCGAAAAAAGCATCGCACGCTGCACGCAAGTGGCTCTGCGGTATTCTAGCCCATTTCCGGTGAAGTACTTGTTTGAGGTGGTCCAAACTTTGGTATTTTTTAGTGCCAACCTTCGCCTTCAAAATACCCCAGACAGAGAAATCCAAAAACATTGTTTTTTAACCAATCTTGGTTGACGCGCACTTTGTGAGACGGTGCCGAGTCTTGTTGAAATGTCCATGGTCTCCGACCGAAATGATTGTTTGCCCAGGGCTTCAATGCTGCCTCTAAGACATTTTCACGGTATATGATCGCATTAATTTTGACGCCACGATCCAAAAATACGAGCGGAGAGCGACCATCGGCGGTTATGGCGACCCAAACCATCACCATCGGTGCTGCCTGCTTTCTGGTGGCCGTCCGAAGGTGTAAATTTTCGAATGACCTCTCTGGCAAGTAAACTCGGTCAATTTGGTTGTTGACATATTGCTCGATAACAAATGGCGACTCATCGGAAAAAACCAAATTCGGCAACCCACCACTTTCGTGCAAGCGTAGCAACTTCTTCGCTCTTTCGACTCTAACTTTTTTCTGTTACGGTGTAAGATCGTGTGCTTTTTGGAACTTCAATGGCTTGAGCCCAAACTCATTTTTCAGAATGTGTTGCATCCGTTCCAACGATTTTCCAGCCAAATATAAAGTAATCACACTACCACGTTTGAACCCATCGCGGATAAAATTTTTTCAACACAACTGAGACGTAAATCGTTGAAAAATAGCAATAAAATTATCTGTCATGTGTCAAAATTTGAGCTCACTGTCATGAATGGTTTGGAAATTATAGCAGTCTGAAGTTGGTTGCAGTTCGAGTCATTCAGGGTGTATATTAAAGACTTTGGATTTATTCTCGATGAAAGAGGTTTTAGATTGATGATTTCCATTTATTGTCAATATAACTTAATTCGTGCGGTTTGAATGAGTTTGAACGTTTATTTAAATCAAACATGTACAATAGTATTATTCAAAGTATTGCCCATCTGAAGCTGTGACTTTTTCCCATCTTTCTGGCAATTTGTGGATCCCATCCCAAAAGAACTGCGCCGGCTTGGCACCCAAGAATGAATCAAGCCAATTTTTGATATTCTGCTCTGATGTGAACCGTATTTCAGTGAGGACGTTCTGCATCGACCGGAACAAATGGTAGTCAGAAGGGGCAAGGACTGGGCTATAAGACGGGTGGGGTAAGACTTCCCATCCACTGTTTTCCAAATAGTTCTTAACCGGAATAGCAACGTGGGGCCGAGCGTTGTCATGATGGGAAATTATTGCCTCGTGTCTGGTCGCATATTCAGGGCGTTTTTCGGTAGCAGTTTTCTTCATATTAAAGTAATGAAGAAGAACTCCCCGCAAAAACACTTTTTCAGGCACAAAGTTCGACATATTTGAGTGAAAAAAAATTACTGTTGTTTACGCTTCAAATGAATGACATATACTGAAATGATGTATAATGATAGTAGCTTTCCAACGCATGTTCCAATGGAATAATAACAATGGAAGAATACAAGTTACGCCATCTCTTAGCAAACCGCACCAATTAAGTTATATACCCAATAATTTTTATAAAAGAAGCTAACAGAGGAGTGATATATTTGAAATTAAAAAATAACTCTCAAGCGAAGAGCGAAAAAGTGAAAATATTTAAATATATCTCAGAGCAAGACCTCAGTCAATGCCCAATGCAATATCTCTCAGTGAGAAATCAAATAAAAAAGGCTTCAGAGTTATTTTCGAGCACTAATTCTAGGCAACCACTCATCTTATGTAAATTAAGTTGCCTGAAAAAAAGAATTTCCTTCGGGCGCGGCTGACATTGAATCCCGAACCGTCCGATTTGCAAGCCAATACTTTACCACTTGAGCCACGGCCACCCTTCTGGTTTTAATTACATTGACGTAATTACAATAATTGGAGATTATTATAATCTAGGATGGATTTAGTTTTAGTATTACTTTATTATTTATTGGATAAAAGTGCATTATTTCTTATATCGTTCATCAAATAAGAAATAAAAGATTTGGCTTGATTAAATATTAAAAAATATTGTAGGTCGAACGATTTTTGGCTTAATTTGGAAAATGCAAATCATGTTTGTAGATTGTTGTGTTTTTAGGTTTTCCTTTATTAAAAAAAACCAATGGGTCGAAAATTTATACAAAAGAATTATTATTATACATATAACGAAAAGAACAATATTGGCGTTTGCTTGTTAGCAACAGAAAATACGGTTTGACCCGGCATGCACCACAGTCTCCAATATTTCTGTTGCCACCAGAAGAAAGTTCTCTCCAGTCAAGCACTAATCGGTCCAAGGAACAAATTAATGAACACTTAGGTCCAGGTTAGTACTTGGCTGGGAGAGAAACTTACTTTTTGCTTACCAAAACCAGAGTGACTTTGCTCCAATGGATTTCCTCCTTTTATACAAATTTTTAGGCGCAAAGTCAACATAAATGCAAAAAAGCCACACCCCATTGCGCATAAACGTATACAATACAAAAGCATACTAAGTGTATGATTTGCTACATCGGTGTGTGTGCTGTTTACAAAAAAAGATTTACACTATGTGTTTACATATTTTAAATTACAGTGTGTGTTTACAAGTTATAAGAATAAGAATAAAAATGTATATAATAAGCAGGCCGCTACATGTTTAGTTAGTTTAAATGCATTTTTATTAGACTTATTAATTAACTCTTACATGCTATACAAAAAAACGCTTAAAAATTAGCTTAAATAACTTAAAAATAATCTTATTATAACTTACTGGCCCCATGCGGGCACTCTAGGTTAAACATAATACTTAATTTATGTCTTTCGACATTTCATATAGTCTATTTTTATTTTTGTTTTTACATATAGTAACACTAAAACTAAGAAATTGAATTTTACTTAAAAAAACTCAGTGTCTGGACTTATTTGTTATAATATAAATCTTAAAACTAAACCTATAAACTATGTAAAAATAAATCTTAACCTACTTAAACTATCTAATTGTACTTACACATACAATTTTTTATTTTTTTGTAGGATTATCCCTATTTTGATAGAGAAGGTTACCCACCTCCTTGTTCTTTTTTTCTTTGTTTTCCTTAAATTTGTGTCGGCCATGGCAGTTATCAATGGAATATTATCAATAGAATATTCTGATGCTTAAATTTGTCCGACAATCCGTTGCTATTTATGCATCCTTTGAAAAATAAAAAGATATAAAATACATATATGTCTTTTTATACATAGTTTTATTTAATAGTATTTAGAATTCCTTTATAAACTCGTTTATTTATTGAACTAGTTTAATTAAGTTTGCATCTCTGTTCATCGACATGTACGAATATATAGGCAGATATGCCATTTTCTGGCCTGTCTACACCATGTTTAGGATATCTTTCAGTTATTTCTCTTCTTCCTCTCACGAGTATTAAATGTATTCTAATTTAATTAAGGCAGAGAGAATACCATAGTCTGTTGAATTAGTACATCTTGATATACCCGTATGTAATATACACATATTGTATTACCGTCATCTGGAATGCTCATGATGATCGATAATAAGCTATTCGAAAAGCGTATTTCCGGTTCATAAAATATGTAGAAACCTTCTTATAATTTTCCCCATATTCTATCATTGCCTGGACGCGCATCGGCTTTGTGCCGATTTTTAGTCTGTAGCTGAGCGCATCTGGACTTATCCTATTCTCGTCAATAGATTTACACCAATATTTAATTTTGTAAATCTCATATAGACTACCATTTATTTATTTTATAAAGTTTTGATCTATTTTGTAATTCTTCCTCTTATCTATTATATATTATTTTCAATTGCAGATTTTGGCACCATTACCTTAGTGATAATTTAGAAATTAGTTAGCTAATTTTGATTTATGTATGTCCAGATCGTCAAAGTACTGATCAATTAACATTTGCTTCAAGCAATGAATCGAGAACAGTGGTCATCATTCTTCCCTACGTAATTATTTTACAAGCTAGTCTATTGACTTGACAAGCGAATTGAGAATGTCGCTTCATTATATTGCTAAGTGTTTTTGGTTTATATATTGTTAACGTTGTGTTGATATCTGTAATTACAAATCGAATGCACTTACAAATTTATTTCTTCACTTGCGACAATGTTTCTATCTTGAACCGACGGCGAACATTTTTTGTTCAAGTGATACTACTTTCAAGTTTTTTTATATCTTGCATGCTTTACAAGAAATAGACGCGTTTCAATAGAGAAAAAATTATATATGTAGTTTATACTATTCGTATTCTAAAGACTTAATGCTTTCGATTCTAATCATTAAATAAATTAATTTAAATAAATTTGTATCTTTATATGTTTAGTGCTAGAAACTGAGACTATTCACGCTATGAATTTATCAACTACGCCTGAAGACTACGATCCATATATTTGTAAACTAAGCCCGGAATTAAAAGCGTTAGGGAAAGAAGAATTACATGAAGATGATAACATAAGACGGCAAGCCCTCGCTCAATTTCGAGAATGGATTTCAAAACACCCTCACATAAAAAAATGCCGAACGGATTCTATGTTTTTATTGCGATTCTTGCGTACTAAAAAGTTTTCTGTCCCAGCAGCGTGTGAAATGTTGGAACGATATTTAACTATTCGTCAACTTTATCCACAGTGGTTTTCCAAATTAGATATTGAGGATCCCGCTTTGAACGAAATATTTGAAAACGGATACTTAGTACCTCTTCCAGAGCGTGATGAACTTGGCAGACGAGTAATCTTTTCCATAGGTGGCAGATTCGACCCATACAAATATACATCCGCACAAATGGCACGGATACACTCGCTGATTTGTGAAGCATTATTAGATGAAGAAGAATCACAAGTAGCAGGATATGTTTATATTAACGATGAATCTGGAATGAACATGGGTTTCGTTAGTCTTTGGTCTTTAACTGATCTCAGAAGTATTATGAAATGTATACAAGTAAGTGGTATAATGTCAAATTCTTATGAATATTCATAATGTCTTTATTATTTAGAATTCGACACCTATGAGACATAAGGAAACACATTTTGTAAATGTCCCACATTATGCAAACAAAATTATTGAATTGGGAGTCTCAATGCTCAGTGAAAAATTAAAAAAAAGGACTTTTGTGAGTATATAATCTATGTATTATACAATCTATCTACAATTTGTATTCATTTAACTTATAGTTAAGTTAGAATATTGTTGTCAGGAAGATGTGCAAAGATATAATCTCTGCAAAAATTATAATATATTCAAAGGAGGCTTCAAATTGTGGTCCAATGCTAATATTAAATTAGAGCAACATTTTGCGAATTCTTAAAATGATTAAAGAAAGGGCAAACTTATTAACTTAAAGATGTTGCATTCTCTAATTTTACAATTTAAATATTTTTTTCTTTAGACAACGGTGAAGCTTCTTGAATATAAAGTAAATCAAAACAAAGGCGGTAGCCTGGTGCACTTAACTTAGGCTTAATAATCTGTTCAAAAAATATTTATATCATATTAAATATTAGATATACGAGTAATGGATAAGGCATTATGATTTATAGCATTTGTTTTTTTGAGAATCATACAGTCGCATGCCATAAAGGTGTATGTACACAGGAATGTATACATCTTTGTATACATGTTAATTGATGTATACAAATTAATATTAATTTTGATTGAGTCTATTGTAAATATACTTATCTAAATATTGTTGGTTTTTAATTGTAGGTCCATAAATCAGTAGATGCCCTTAAAAGTAAAGTAAATCCTGCAATACTGCCACAGGAATATGGAGGTACAGTTCCACTCTCTGATATGATTGCACTGTTCAAGAATAAACTTCAGAAAAAAAGGGCTTTAATATTAGCTTTAGATGAAATGCATATAGAAATTACAAAGGAAGCAGTGAACTTCGCTGGAAACGATATCGGTGATTTAGATGCAGGAGTTGTTGGAAGTTTTAGGAAGTTAGAGGTTGATTAAGATATAAGGAAAAATATTGTGTTTTTGAAAAAAATATGTATTAACAATTTAGTTTAAATATTGTTTTTTTTATGTGAATGAACTCAAATAAAATATGAATCATTAAAGTGCTTTGGTAATGTTATTATAGTAACTGCGTGTTCCCCGATAATGAACATACATATGTTACGCAAGAACAACATATCGCATAAGTTAAAATAAATTAAAAATTTTATACGCTTAGATCTTCAATAATTCCGCAGAGGTACTCGAAAGGACCATAAAGTTTAAAAAGCGCAGGTTAAAGTCTGTCTTCCGTTTGCATGATGCCACCCCAAAAAAATACTTTTTTAATTTAAATTTTTCTGGCAGTATAATTTACTAACATTAAAAATTAATCTTTCATAGTAATTATGAAAGACAAATAGAATAACGATGATTTTAAACGCGGTGGGGTTTGTTCGCCATCTAAAAAATATTAATGTATAAGCTCTATTGCACATTTTTGCACTCAATGTTGTACTTAGTTTTTTGAAAAAATCTATTGAAATGTACCTTCGGTATAACGGAACTCCATATCCTATGCGTATACTCGTAGATAAATAAAAAGGAATCCTCCCTTTTTCTTCCGCGAGACTAATCGGGTTATGGGCCGAACTATTGTAATACTAGAAATATTCAATTTACGAGTATATGTCAATTAATTTAAAATAGTTTTTTTTTTATCTTAAGCCTGTTCAGTATTTTTATGGTGAGAAATATGGAATGGCTGACATTGAGATATTTAAATAAAATCAATAGTCGGGAATAATTGTGTTGAAACAGGTTTTTAGAATCAAATGATTGTTTGGTAAACAAACAAATTAATATTTTGTTTTTTTTTTTTTAGAGAACTTAACACTCAAGTGGGTATTGAATACACTTATAATGCCTCAGCATGTGCTAAGTTTTTTGGAAAATGGGATAGAGAGAGAAAGAAAGATGTTTGGGCTCAGTGGTTATCTCGCTCCATGGCACACTGGTCGATTTATGTGCTCTACCTGGACCTTAATATTAAATGAAAGTTTTTTAATTTTTGTAATGCAGACTTTATTTATTTATTTATGACTCTATTAACATATCTAATGTTTCAGGAGGCATATATTTATTATTTTCTTTTGAAAGGTGCCTTATATCACTCATAATAGGATCGGGCGAAAATAGCAAATTATGAAGAACATCCTCATTGTTTGCGACCCGTGACATCTTTTTTGAGAAGCTTTCACGATACAGCTTGTAGCTTCTAAAACGTCTTCCAACAGTTGGCCAATAGGAATAGCAAAGTTCTCAATAACGTCAGCACAATGAAGTATTTTATGGATGCTCACACGCATTTCATACCAATTATATTTGCTGACAAATAATTTGGCTGTGTCTAAGAAATACTTTCGGAATTTGGTTGTGTCAATTTTCGATCCAGATGAAAGAGTAATCAATACTATGGCAAAATTTTGCACGAGCTTAAAATCAATTCCAATTATACCTGCTGGTTTTGCTGGGTCCTTGAAAAACGTATGGGCAGTGTTACCATCATTCGTGTTACCCCCTCCTTGTTTCGGAATATCGACTAATATCCCCAACTCATTCCTGAGCTGGTTTTGAAGATGGACTTTTTTTATCTTGAACCAGTTTGTTGGTGTTCTCTCCTCTTGCCAGCCAAGATTTGTAGTCAAGTTTGTACGAAAAATGCAACAATGATTCCATGAATCGTATGAGTGCGTGAAGAGTTTGTAAACCATGTCCGAATGAGTTACTATCGCAGGGTTTGTCTGAAGATTTCTCCAAGCCATTCATATCCTTTGGAGATGCTTTGCATATGTCGCAAATTGAATTAGCTTTATTTTTGATAATTGTGTTGAAAGTTTTACCGTCAAGCATTGCCTTCAATAGCACGTGATATATGTTCCGTTTACAGGTAAACTAGTGGGTTGCAACATACTTATTTCAGATTCCATTCGATTGAACTCTGTTATAATGGTATCTGAACTTTCCTTAGCAAATTCAAACCTTACTGACCGGCAGTATCTTGGTGATGAAGTTCTTGAATTTATCCATAATTTTGTACATCCATTTTCAGATTTCTTCTTGATTTCTAAGGGCACAATGCATGTTAACAATATGTCTGAATCACTTGCGGCAAGATTAACAAAAAAGTTTTGCTTATAGCGGGAGTGTCCCCTACTACTGTCAACTCCCCACTTCCAAGTACATTCAAAACTATCGCCATTTTCACAATCAAAATCAAATACTTCACGCTGTGCTTCTGAAAGACGCTGCACAGGAAAATCTAGTAAGGACTAGGGTATAACATATGTTCGCATTTCTTTTTTCAGCATTTTTTTGGAGATTTTTATACTGATGCTTTGTTAATTTTAATCCAGCCATTAGAGCTTAGGCTTTTCAGGTGTATACGGGATTGCTGATTTCGTTATTTGAGGTACCTTAAGTTTCTTTAGACTTTTGGGTGAGCTGCCAACAGCTTTTTTTATGACCTCGGCCATAGAACGTTTACCTTATTGCCTTAGCTTCGCTTCCGTTGCAACGGACAGTTCTTCTGAAGACTTACTATTCATGAGTTCTCGACTTTTTTTTTTAAGACTTTTTTTTAAGACTACCCATTTTCTTGAAATGTTTTCTCTGGCTTTCCAAGTTGAGATTTTTGCTTATTTTCTTCTATTTCTATAGACATTTGAAATTCCTTGAACTCTCTCCTGAACTTAAGAACACATGAAGTGTACGTTTCTTTGTAACCCACTTTTGCAAAATTAGTGACACAAACGTTTTGGTGTAACTGAAACATTGGTCCTCATTTACGTCCAATATGGAAAGCTTGAATAAACAAACTTTACCACTTCATCCGCGCAACCGAAAACAGACAATTTGAAAAGTCCGTTCTCGCGCATAAATAAAAATATTTCATTTCTTGTAAGTGACGGCCTCTCTGTTGGAAAAGCATTGCTACCTTTATAAAGGAAAAAATATATTTTATGGCGGTTTTTGGCATGTAATGTTTATTGTTAATTAAATTGAAAGATTAAAACTTAATAATAAAATTACTTTTGTGATCAGACTATGTCGGACTTCTTTTTAATCGTTCTTTATACTAAAAAAAATTATTAATTTAGAAATCATTAAGTTACTGCATATAGACACCACTTTCACACCTTAATTTTTATAACATACGTATATGCGAAATGCATTTTTTGTGAATTACTTACAATGAGGATCTTGCGACATATTTACTTTTTTGGTTATTTTTCTTAAGTCGATAAAAAACTTGTACATACAGTGACAATTCAAATTCTCAACTGGAACACATAATAACAAGTGATCTTAAACTGCATCATTGCGGTATAAGTACAGTTGCAAATTTGAGTGCTAGCCTCATTTGTTGCTTAGAACTAGTTATTTAAATATTGCTCTTTAAATTCAACGGTAAAAAAATTTGACTTTTGTCCAGCTATAGATATATGAAATCGCCCACTGTGCATGGGTGGCATCCAACATTTAATGGGGAGACTAAATTCTTAGTGGAAGTTGGCTTGATGTTGATTTCTAGTCAACTACTCGTCTTACTTGGTTTTCGTTAACTGACAAAATGGATGATATGTCCTTCGGGCGAGGCTGGGATTCGAACACCGAACCTTCCGATTAGGAAGCCAGTCCATTACCACTTGAACCACGGTTTTTCTTTCAATATTATTAGTATTATTTTATTAAAAAATAAAATATCATGAAAATTGATTTAAAAAAAGGAATTATTGGGATATGCCAGAAAAGCTGTCACGTCGGTCGTTGCTTTTGATAGGGCTATGATCGTCGGAAAAGGAGAAAAAAATCTGCCTTTGTGTTTTCGAATTTTAACTCTGAATTGTTCGGCTATTACCGCCAGGCATTTAGCTATCATTTTAACCTAATCACCGGCATCGCATTACATTCTTATATTCATCTCATATACTCGTACATTTTGCGATCTTAGCACCGTCCATATGAGATCTACAGAGCCTTTTCTTCATTCGAAATAGAAAATCATATGATTTATTTTTATTTGTCACGGAAATTAATTGTGGTCAGATTAAAATTTTTTGACTGAAATTTGAAGATCAAAAATGTTTAAACTATCATAAGTTTAAGTAAGTAAGTTCAAGAAATGTGCAATCCGCTCATATTAAGAAAAAATACGTTTTTCAGCTGAATGTAGTCAACTTCTTTTTTCATTTGCTTGTGAGGGTATATTAAAAACAAATATTCAAACAACAAATAAGCTACTAGCACAAATCTAGCACTTAAAAAAAAAAAGAAAAACACAACATAATCCTTTGCGCAAAATAAAAATAAGTATTGTGTATCCACAAACTAATATCTTATTTGAAATTAATTTAAAAATCACTCTTGCACAATTTCATAGTGCAAAGATATACAATATTTTATCATACATTATCACAGAAGAGGTGAAATCGGGCAGCGTCCTTTTGTTTATTTAGCTACCGTTCTCACATGTCTTAGCATTTTCCTCCACCTGTTGGAGCAAATGATTATCAAGATACCCACCGGAAATCAGAGAAATGATAAGGAAGAAACGAAGAGCGCGGAAAAAGTGGCATGAAACCCGGGCATCACAAGATAAAACGTCCTTCAATAGGCTCTGCAACTTGTTTTAAAAATCGATCAAGGACTTCAATAATCAAGGTATTAATAACTACCTTGAAAGACTCACAGCAACAAAGGATACCAACTACTCCATATGGAGAGCCGTTAAAAGTGTTCGAAAGCCCCAAATACACGTGGCGGCAATAAGAAGAAACCAGGATGACTGGGCGAAAGAGGATAAGGAAAAAGCTAATGTTTTCGCCGAACGAAAACGAAACGTTTAAGCCATTCGACGGGGAAGTGCTCCCAGAGAATGTCAATACGCTAGCCGTGACGACAAACTTTCTAGTAGAAAAGGCTACACTTAGGGAACTTAGACAAGTTATAGACACGCTTAAGTCCAATAAAGCATCGGGATATGACTTAATAACGGGAGAGATACTTAAAGCGTTGCCGAAAAAAGGTTTGCTAAAGCTGCTCTATCTTGTAAATGCCAGCATTAGACTAGAGTATGTACCGCACCAGTGGAAAGTAGCCGAAGTTATTATGGTTCCGAAACCCGGTAAACCGCTGATCATCAATTTGGCTTTAGAAGCCAACACTCTACAGTTGACCAAGTGCATTGAATAAGTGATGTAATTGAACGAGCAATCGAGTGTAAGTTAGTCTGTTCAAGCGCATTCCTTGAAGTTTCGCAAGTCTTTGATAAGGTATGGCACGAAGGGCTAAAATATAAACTTCGACAAGCCCTACCCCAGCAATTGTCTTGTATTTTAGGTTCATACCTGGAAGACCGACTCTTCCGTGTGAGACGAATATTCCACTTTTAAGACAATAAAGGCGGGGGTGCCGCAACGAAGTGTACTTGGCCCTCTGCTATATTTGCTTTTTACCCGCGATATATCGCAAACGGATGACACTGTACTAGCCAAACAGTCGAAGAAGCAACTGCCAAGTTGCAACGTGCCCTTACACGGATTAACAATTGGACAAAGACTTGGCGAATCGCGCTTAATGAAAACAAGTCTGTCCACGAGAACTTCACTCTCAAGAAAATTGAGAATCTACCGGTGTTTCTCAACGCAGTACGAATTCCTTACGCGAAAGAGGCCAAATATCTCGGTATGACACTGACTCTAAACTAAAATGGAGAGCACACGTCAAGAAAAAACGTGAAGAGCTTGAAATCAAATATAGAGATATTAACTGGCTTATTGGAAAGTATTCC